>CM066229.1:22501647-23106475 GCA_033675125.1 Athetis lepigone | reverse complement strand
CACCCCGTGTCCGGCCAAGTGTTTGCTCTGGCAACATCCCCTGCCGTTTGTCAAAGAGACTCAATGTTAACGCATGAACGGTAATGATGTTTTATTATTTACATTTTTATAGGATACTTCGAACGTTTATTTTCCTATGACATGTTTTGTGACAGAGGAATAATTTTGGTAGAATAAAAAAACAATGTAATAGTTTTCTATAAGATCGATTAAAATCTTGCTTTTAAGGGTCCTATATAAATTTTCAGGATTTAATAGCAGCTTGTACCTTAGTAATAAATATGACAAGTTATTCAATAGGAAATAAACAACTTAAGAAATTGCTACCCTATTTTCTATTCACCTGTAATAACTCGCTGCATATTGATACTACTAATTATTTTACTACAGAAAAATAACGGCGCAAAATAAATACTTATCAAAATGATGTAAAATCAAAAAGCCTATTGGTTTAACTATGCAAAAATCCCGCAAATCTCAAGATACCCTCAACCGGTAAAGCAAATTAAAACGTAAAAGTAATCGCCAACAAAACCATTCCGAAGAAAACCATCCGTTCTTATCAAGCCATTCTTTCGCTTAATCTAACAAACTTGTGTTGCCAAATTTTCTTCAGGAAAACCTCGGGAATAAAGCCTGGGCCTCATTACCGCAGGTCATCAGTATGCATAATAAATAAGGTAAAGAGCCATCTAGCGGCGAACAGCGGAACTAAATAATGGTCGGGCAAAATGTACGAAGAAATTGGAGATGGATTACTCCGCGGCTGTGACGAATGGTTCGAGCTGTGATTCCGTTTTTGTTTATTTAATATTAATATTATACTGATCCGAATCGAATTAATGAGTTCAGATCGGGTTCGTTCGACTTTTATTCTCATTGGTTGCAAAAATGTGTGCACCCATTTACGGAGTAACTTAATAATTAATGCCAAGGATATCGGAAGATTTATTTCATAATTAGTGTGTTAAATACTTTTTGGCTTAAGTTCTTCTCATTTAGAACAACATAAATTATTATATCGCCCATAACGGGTGGTAAGGTTGATTATACAATGCCATTGCTTTTTTGGCAGCTCAGCAAAAGTTTATATTGCTTTTATTGTTTTTCCAACAACTCAGCATTGTTTTGTTTAAACTTGAAACTCCAAGTAAGTAATGTCTGTCCTTTTTCAGATCTCAGTTCACACACAGAACAAAAAGAACAAGCATAAACTAAAACATCTTACTAACAGACATAATTAAATACTGTATTTATCATAATGCCGACATAACCACAACCATTACTGCAGATTCACCACAGGATCACCCTTAAAAGTAGCACATTTTACCGATCACCTTCATAACAGACGAACAGGACACCAACCTTATAGTGTTGCTAATAAAGCTCATTTACGTTTGTGGTTAATTTTGCGGTACGTATTATTAAGTTTGCAGAATTATGTAAGGGAACAATAAGTAACAGGCGCGAGATGGCGCTGCCGTCGATTTATCATGGAGTTAGTTTATGACAAGTGGCCTGTCCTCGACAGACGCCAGAAGATGCTTTTTACTGAGCTCTGAGCACCTACGAGAAAGGAGGTAGGTTTATTACACAGAGTTTGGAGGCGACATTGGCTACAGTGGCCAAGGGAAGATTTAACCGCTGTAGTTCTTTGCAAGAAAACTTTCTGTAATCTTTCTTAAGTTTGGTTAAGTTAGAAAATTTATTCATTTTAAATCTCTGGTATGCTTTAGGTTTTGGCTAGCTTATTTTTTTTTTTAATTTGCCAACTAAAGGTACTGGTTACATAAAATTCAATTGTTACAAGATCTTTAGAAGGAATATAATTTTATGACTTGATCGAAGGGAAGTTTAACCCCGTGCTTTTGATCATCAAAATATTGTTAAAAAAAAAGCAAAAGGCAATCGAAGCGTAAAGATTTTATATTTTAAATGACTATATTTTGCAATTTTCTTCAAAGTCTTGCTTCTAACCTCCCTCGCGAAGTTGCCACAGACTATGGTAATGAGCTGAGGGCTTCGAGTTTTTGCTACTTTCATCCCCTGTATTTTCATCCCCATTTGAATAGCGTGTTCAGCTGCGAATGTCGACCACGCGGAATAGTTTGTGATTTTAGAAGGATTGATGTGTTGTGAACTACACTGTTTACTCTCAAGAAGAAAAACAAGTTTTGTAAAAAGAAGTAGATTTTTTATTTTATTTTAGTTTTTCTTTGACCGAGTTAGCGAAACTTGCTGATGCTCCCGGCCTTATTAATGTTCCTAACTTTGCTTCAAATTTCGTGACACCAAATTCTGTCTTTAAAATTCATTATCAACTTGTGATGTGAATTATTATAATGATAAAAAGAGATAAAATGATATTTATTTTGTTAATAAGTTATTTACAACACCTTTACACCTCAATATTTTCATCTAAGCAAAGTTACGTGCAAACCAAATACGACGCTTTCTTTAATATCACAGTCCCCACAACACAAGTTAAGAAAAACAAAAGGGAACAATCTTTTTCTTTTCATTTCTCTCAGAAAAGATCTCGGCGCCTAGCAGCTATTTCTGGTGGAAACCGTAAAGTTAAAATAAACGTTGGCTTGGCTCTGTGTAATGAAACGCCGCGGTTTTTCCATGACTATTCATGACACTTAGCCGCTGGCTTACCTACCCGCGCTGTACCCGCTGAAAACACTATTCACTTAAAATAGAACGCGGTAAAGTACATTTTCAAGACAGGATTTTTAAGATTGCCTTATTTTTTTTGTATTTTTAAAAAAATACAATCGTACCCCGCCCCGCTCTAAAATTTGTCATGTATTGTGGTTACGTTTACATAATTAACTCTATTAATTCCATCAACCATAGAAAGATACTATGGCGGAATCAATAGAGCTTGCCTCATATCCATTATTTTAAACAATTGAATGATTGAGTGGGAGTATAATGATTGTGGATCTTAACATCGAAACCATGTGCAATCGAGTTCATACCCAGCTTCAAGTCTCTAGGAATTAAATTTTCAGTCTCATTTCAAAACGTTAATATATTAAAAATCTCTCTCATATATTCTTGAAAATAATATTGCGTAACATCATTGCCACATACCACGTTCCTCTCGCCGCCACCCCATCTCAATGAGATGCGGTGACCTCTCGAAAATCACAGACTCCACCCACATTATCATTCCACTTTTATATCGGCCGTTAATGTAATTGGCTGGTCACTCAGACCTCCGGGCGCGGGTAACAAGTGGACTCTAGTTAATTAATTTTATCGACACAACTTGTGTTGTGGTTAATGTTGCTTGAACAATAACTATGCTGAATATGTGGTTGTGTGGACGTTTAATTTTAGTAATGTTGGGAGGAGTAATAAAAAGAATCTGGTAGGTCAAGGGTGAATATTAATGTCCTCGAAATCTCAACATATTAGTCACATGAACATCCTATATAGTTATTGGTCCTTTCCAAAAAGCACACACATCGTCTCTCAAACAATAGTGCTGATTTCCTTGTTCACAATTTTTTAAGTTACGTGCATTTTTCTCTTTCCATTTCCATTCCAAAAGTACAGAAAAAACATGTTAGTTTAGTCCTGTAAAATTAAACAGCTCTTTTAGTAAATCGACGTGTTTTTAATCGCGTCTCAATTATCTATGGAGTGTCTGACAGGACTTAGGTAACTAATATTTTATCTTCTGTCCTTTTCTTAATAAAATGGAAATAAAAAGATGCACTGAACAAGGGAATCGGTACCATTTATGATGGTCTATCAGAGAAATATTTTAAAAGAATTCAAGTATTTTAAGAGCTCGTAAGCCTTTCATGGGTGAAATCCCATAAAATGCGAATATATTACGTGAATTTTCATACAAAAGGCACCCTAACCAGGCACTACGTTACAAAGAAGAGAGTAAGCAATAAAACAAAGTAACTGGATACTAGTGCACCTACTTACGTTCGGCTTACAGTTTAAACTGGCTCGCTTTATACAATGCCTCATTTTAAACTCCAAAGTTTAGTTACTAGTGGAGTTGCAGGTTATGTCTCTGACTGTCCCAGGGCTGCCAACACTGATTTTAGTTAGAAAGGCGTTTATTTAGAATGGTCACATTTAAGGTACAATCGACCAAATGGAATCATGACCCACCATAAGCTTATTTTCCTACAGACATTCAAATACAATTAGGTCGACAATCGCGTAAACATGTATTAAAAATGTCACACGTCTAGTCTTATTGTTTTGACAGCTTCAAACGATTTGGTCGTCGAAATGGGTCATGATTCAATTTTGTCGATAGGTGTAGTACTTACTTATTATAAAAGTAAGCACGACATAAATAAGTTTTACGCTAGTTGTTGCGAGATGTATATGCAAAAACCTACTTAAATTAATAGTTTAAGTATTTGTGAGATCGAGATACTTAACTTATAACTGACTACTAACTGATGACTGGGTATCCTGTCTTTGCTAGGTTATTGGCAACCTTCACGCGTTAGCGCCTTACTAATAAACGCTGCATAAAGTTATGACAGGTTTATACGTCAAAAATGTATGGTTACACAGGCTTTATTCATTGCATAACTTTACACAGTGATTATTAGTTAGGGGATTAGAGTTTGAAATATACTTATTTGAAAATGTTGTGCAACAGTTAGGTTTCATTAAAGTTTGACTTCGCCCTTGATTGTATTACATTGAATTTCGTGCAAACTTTCGTATAAATACGTCTGGTGTAATGTCACTTCTGGTGTTATGGGTATCTAAGTTTTTGACTTCCGAGAACTCCCACATAAACGTAATGTGCGTACCATTACACAAAGAAGGTCGTAAGTAATTAAAAGTCGGTCGTTCAAGAATATTTTTAGTTATAATATCTTTCTGACAATTCAAAGCATTAAGAAAAATCTAGTAAGGAGGGTCCCTTATCAATCGAGTGTCACTTCATTGGAAACTTTCATTTGGAGGCAAAAACAATATTTATTCCTTAGTGTATGAACACTTTTTAGGGTTCCGTAGCCAAATGGCAAAAACGGAACCCTTATAGGTTCGTCATGTCTGTCTGTCTGTCTGTCTGTCTGTCTGTCCGTCTGTCTGTCTGTCTGTCCGTCCGTATGTCACAGCCATTTTTTCCCGAAACTATAAGAGCTATACTGTTGAAACTTGCTGAGTGGATGTATTCTGTGAACCGCATAAAGATTCTGATTTTTTTTTAATACGTCATAAACCGTATATCGTAATTTACCTTTCATTCAATCAACTCAAATATAAAAATTAAAAGAAAACATTTAATTTTTTTAACTTATAAGTGGGAACACTTATTGTGACGGACGGGAAACTACGGAACCCTACATTGAGCGTGGCCCGACACGCTCTTGGCCGGTTTTTAGGGTTCCGTAGCCAAATGGCAAAAACGGAACCCTTATAGGTTCGTCATGTCTGTCTGTCTGTCTGTCTGTCCGTCTGTCTGTCTGTCTGTCCGTCCGTATGTCACAGCCATTTTTTTTCCGAAACTATAACAGCAATACTGTTGAAACTTGCTGAGTGGATGTATTCTGTGAACCGCATTAAGATTCTGATACAAAAATAGAAAATAAATATAAAAATTTGGGGGTCCCCATACATAGAACTTAAACTCAAAAATATTTTTTTCATCATACCCATATGTGTGGGGTATCTATGGATAGGTCTTCAAAAATGATATTGAGATTTCTAATATCATTTTTCTCTAAACTGAATAGTTTGCGCGAGAGACACTTTCAAAGTGGTAAAATGTTGGTCCCCCCCCCCCCTGTAACTTCCAAAATAAGAGTATGATAAATAAAAAAAATATAAATGATGTACATTACCATGTAAACTTCCACCGAAAATTGGTTTGAACGAGATCTAGTAAATAGTTTTTTTTTTTAATACGTCATAAACCGTATATTGTAATTTACCTTTCATTCAATCAACTCAAATATAAAAATTAAAAGAAAACATTTAATTTCATAAACATTAACCTTATGCATAAACCGTGAACCATTAATTAAACTTATAAGTGGGAACACTTATTGTGACGGACGGGAAACTACGGAACCCTACATTGAGCGTGGCCCGACACGCTCTTGGCCGGTTTTTTTTATATTTTTTTCGATATTCACACTTCAGCTTTTCGATTTCTATTCTGTTCATAACTTTGCGGTTCTTCAAACGTATCGAATAACAACTAAGCCATAAACTATCAAAAACCCTTAAAACTACCCCAGTCGCACCCACTAAAATTAAATCGGTCAACCACATTGAAATAAACTCCTGACGCCACATAATCCGGGATGACCGCGCCTTAAAGACATCCGGGCGGGTCGACTGCGGCCGACACCTCCCCATCTTCCCATCTACCATCAACAGGAGGATGCTAGTCCTCCCCAAAATGTTGTGAAAGAAGGAAAAACGCCCCTCTGCCCCCACCCCCCCTCCGAGCCAAGAACACTCGAGATAGCGATTGTTCATGTATGAATTCACCACATTAAGAGTCAAGTAGGATAAAAACAGAATGTGAAGAGAAGCTTTGAAAAATATAGCGAGCATTGAGTGATATTCTTTCGGCCTTAAGTGGTCCGTTTTTATTCGAACCTTCGTTTTAGGTATGTCGAGTAAAAATATACGGACAGACAGATGTTTTTCGATTGTTAAGATAAGGTTTCTCAGTAGCTACAGTTGACGGCGATCGTGAATTGTGAGAGTTCAGCTAAAGAATTAGTATGATCTCGGAGGTACCATTCTGTGTTAATGAACTAACGATCAATGATAAGGGTTCTGAATGGAGGAAAGCGTATACTTAATGCTACTTTGATTTTATAAAAACAAAAAAAAATACACTATTTTAACCTCTTTTAACAACAGTAACTATCCTTACAAATCTGTTAATCCGGCTACGCTGTAGGTATGTTAAAATGGTTTAGAAGTTCTTTAATCTACGAGTAGTAAGCTACTCAATTTAGCTGTTTTGAAAGTAAACAAACAGCGTCAACATTCAGGGTATTCCTAAACTTACTTTATCCAAAATCTTTGAGAAAGTTATTTATGGTATGACCATAAATAACTGGCTCAAAATGATGTCACCAATAACCTTAAAACCGTAAGATTTTACAATAAAGGTCATAACGTACTTTGATTGATTGTAGGCTTATCCGCCTTAACTGAAGCTTCTTCTTCTTGATCATGCTTTCATCTTTTAGCAATCTTTGCACATGACATCGATCATCGAATACACTTCTGCCACGCCCACTCAAGAAAGCGTTAAGTTCTAATACACACATAAGAAGTAATGGTAACTGGTATATAGCCGACCGATAATATTACCGGTAATATTAACATGGGTATCATGCATATAAAGAAACAATAAAATAAAGAAATCTCAACCTATGAACTAATTAAGTTTTTATACATTCGGGTATAATACTCGGGTTCGTAGATTTTTTTGCAGGGAAGCTAAAGTCTTAACTACGACACTGTACCGTAAGAGTCAAGCCGTGTAATCAATCCTAAGGTATAATTTAATTAAAAATAAAAATCACATTCCTGTTTCCATTTTATACGGAAAGGACAGAAGATTCACATAGTTTATAGCGTTAGCTAAATTGATAGGACTACCTATCAATTTAGCTAGCGCCTGAAGCAAATCGACTTATTTTCAATTGCCATGTTTTTAATCGCGTCTTAATTATCTTTGGAGTATCTTAATTTGATAGATCGTAACTAATATTTTTTTATCTGTCCTTCTCATAATGAAATGAAAAGAAAAAAAAACCCTGCACTTAAATTTAGTTTAGTGCGTGAATAAGGGAATCGGCACCACAAACTTGCAGTACAAAAAGCAAAACAGAAATACATTAATTTTACGTGTATACAAAAGAGTATAGTATAAAATAAGGTTTTAAAGTCAGCCTACGGTTTATGTCTTTATGTATGGCTATGGGATTATGATGGTGTGGAGTGCATAATCGCGGGGTGAGCCGATTGATATTTTAGTACGGACCGAAATGGGGAAAATATTGGCTTTCGTTTGTGTATTTGGGTTATTATTGTGTTATTGGTTCGAATAGGTGTCTTGGAAAAGGAGGTTACAGTTGTTTTAATAAAGAATAATAGGTACATAATATTAGTGACAAACGATCCTAAGTAACTAAGATTAAATAATTATTATTAACTAAGAATAATATATAAAACCCATTTTTAAAGTCGCAATTAATAAAGTAAATAATATTTTTTATTGTTTCACGAAATAGACTTTTTTACGCTTTTATGTAAATTGACCTAATATTATATTTACAATATATTCGGGTTTACATATAAATTATACAAGGTGTATTTTTGGTCTTGTTCAACCAGCTAGGAGATGATTCTACTCATAAAAACAAACAACTTTTATTATGGAACCAACTCGGAAATCGCGAAAAAAATATCAGCTGTTTCATACATTATGGTCGGGAGGGCAATGAACTTTTCATAGAAACAGCTGATATTTTTTCGCGATTTCAGAGTTGTTCCATAATAAAAGTTGTTTGTTTTCATGGGTAGAATCATCTCCTAGCGGGTTGAGCAAGACCAAAAATACACCTTGTATAATCGATTTATTTAATTGGGCTATTGCTACAATTCGAAACGAATTTAGGACTTACACGTTTTTATTTCCTACTTTTTCTAACCAAAAAGCACGCATACTACATTCTCAAAAATATTCCACAAATAAAACAAAGGCCTAACGTCTCCACCCCAACTGCAGCTCAAAGGAATCCCAACCACACTTCTACCAAAAGAATGTTCCCTCAGCAAATCGCAAAGGTATGTAAATAGGTTGAAAAACCCTTAGTTGTTAACGAACCAAGCGCCGCGCCGTAGGTACATGAATATGGACGAACTGAAGAAAAGAGAGGTGTTAATCTTCAAACTCTGAGGGATCTACTTTTAATTAATACAATCAAAACAAACTGAGGGCCGCTCAACGGCTTAATATACAGAGACGGATTTCAAGATGCAAGTTATTGAAGAAAAATAGACAGGTAATCTTTTGAGATTTTTACTGAAAGTTAATTTTAAGAAACTTAATACTCAGTCTCAATCTTAAGTTATTAGATCCCAGTATTGTGTAGATAATATAGTAATTTGAAAACAAGTTAAATGTTACCACTACTAACAACTTAAATGGACAACAGGTAACTTTTGGCGAGTGTTCCTATATAGATCAAAACATTTCAATACCGAAGACGACTGAATAACGGAAATAAAGAAAAGAAATCTGTGAACAGAATAGCGAAAATCTTATTCGAATGTCTCATCTAGAACCAGCAGACATGTTTTAATGTAAAAAGTAATTTTTGATTTGTGTTTAAATAATACCAATAAGTAATTTATTAATCCGTGCCTGTCGACGTCGTCCGTCGGTCCGACCCTTCAGTGCTTTATAAACCGCTGGTTATTCATAAAAACCTCACCTATTAATCTCAACTGTAAACTCATTTTCATACTTCTCTCAGCTTTATCTATTTAAGTATCTTTTTTATAGATATTGCACAGTTCATTTTTGCTATTAATTCTATAAATGCAGAAGTCTGTTCATAAGATTCAATTAAAGTTAGGTGTTTTTCAAATAAAACAAGTCACTTATAATATTTTTTCAATTTGTAGATTCTCTTACTAGTTTTTTTTTTTGGGTATTGTTCTAATCTTGCTTTAGTAAATAGCAAAATATAACATACTTCATCTGTATGTTTTATGACTATGTTTGTTTTTTCCTTTGCTTGTATATTCCCACATTGTCATCTACGAGTCCAAAGTTGCCCCTTTATTCAAATTACAAAGATTAAAGAAAACTCGCAAAAATACACTCGAGGAAGTCGCTTTAACCCCAATATTAAACTAAGAGCCGTCTATGAATACCAAATTCACAGACAGACAGAACATCTCCTGAAATATAGCCCGTTGAACGACTGAAAATTTACATGAAACATTTTAATATCGGCCCTCCACATCACCTGCCCTTTTTTTCCCCCGCCATAAAAGAAAAAAAAGTTTTATGCCACCCTTAAACCCGTTCCCTTCGCTTTAAATAAGAGAAAAATAATGTTATATAAAACCTCTTTGATTTACGAGAAAGACTGGCCGAGATGTGACAAACTTTTCTTTTTTGTCCGCGTTCCGAATTCGAACAAACGTCAATCAAGTTTGAAAAGAACGTGTTCTGGCGAACTCTGTTGTTTATGGACTGGTTCTTGATTAGACATCTCTAAACTTTGGTATTAAAAATCAAGCATTTCATTAGGATTTTAAAGAGGAATTTATAAGTATGTGTTCAGTAATGTGAAAAAAGTAATGAAATGGTTAATGATGATTTCTTTAGAATATCTACAATGAATTGTTTTGATTTGATGATACCTGAGGAGAACAATAATGTGGAAATTTTACGATTGTAGTTCGTAAGTATAGTCATTTCAATCATCTTGGACACTAATATCTTATATTGAAGAAAACTATTAAATCAGTAAAGTACTTGCTTCACGTCTGTATACTTTCGAAATACTATCGTTAGATTGTCTTAGTTTAACAATGCTTCTTGAAAAGAAAATTTTGTTGAATAAAACAACAAGAAATAACAAAACGGGGACGTTCTAAGTCGTAAACACCACAAAAACCAAATAAAAAAGTAATAAATCGCATCTAGCAACACTCTCGAGAACCGTCAGACAAAAGCCCTTGAAGTCACAAAGGTGGTGGGGTTGCCATGTCACAACTCTCCACGAAATTTATGCACATAGCTTACGTCACGAGGGCACTCCGTCACACGCGGGACGAGGGATAATGTGGCGACACTATATCTACGTAAAACAGAAAAAAGGTGACACAATTATTTTTTTAGAGAGATTTCTTTATTTTGTTATCATACATCAGATTTTAACCACGTGCTCAATTCAAATTTAGTTAATGACCTCATTCGAATTAATTGGTCAGTGTGGCCTAAATAGCTTCCTCAGGATACGGCGTGATCAGTCACAGCGATTACAAGAGTGGAAGACATGGAGGCGGCCTTTGTCAGGAGTAGGACAGTGCGGGTTAATAAAAGTCGTCCAAAAAGGAAAAAAAAATCTTATATGGAATACGTCCAACATGCGATTTCCCACTTCCCAAATAAAAAATACTTCCAACATGGAATCTATCTAAAATGGTCACAACAAAAATCATAAACTTTTAATTAATGTAAGTAATGAGCCCAGTCATGTCGTGATGGCCCAGTGGATAAGACGCTACTGAACTTAAATTAATAAATTTAAGTTCAGTGCATCCTTTTCTTTCCATTTCATTAAGAAAAGGTCAGAAGATAAAATATACGTTAAGTCCTGTCAAATTAGACAACGCCTAAAGAAAATTCTAAAACTCTGCTAACGCGGTGGCCTGATTCAAAAGGTCATATTAACATGAAATGTACAATTACTCATGTGTATTTCATAAAAAAAGTAGTGTTCATTTCAAGGTGTGCTCATAGTTATATTTGGTTAGAACATTTCTCAAAATGATCAGTTTTAAAATTTGATTAGTTACGACATCGATACATCGATAAAAAAAAGAAAACATGGTATAATATTTTCTTCTCTAACTTATTTGTTAACTCTGTGACGTGAGACGATAAAGAAAAGAAACCATGTCACGAAGAAAAGCCTGGAGTGTCAGCTTTGTAGACACACTACATACGTGTTATTTACTGGGAATTATATAGACACTGCTACTTCTTTGGCAAAGCGAGATCCCAATAAACTACTGTTAGCAAATCATCACACTTTAGCGGAAATTGGGGAACTATTGTATACCAAATGGGAACTGATAGACAGTTGGATCAATTCAATCAAAAATGCTTTGTCGTCAAAAGGTTAATAACTGTAAACGGTGTCGTATCAGGAATTAACTGTAAATTAAGTAATTTTCAAAATTACTAAATACTTGCCAGTACACAACTGTTTACGAAACTAAAAATATGCTGTTATGTTTTCTTTGATCAAAACCTTTACCCATCAAGACATCCGAATCAATGCTAAAAGCAAAATAAACTCAAGTACTACATTCAATTTTCTCACTTAATTATAAGCTTTCATCCTATTCAGACCTTAAAAAAAAACTAAAAAACCGCAGGTGCAAGTTGATGAAAAACACCCCTTTAAAAAGAATATTTTCCCGAATTAATAAACAACCCTTCAGGCCGAGGTATAATAGATTCAAAGTGGGTTCTGTTTTATTAACTTACTGTTTATTTTTCAGACAAATAAAGGGGTTTTTCCGGCTTGTCTAAAGTCAGCGTTTTTTTGTTTATTTAACTTTAAATTGATTTTTTTTTAAATTGAGGTTTTTATCTCACTACTGCAATGATACACACATGCAAAAATATATAAATATTCATATATTATACGTACCAAAATCATATTTCTTGCAATTAAGACTCAAAAACCTTTTAGAGACAAGTTAATGTAACGTACTTTGTACTTAATTCTTTATAATTATGCAAAATGAAATAATCATAAAAATATTTAAGATAAACTAAAGTCTGATTAATAGATATTTATATTAATAGATATTTATATTAATAGATATTTATATTAATAGATATTTATATTAATAGATATTTATATTAATAGATACCTATGTAAGTATACGTTTTTTAACCTTAAAATACTATTAAAACAACGGACCGTTAAATGCTGCGCTTTTTATTTGTTTTGTAAAACGAATTTTTTTTTGGCACGCATAAAAAAAAACAATCGAAATTGTCGATAACCGAACGGCCGCGTTCAAATTATACAGTTTTGAAACAAGAAAACGCGGGAAACAAAACAACGTAGGTAGTGGGCGCATTCATTTGAATAATTTCCGCGCGTATTTTCTGACGCAAATCCATCATTTTTGCGGTACCTTCATATCGCAGATGGCGCTCGTTAGCTCGGAAAAGAAATTATGTAGGAATATCACCGTCCGGTGTTATTAGTGAATACACGCTTGTTCAGTTAAAACTCCAGTGGTTCTCAAACTACTATCGCGATGTTTACCTGCTCGGATTGCAATACCCTCCACACTGATGGCCCGACCTGCAGTGCTTGCAAAAGTCAATATGACTTTGGATGTGCTGGGATTACTGAAGCTGGTTATAGGCGTCTAGGGGAAAGAAAGAACAGCTGGCGTTGCCCTAAGTGCAAGTCAAGTCCATTACCCTCTCCTGCCCCAATCTCTCCGGTACCAAGTCAATTGGATAAAATGCAGGAACAGTTGAACCAAATCGTCTCTCAGTTGGCTCCCTTGGCTACTCTTGTTGAGGATGTCAAGTTGATCAAATCGGATGTCAACAATCTTAAGGACTCTCTTGAAATGGCTCATGGATTGATCAAGAACTTCTCAAGTACCATTGACTCCTTGGAAGAACGGGTGTCCCTAGTGGAGAGAGCTGCCACCCAGATTCCAACTCTCCAGGCTGAGATAACCAGACTAAACCGGGAATTGGACGAAAAGGATCAATGGGCCAGGGCGAATAATGTTGAAATTCGAGGGATCCCACAAAAAAAGAATGAAAACCTTTATGAAATAGCCCAGAAAATCGGAAGTTTGTGTGGTTTTCCCATAAAAAAGGATCAAATAAATTATATTGCCCGGGTACCTACACTTGCACCTAACGCAGAGAAACACATAAGGAAGAACTGGTCGCGTCTGCACGTAAAAGTAAACAACTCACTCTTTCCAATATGGGGTTCTCATCTACCGGTAACTTTTACGTAAACGACCATCTAACGCAGCGGAACAAGAAACTGTTGAGTAAGGCGAGATCATTGGCAAAAGAACGGAACTTCCAGTACATATGGGTAAAACACTCAAAAATCATGGCCAGGAAAGTGGACGGTTCTCCAGTATTTTTTATAAAATGCGAAAACGACCTTGCGAGGATAATTTAAGCTACTTTAATTTCAAATTAACTTCTTTGAAATTTACAATCTATAAAACCTATGTAAAAAGTTTGAGAACCAAATTCTGTTCTAAGCGGGGCTATTGTGTTGTGATTTATGACCAGTGTTTTAAAGGTGTCAACAAGTTTACGCACATATCTATGCAATACTCAATGGCATTCTCGTACTTACTGACGCGCCTACTCATACTTATAACGGTCGCTTTCGCGCGCACACTTAACTACTTAAGATTGAATATGTCTTTGCATCTATGTCGGTTTCGATACACGGTACGGACGTCAGTTAAACGAAATAGTTGTGGGTTTACCTGCAATGTTAAAATAAATAAGCGTTATTATTTTTCTATTATGATTATGATCCAATTGTTGCGTTTTATAGTTATGGTGTACTATTTAACACGTCTTTATCTATCTCATAAACAAATATTATCTGTGCTTGGCTCTTTGCGTGTCGTGTTATTGAATTCGCGACAATCATATCGTTCTGTTTTTATGTTTTTTAGGTTTGAGTGTGTCAATTCGACGACATTGTTGAGCTACTTACCGTGCGAAATATTTAACAATATAACATTTTTAATTGGGTGGCTGCGCTGTAGTTTATGTTTTTATTATATCGATGGCTACTTCTAATTTAAGTGTGTACTATCAAAATACTCGGGGACTGCGCACGAAGACGCACATATTTAAACGTAATCTCCTTCTTTCATCATATGATATTGTATCGTTGACTGAGACGTGGTTATTGGAGGGTGTATGTGATAGTGAGTTGTTCGACGAAAGGTATGTTGTCTGGAGGCGGGATAGGAACTATGTTGTGACGGGGGAAAGATACGGTGGCGGCGTGCTATTAGCTGTTCGTCGTGATTATGCTGCGGTTGAGCAGCCCGATTGGCGCTCCACGGCTGAAGATATTTGGATCACCATAACATTAAAAAATAATCATCATATCAGTAGATCACATCGACTGCATGTATGTACTTTATATCTTTGTAAAGAAAAGTCAGGTAATTCTTTCAATACGCAACTGCAGAACTTCACTGAAAATCTTTCCTTTATTGTTAACGCCCACCCTCAGGATGCATTCCTGATAATGGGCGATTTTAACTTAAGTCATATCAATTGGTCAGGTGATTTAGGTTCTCTACAGCCTAGTGGAATTAATGGTGAATCTCAAGTATTCTTTTTCGATACCTTATCCGAATGTGACTTCAACCAATATAATTTAAACAGGAATGCAAACAACAGACTACTGGATTATATATTATGTAACTATAAGGTAACGGTAACATCATGCACAGACCCGTTGGTACCTGAAGATAGTCATCATAAGTCATTAGATATAGTCCTCGATTTTACCAAGGAGTGTTTATTGAAAAGTAAAACCAGACTTAAATATTATTATAATAAAGCGGACTACGGAGCCATAAAAACTTTCTTAAATAACATAAATTGGCAAACATGCTTAAATAATAATACATTAGAGGACGCAGTACAATTATTTTATAAACACCTATATGATGTCATTGAGCAGTATGTTCCTCACAAATTAATAGCTTCTGACTCTTTCCCACCTTGGTATTGTGCTCCTTTAAAGAAACTACTCAAAGAGAAGTTCAAATTCTTAAAAAAATTTCAAATATATGGTAATACTAGTGACCATGATACTTTTTGTCTTCTTCGTGAGCGTGCCAAACGATTGGAGAAAGAATGCTACTTAAAATATATAAAACACGCGGAAGATGCAATAATTAAATGTCCCAAGTCTTTTTGGTCGTTTATTAAGTCAAATAAAAACGGATCGAACTCACTTCCCTCAACTATTCATTATAATGGTGTTCTAGCTGATACTGGGGATGAAATATGCGATGTCTTTGCTTCTCATTTCCATTCAAACTTTCTACCTCCATCTACATACTCTTCTTCAATACCCATGTCTATTAATAATAACGCACCAAACAACATAGGTAGTATAGAAGTCACTGCTGACCTAGTACTTAAATTATTAAAATCTTTAGATTTAAGTAAGGGTGCAGGGCCCGATAATGTGGTACCATTATTTATTGTCTCTTGTGCTACGTGTTTAACTGAACCGCTTGTTATTCTTTATAAAAGGTCTATCTCGGAAGGACTTGTACCTAAAATATGGAAATCTGCATTTATCACACCCATACATAAGAGTGGTAGCAAGAGTGATGCTAAAAATTATCGCCCCATTTCCAAATTATGCATCTTTGCTAAGATACTGGAAAAAATCATTTATACACAAGTTTATGAGAGTGTCTCACCAACTTTGATCACAGAGCAGCATGGTTTTGTAAGCAAGCGGTCAACTTTATCTAATCTGCTGTCTTTCACAGAGTTTACGACGTCTAACATGGATGCTGGTGGACAGGTCGATGCAATTTTTACTGATTATAGTAAAGCGTTTGACCGAATCGACCACAAAATATTACTACAGAAGTTACTCCAAGCTGGCATCCATGGAGACTTATATCGGTGGTTTGTTTCGTACATTGAGAATCGATCGCAGGCAGTGGTTCTGAATGGGTACCGTTCTAAATGGAGCATCGTCCCGTCTGGGGTACCGCAGGGTTCCTTGCTTGGGCCCCTTCTTTTTAACATATTTATAAATGATGTCACTCAATGCATTAAATACTCACAATTACTCCTTTATGCTGACGACATGAAAATTTTCAAAAAAATTACCAGCGTTGAAGACTGTCAGCTTCTCCAAAATGATTTAGATAGTTTCGAACAATATTGCTTAATTAATAAATTAGACTTAAATGTCAAAAAATGTTTTTTTATAACCTTTACTCGTAAAGTCAAAATTATTAAATTTAAATATTTTATCAAAAGACATGAGTTAGAACAGGTAGACACGGTACGGGACCTTGGCGTCATTCACGACTCCAAGCTAACTTATGAAAGACATGTAGATCATATTGTCAAAAAAGCTTACAGGACCATGGGCTTTGTCTTGAGAGCCAGCTCTCAGTTTACAAACTTGAAAGTACTTAAAATTCTTTATTGCTCTTTGGTGCGCAGCGTACTCGAGTATTGTTCCCAAGTGTGGAATCCTCTTTACAATATTTATATAGATAGAATTGAATCCATTCAACGTAGGTTCCTGAAACACTTGCAATATAAAGCTAAAACATATGACCCCAATTATGAGGCGAGATGTCGAAGACACCATATCTTACCATTGTACCAAAGAAGAAAGTTTTCGGATATTGCGTGCCTTGTTAAAATCGCACAGAATCACATTGACTCACCGGATTTACTATCTCAAGTTAAACTTAAAGTCCCAAATAGAATAACGAGGCGTAAAGCATGTATGGACGTGCCTCAGAGTTCTTCAAACTACAGGCAGAATTCATTTTTTGTGAGGTCCGCTAGAGAATTTAATAAACTTGTTGACTTTCCTGAACTGGATTTGTTTAATTCAAAGCCATGCGTTTTCAACAGAGCATTAACGAAATCATGGTTTGGTTCTCTGACTTCAACATAATTTAGTTTTTAAATATACTCTAAATTTCCCTTTTTCAAATTTCGCTTAATATTAAGTTAATTACATTACCTGTTTTATCACTAAAGATTGATAACAAGCTTTCTAGACGTTTATATGCGGAAACATTTAAATGGTGCTCAGTTGCTTATATCTGTTTCTACTCTGTATTAATACACTGTATGTTTTCCAAATAAAATAAAATAAAATAAAATAAAATAAAATAAAATAAAATAAAATAAAATATTTTCTTTTACAGATTGTAGATTGTATACAAGTAGCTACTTTGGTAGCTTTTATGACTTTTTATTCTAAACTATGAAGTCGCAATTAAAACAACGTCGGAAAAACTAAACAAAACTCCCAATCTACTGGAAACAAATAAAGTATGTAACTATAGGTACAAAACCTATAGTTACATACTTTATTTGTTTCCAGTAGATTTAGCCACAATATTTTCCTGGAACATCCATCATTTTCGCCAGAACAACGGTTCAGGGGATGCGGCCTGTTATCGGCTAGCGATAATCAATTTCGGCGAGCACCTACTTATGAGTATATTTTACCTTGCCTGCTTGTTTATCCACAGAGGGGAATAAAATTATAGGCACAGATAATAAAAGAAAACTACGTTTTGTCTACCTCATATATGCTCGTCAGCAGAGGAAAGTCCCTACGTTCTGTTAGATCTACGCAATATCAATTTATTTGAGGAGCAATGAAATCACTTTGATTTAGCTCAAATATGAGTTAGATTCATAAAAAAGCAGTGCTTAATTAGTTAAGATTCGGAAGAAAGACGTGTAACTAAACACTACCTATCATAAAATATGTCATTTATAACTAGAGAATACACTTTATCAAGGAACCATTGCAGACCGCGGAAAAAGTAAGTTTCTAAATTCTTAGTTCACCAGTGCAATTAAACTTTATAATGAAAGAGTATTTATACTTCTGTATTTATACTTCAACCTCCGTCAAGTGCAATAACAGCAGAAATGTAGCAAAATAGTGAGTTGTCTGCTCCCTATTAATTCACTTCCCCTCAGCATACATTAAGCGCTATTTGTTTTAGCTACATTAACATTTTTATGACTAAACTGAGAGAAATCACTTACTCTAAGTGTACCAACTTAATTGTACCACACATTAAAATAAACTCACCTTTATTGCCACGTATCTAAGTATAATTTCCAATGATAAGAACTTTGAAAGTCGCATATAATTTTGTTTCGAAATCGTAACGAGTGCTTGAGAAGTCAAAATAATTGTGTCTGTGAACAACCGTTTGTTTTGATTCTGATGGTTTAATTAATTTAACAGCGTTAAGAATCAGTTTTATCGACTGAGTACTAAAGTCTTTTATTTAAAATACAGCTTTTAGGTAAAGAAAACAGCTTTCAGATAAGGGCTCAAATATGTTCGTCTCTTCGTTAATTATTTTATTAGGCATATGTTTCATCCACCATTTCAACTTTTTGTGTGTTCTGTGCCATTTTACTCTTATAGGTATGTACCTATTTAGAAAAATAAGCCATATAACTTGAAAATGAATCGTTTGTTTCTCTTGCATATTTGAGTTCGTTCGTGATATTTAAATTAAAAGATGAATTTCACTCATTTCCATTTTGGAGCAAAAAGAAAAACCTTTCTTGCACCATTCTAGAAAACATTTACCAGACGTCGCATTTCCTCCGTCCTTTAATTTATTTACTCAAATAATAAAATGTAGGTCTTAACGAACGGCTCAAACCCCCAACTAAAATTCAGCGAAGCATATTTAGAACCTGTGGGGGTCGCAAAACTCGCTCAGACTAAACTTAATTCCGCCCGCCGGTCGTCGCGACCGCAAAGAAAACTTTGCTTCAAAATTAATATTTCTTTCATTAAAATGCTGTAATATTTTCGCTTGCTGCATGCATAAGTAATGTCCATGAATAAGAAACGTGTAAAAATTCAGCGGCGAAGTCTCACTGATTGAGCCAGATATCCGCGCCGGTGTGTGGAACTTTGTAAGACGTTCTCATCTAATAACATTTTAAGAATAAACATGTTTTGAAAACGGTGACGGTAATGAAGAGTAAGATCGGAACCAAAGTTGAGAATTTTCTTTTTAAGTTAAAGAAAATTCACAATTTACTTCGTATGCTATGGTTATTATTGCAAGTAGAAAGAGGTAAACGTGTAATTAAGTAATTACGTTCGCCGTGTAAAAGTTTTTTAGTTTATGAAGTCAAAGACCTGGTGCTCTGTGAGCTAAGTTCTAGTACACAATGTTTGCAGAAAATACTTTGGGCAATTATTATTAGGAAAAATTCACGGTTGGTTACCAACCAAGAAAATATACAGAAATCCACTTACCTATTAATATGTAGCCTAATTTAAAATAGTAATTTAATAAAAAAATTAATTCTTACTCCAATTTTTCATACTACTGTCAGACAATAATTTTATCCCAAGCATGGTCTGAAGACTTAAGTAGAGTTGGAAAAATCCTTAATATTGTCTTTAGTATAAATATTAAACAAAAAGAAATAATAAACGATCGTTATTATTTCCATCCAATACCGTTTCTCTTTGGAGTGCACCGTTTGTTAACTCCATAGATTCTCTTTTATCTTGCAGATTTGAGAGCCGCTTCGAAAAAGTCAAGCATTGACAGAAACGAGAGATCGTTTGTATTTCAAATGAGGGCAGGTTTGTTTTTGAATAATTTCATTTGCTTTACTTCGTTCTCTCTTTTAATTACATTGTTTTTGTTGAGAGATTTTTACGGAGCACTCGTGTTGGCAAACATTCGGAATTTTTTTCTCCTTGGAGATATAGGTATTCTCATAATTATGGAACTAACTTTTCCCGTGCCTATAGTAAGCCCAAGAATTTTACTTTTAAACTGCCTAACTATACAAATATAATAAACACAAATAATTTATTTGCATCATTACAAAATTCACCACAATGATCAAAGTAGATAGTACAGAGTATTTTACAATGTTGCAATTGATGCCTAAGCTAAGCTACTTAATAGCTTGTAATATCGGCACCAGCTATGTTGTGCCAGTCTTTATAGATGAAATAATATTTAATAATTAAAATTATAATTTACGATTGAAATATTAAATTATTAATAAAGTAAATGTTGCTAGTTAGAACTAAGTAACCTCGTTATTACATGATGAGATCATACGGAAAACATTTTCATTTCACTTTATGTGAATATTTTATAATACTAGCCTTTCACAGACTTTTTTCGCATTTATTTATATGAGAATAGGAGAAGGATGCTCATGGGCAGATGTCATAATCTTGTTAAACAATTTTCTCACAATGTAAACAGAAACAATAAAATGCGCTACTTATAGAAACACTACAATAAATAATAACATAACATTAACGTTATCTCGTACATCATTAAGCTATCGCGGTATATCGCGGGGTGAGCAGATCGCTCCCCGCTGAATATAATTTACATGAACAGTTCTAGGGCGGTGGAAAAACAACGTTTTGCACGTTTCATTTGAAAAATTGGTTTTGTAGTCGTTTGTAGATGTGTTATCGGAATCAATTTGTGTTTTCTCAACACCAATCACAACATATATTATAATTGTAATGATGCTGATGTCGGTATTATAATCAGGAGCATGAAAACTTTTATAAACCTATGTTGTAGCGAAATACATACAACCTCATTGAAAATAGTCCACGAACCAACCCCGTGTTTTTAAAAAAAAAACATTATCAAATTCAACTACATTTCAGTACCACAGCACAGGTCTAAATATGTAATTATTGTGTCAGTAGGTCCATGATCTATTTTTTTTTTGTTAAATACTATACTATCATATTATCTTATCAACTTTTTTTTCTGTGAAACTCATACAAATTAGGAACTAACATGGATCACCACGCTTCCTCAGATCCAGTTATGTCCAATATGTAATATCGAAATACTATACTTTAATTACCACCAAAATGCCTGTCTCTATATATGTACACATAAATATTCTATTATTGCAACCATTATCTACCTTCCTACTAACGTTATTTACAATACTCACCCATTTCAAACTTAACCGGAGTATTTTTTGTCGCAAACTTCATCCAAAACAAACGGTCCATTTTCCAGCGATACTTAACCCAAAAAGTAAGTTTGCTTAGCATCTGCGAAATACAGTTTCAGTTCATTTAGCGAACAAAATGTATATAAAAAGTTAAGGCGCTTCCCTCTTCAACTGTTCTTAAGACTTACTTTGAATAAAGCTCCCTATTCCCTCGGCGACTGAACTATTTCAATTGTATTGATAAAACTAATCGTGCAATAATTATTTAAGTATATTTTAAGTCACTATACTAAAACTCCGGACAGCATAATTGTCTTCAGCGACATTTTCGAATACAATAATTGGATTATATCAATTATTATTTTTAACAATTTATTGTGAAACCGTTAAATGTTCTACAATGGATAGAGCACAGCATGAACAGAAATGCTTTACAGACAGTATTGTCAGTTACGCATTTCTGTTGGTAGTTACATTACTGTAACAACAATGTTTCAGTACGTTTTTTATTTTGTCACATTTTCTTTTCAGCAAATCATAGTATTAGCAAGTTGAACATTACGACAACAACTTTTGTTTACAATGTCGCTGTTCTTCATCTGCTTACGCAACTGACGCGATCGACACAAGAAGTTGCGCCGTGAATAGCATTCTCGTTTGAGTTTTTTCCCTGAATAATGCGAGTGTTATGGCTCGAAATATGCTTCATTTGGCGCGAGGCAACTTCTCTAAAGTGCGTAAGGAAATCATATTCATATTTTTTCCGCTTCAACTGTTCGCGACGCGGAATTTGAATAAAATATGGCAAGTTCTTTTTTTGTTAGATTACTTTGACTGTTGCTGTCTGACGCTGGTGAGAGCACTTATGAGCTCGTTTGGAGACCGTCTGCCTGTCAATGAGAATTCAGAGGAGTTTTCATTAAAACAGGTGAAGTTATTGTTAAGAAAACTGAAAAGAATTTTGTGGGTTCTATATTTATCACATTTTTTTAGGCCCCAGAGGTTAAAGCGTCCTCTTTGCGAAATATAAAAAGTTTATTTTGGACGGGTAATAAAAATATCGTTTGAAAACCTAGGCAATGATTATAAGTACGAAATTACCATTCCAACTAAGCAAAGAGTGGTGATCAATTTTCGTGTCTTCTCTGTATGAAAGTCACCTCTACCTCAATCAATTATCTCTGCCTGCAGATTAGAGTAATAAGCTATTATTTTTTATTAATTACGAATTTCAAGACTTCTCAATGATGTTCTTATTCAAAAATATTACTGGGTGAATGATGACAAAGCTACAGCTTTTTTAATACCAACTCATATCAAATGATTTCAAAGTCAAATTTTATTTCATTACCTTAACCTGCTAAAGACCCTAAACATTGTTCTAAAATACAATACCGCAAACATCCAATTACGAAGTGCACTTTGTCACACAAGTGTCGCGTTCAATCCTTCCACGCTTTGCCAGTCTAACGCAATAAATTACAACAACTTTGTTCATAAAGGGATTCTTGCATAAACACATTTCGCGTCTAAAAAGCCGAGTGCCCACAAAATTAAGTTTGAAAACCATTTAAGTCCAACCAAAAATCACGTTACGAACTTTTGGGGCTCAATCTTCTCGCATACATTAACGGGTGGTGTGAGTACGGACTAAAACAAAATCATTATTCAAATCCCCTGAATAATGTTTTCAGGAATCGGGACTGAGTTCCGTGCGTCGTTTTTGAATTTTAATACGGACCTCTAACAAGTTTTCAGTCAAAGGAGATCGGTAGAACTCGGCGGGCGGCACGCTGGAGAGTTAAGCGGACATCTTGTGCATTATAATCATATATTTTCTATTCTATCGCCAGCATCATTAACTGAAAAATAATTTGTGGTACAAAATTTTATTTTTTCTTAGATAAGTCTGTATAGTCATTTCGTCACTTTTTAGCATCAAATGGTCATTTTCTAGGAGGATGTGTAGACTTTTTTTATTTTTCTTTCTGTGGATGTTAAGGGGGGAGAATTGGAATAACCTAAAAATACGACCTACACTTAGGTAAAGAATAAAACTTCAATAATCTAATGTCCGCTTGCTCCTAAGCGCCGTACCTTTGCGTAGTGTCGTCTGCCGATCAAAGGCTGGTGATCAAAGGATGCCGCCGGTGTCCGGCCGAGGACGAGGTAATTAGCCACCTTCAGCCGTCTGGGGGCGGCACGTGCCCAGGCCGCCACCACTAACGACATCGGACAACTGCCGAACTTAGTTGAAAACCTTTCGCAAATAAATATGGATTTTTGGAATACTGGTGGAAACATTGGAACGAATCGAAAAACCTTTGAGACTCAAACTATTTTTATGTTAACTAAACCATTTCTGGAGATTTTTAAGTGGTGAGTTTTCTTACAGGGCTAAAGAAACTTGCGTTCACAATAGGTATTTATGTCTCTGTCATAATTATGAAAACCATTATTGACCATTACAATTTCGTGTTCAGGTATGTCAGTACTTAACAATAACCATAGTAGAAATCAATAAATTTTCATCTTTGTATTAGGAGGCAACAATCCATACTTCCATACTAATATTATAAATGCGAAAGTAACTCTGTCTGTCTGTCTGTCTCTTCTTCACGTCTAAACCATTAAACCGATTTGAATGAAATTTGGTACAGATTTAGTCTGGGACCCGAGAAAGGACATAGGATAGTTTTCATCCCGGAAATCCCCCGGGAACGGGAACTATTATTCCACGCGGACGAAGTCGCGGGCAAAAGTATTATATTTACCTACTTGGAAGGCCTGGATATCCCCGTACTTATAGCTTTTAAAGATGACTGGATAAGAATTGTTCAGACTATAGTTAAAACCCACTACTTTAATGCATACAAGTAAAGTTACCTCTAAAAGTTTGTTTATAGGTAGCTGATAGTACATTGAACGGGACCAGGACTTTAGGAATTGTAACTTTATGTGTTGTTCTTACAATTGCGAACTTTAACTGTGAAATGCTTCTCCCGGCAATACAACGTAAAAGTGAGACAGTGAATGACTTACGATATCACAACATCTCGCCATAATGAGTCGCACGGGGGGCTCTGCCCGTAGTCCGAGGGTATAATGTGTAATCTAAGATGGCGACTAGTCTCGGCGATCGGCGGTCACTCGGTCATTACTGCCCTCGCAACATCTATGAAATATTTATGACGACTGCCATAATAACGCCGGCGACGATATCATTATACTTTGTGATGGGGGTGTCGGGCGGGGCGGAATTTCTGAACGCTTCTTACCATTGCAAAGTCGCAATCGCGGGAGCTTCAAAACGCACGCGAATGCTCCGGACTACTTTTAAACATTTTCTGCGCAGGTGAATTTAAATTTTCGTGTATTCCGAAATCACAAAGGCTTCTCGCTCTTCGAATGAACCTGAATTCGACTTCGACATTCAAATTTGTAAATCCTGAATGGAATCCAGGCGGTGTGCGCAGACGCGGCGGCCTCGGATCGCCCATATTAACTTGTTAATTAGGTCCATAATACGACTTGCAGATGAGCTACAGAGTTGTGAAGTTGAATACATAAAAAGCCCTTTTTCAGCGATCGCATGCATTGTTGGTGGTGTGTGCGGCGCCGGTGGCCGGCACTCGGGGGAGGCGAGCCTATAACGTATTTCGTACGTCCCACCAGCCACCAGAAGTTTGCCTGTTCATAAATAAACGCGAACGGTATTCAACAGCCCTTGGTGCTGTATGCATAACGAATTTGAAGGAGGCAAACTTGGAGGCTCTGCTGACTGGGATGGAGTATAAAATTCAGTAACAACATGGTGGAGGTTTTCATTCGACGATCCGCTGCCGGGGAAGGCATAGCTCCGTCATAGTAATTAGTGATATGTCACTTGATTGGACACGCGTTGTGACCCTCATAGTGCGTGAGCCGGGGTGACTGGCAGTGACGCGTGGTGTCGATCCTCCGTGAAGTGTTCAAGTGTTAGTGTTTATTGCTTTATGTGGTGGAATGCAGTTTTGTTGCACTGTGCTATGCAACGATCTCCTCCCGCGCTTTCTCCGGCCGCCATCTTGGGGATGCTGTCAAACGTGTGAGTACCGAGTTACCGCCAGGCGGCGTGCGTGTCGCTTTGTGTACCAAAATAATATGGCGGCCTTTACTCACTGCTTTGAATATTTTTGCATGGAATCTGCAAATGTTTCATAATTTTACGATTGATTTCTTGCGTTTTCTGAGAGTTTTTAGCAGAAAATCAAGAAGATTGTTCGAAATACTGTAGTTAATTATGTATTATCTCCCTTAAGATGTAAATGGGTTGACATACGACTGGTTCACGGCAATAACTATATACCTATCTACTCTGTAATACTACCTATACAATTATACCGACAGTCGTGAAGTTCACAAAATAACTCGAATAGCTTTATGGTTATGTTTTCGGCGCTTGTTGTTATAGGTACCTTCTTCCGTCGCTAGCAGTAGCCGGTTGGTTTTAAGTATCATGAACAACAGCTTTTAGAAAGCTGAAGAAAATGAAAAAGTATGAACGAATACTGGCTGGGTCAGTTATAGATAAAATGAATATATTGAATTTATGAAACAAACAGCCGACAGTAATTCCTAATTCAAAGGTTCACTCGTTCAGAATTCAAATTTTACACCACAGACAGACCAAAAAGTATAAATAAAAATGCTAAAAGCTAATACCTCTCGTGTCAGCATCGAGGTGTTAATATGACATCGCTGGCTGCGAACACGGTGACATGTCATTTTCCGCGCTAGTGCATCAACATTTGGATATGTCATGCGCAAATATGGGGTTATGCTAAACCAACTTTATTTTGCCATCATTACATTTACCCTACAACTTTACGTCAAAGATATAGGGTACACTTTAGAATAAAATGCAGTTATATAACTGGTGTTATTTTTGTCAGGCTAGATGTCAGGTCATGACGTGGTGTCCAATCTGTGTGATACACGCATGTTGGTTTTGTATTGAAAGCTACGTAAATAGTGGTAAAGTAATATAGAACCTGAGTAGGTTTTATTTATGTATGCAACTAAGGTATGCAGTGTGATAGAAAACCTGAAAGCCAAGTTAAATCGAATTCTTGACATCAATATTAACTACCAACAAAAGTTTTGAAGAAGTGTTCTCTGTATCAGATATTTTGTTCGTGCTGTAACATAATTTAAGTTTCATTGGTTCCAGCATTCAGAGGATACAAGATGGTCAGTCAATTACACAAAAAGACCAATAAACTCTTAATAACTAAATGGTTTTTTAACTTCCTTTTAAACTCTAACTAAATCAAGGCGAGTTTTACAATCTTATTAATTACGATTAGGAAATGTCTGATCAATTTTTTTTTACGTCCAACAGTTTTTCCTTACAAAAACTGTGAGCCGTAATATAAGTTTTATTCTTTGGATAAAAGTTGCTACTACGATATGACATTAGATAAATTCGCCTAAAAAGGTAGTTTAGACAGCCTGTGTCTAAGATAAGACTGCAAACATTGCTCAAAATAAGAATGTCCTAACAAATTGTCAGTTCGCATGTCTCCAGAAACTTCTACAAAAATATGAACTACCGGCTGTTATCTGGTTAATAAAACTGAAACAAATCTAATGAGACTCGCATTCCGTTATATTTGAAACTTGTGACGTAAAAATAACGAACAGTGTTGTTCACACGAATATCGTGTTAATGGCTTTCTGAATATGAATGTGTTGAGTACACGAACGTCACTTATTAGTGAACCTACTATTAACAATGTAGCTAAATATACTTAAGTATATGAATTTGTGAAAATTAAGTACCTAACTACTGATACTGTTTTCTTTTCGGCATTTTTCACGCAATTACTCGTGTGACTGTAATTTCTTATTAATTATTTCATCACCCCGAATTAACTACACATTGGTACCGATTCTCTTATTCACAAACTAACCTAATTTAAGTTAAGTGCATCTTTCTCTTTCCATTTCATTAAGATAAGGACAGAAGATAAGATATTAGTAAAGTCCTGTCAAATTTAGACACTCCATAGATAATTTAGACGCTATTAAAAACATGGCGACTAAATATACGCCAATTTTCTTCAGGCGCTGTCTAATTTAATAATCTAAAATGTATCTTCTGTCCTTTTCTTTAAAAAATGGAAAGAGAAAGATGCATTTAACTTAAATTTACTTAAGTTTGTGAGCAAGAGAATCAGCACCATTAGCAAAATTAGCAGCTAAATTAACTATCTTTAATCTTTCGAACACACGTGATTTGAGACACAATAGAAAGGCAATAGCAAGCCGACAGCCGGCTGTCGATAAATATGTACGACATGACTTCTGATTGGACTAAAGTACAGCCGGCTGTCGCGGTGCTATTGTCTTTTTATTATCTTGTCTCAAATCACGTGTGTTCGAAGGTTTAAAGGCATCTGGGCACAATGGGGTTGACATGTCTGTATAGATAAAAACCTCAAAATAAATAAAGATGGGAAAAAGCCTTCTCAAATTCAGCGGCGCTTTGGGTATCGTAATAAACTTAACAACTTCAAGATCGACTATTTAGACACACGGACGTATAATTTCCTGAAGAAAAGTTATTTTTTCGCAATTTATTAACAATATTTTCGTATACTACGAGTATACGAAAATATTGTAATAAATTATTACTACCACTACTATCTATGGTCACAGATAACACGTAACTTATGGCGCGTACAATTTAAAAAAAATGTTATTTTAAACCTTCGAACACACGTGATCGATCCTAGACACAATAGAAAGACAATAGCACCGCGACAGCCGGCTGTACTTTAGTCCAACCAGAAGTCATGTCGTACATATTTACCATTATATCTCTAAAAGTACGTATTTGCTCAGTTTAAAAGGGAGGTGTGTGGTTGGTGGTGTGCCTCGCTTTATCGTACCAAACCAAAAAAAAAATCGATGTCCAATTTGTACACTTGTACAGTTTAGCCCCATTTTCATTGAAGACTGAGATTTCGAAAAAGCGAAGCAATCGTTACTTAGACTAAGCTATACACTTCGTCTTATCATGCCGTTGCCGCTGTCACCGTGTTTTGCCAGCTGTGAGACAGAGACAATATCGCCTATGCACTAGCTAAACAAAGTTCATTTATCTAAGCCTAAGTTTCTGAAAGCTACATAAAAGATTTAGTTATTAGCCCCGCGGACGCGAGATTAGCTGTTTAGCTGTTCTGCTGCTGTGAAGCTGGCAATGCAATCGGTCACGTCGATGTGTAGTGAAATCGCCTAAAAAGATATTTATATCGACACACTCATCGTTGACATTGCGATTTAGGTTGATTCAAGTAACATTAAAATTAGATAGATGTTTAACTATGGGTTGAGCTCGCCATTGAACACATGTTAATTATTTATATTTGTATGTGTATTTAATTGGATTCTGCATAAGAATAAGAATACTTACATGAACACGGAACATTCTTTCGATTTTATTCAATTTAGCACATCACAACACTTCACTCTCACTTAGGTAAGCATCACAAAACTAAACTAATATAAAAAGTTTTAATCACTTAAAATATAGTTACGCACAATAATTAAAACACAATAAATAACTTAATTATTGAAATAAACTTACAATTAAAATTTTATTTTACCCGCACAAAAAGCACACTGCCGTAACCACAGATAACTAAAAAAAATGGCTTGGTTTAGCGCGGTCACCACAGACTATTAAGCAAATAAGCTTTTTTTTTTCTATCCAAGTTGCTGTAGACTTTTTTTTCTTAATAACTCATAACTGTACTGTCAGTCATATTCCCAGTATCTAAATTCAACATCAGATTTGCTAGTCATTATGTAAAAATAAAAAGGAATGTTATGACTATAGATTTAAAACTTTTGCAGATTGGCTTGATACTGATGTCTATTTTTAAGATTTTATGAATAGTAGTAAATTTCTAGGTAACCCATAAATTGGACAGTATATGAAAAAGAGACCAATTTAATATTATGTTACAAATTCGGTTTTGAAAAACTGTTTGCTTGGTTTATATTCACCACTACATTTAAAATTTAGTTACCGTCATAGGATTATTACATTTGTAATTAATCCGCTATGTCGCGTCGTTGGCATAAATATCGGAGAGGACTTAGTTAAAGACAGAAAGAGTTACTTTCTTTCTTATAAAATTAAGTATTATGGAATAGATAAAGACATTATCAACACGCAACCAGAAAATAAAATTATCAGACAATGGGATGTTAGATAAATAACAACTTATTTAAGAATATTTTTTCTTTTTTCCCCTAGCAACACTAGCTAACGACTTATGTAACAAGTAACGTCATAATTCACTTCAAATTACAATTCCTTGTTGAAATGGCGTCCGTCACGAACGGTAGACGATGCAAAGAAATAGCTCATTAACTTACTTGTTATGAAGAAATAAGAAAAATGGGTATTAACCTTAAATGTGTGTTTAATAATAAGCAATAACAATCATGTTTCTTTCTCAACATAGTTAACGTAGTTGTGTTAACTCTGATGGGCTCTCTGTGTAAATTTATTTTAAATTTAATATTTATTCAAATAAAATCCAAAATAACATTAAGTTGTTGAACATGAAATTGGGATTTGCCGGTTTTGGCGGCCGCTGCACTAAAGCATCTAGTTACCTACTATTTTTATACAATTTTTATTTGTGTGCGAATCTACAAACTCAAATATCAGTCTACAAATCAAGTTATGATGTCAGCTTTACATTCCTGCGATATTACTAAGATTAAGGTTATAAAAACTGTATAACCCCTTAAATAACCGGGGTCTTTCTAACTTAACCGGCGTTAGTTTCTACCGGACTTTTCTTCAGCGATGCTGCACCCAACCAGCAATCAAAGAAACACCATTCTGCCTCACCACCTAATCATTGATTAAGATCAGCTCCGCGATCTCACTTACCTCAACAGATTGGAGCAGTGCTCACCGTGACCCCTGACCGATGTAAGCACACCAATTCCAGCGTTTCACATAGTTCAGCTCTTGTAGGGCTGGCGGGTTGGAGAAAGTGTTTCTAGGGAATATTGTTTAAGGATTGTTTGGGCAATAAATCCGTAGTAATAATCTCCACCAATAATATTAAATAATAATTAGTCTAGCTGTGCATATAATTTGATTAACAAAAATCGATAAGATATAATTGCAGAAAGAATAGTGAACATTAATTAAGCGTATAACAGTAAGAAGTTGACATACTGGTCAACGGTTCATGGATTTCGAATTCCCAAAACATCAGTAATAGTTAAAATATTTATTTAAATTTATATTGGAATGTAATGTAAAGTGACTGGTGAACATTGAGAAGCCATGAGTGATACCAAAATCACTGTGCTTGTGTTAATTGACTTCTCCAACGCCTTTAATGCCGTCAGTCACGACATCCTGTTAGCTATCCTATCACACCTTATGGTTTCTTCCGAGGCGCTGGAGTGGTTCTCTTCGTATCTTCGGAGACGTCAGCAGTCGGTGCGCGTCGATGAGAATTCATCAAGTTGGCGTGAGCTGGATGCTGGTGTTCCACAAGGCGGTATTTTATCTCCTCTGCTATTTTCTATTTTCATTAATTTAATAACTCACTGTCTTCGGTGTTCGTATCATCTTTATGCCGACGATCTTCAGTTATACACTGCAGCAAGAGTAGATGATTTAAGTGTCGCTGTTGAGGATGTAAACCGGGACTTGGAGGCAATTAAAGACTGGTCTGATAGATTTGGGGTGTCTGTAAACCCCTCAAAATGTCAGGCCATTTTACTAGGCAGCTCGCGAATCTTGGGCAGAGTGACAGTTCTCTTCCTCCAATTATTTTTAATAGTACCGTCATTCCATTCAGCCCAGATGTGAAAGATCTCGGTTTACATCTTGACTCGACTCTTGGTTGGCAAAAGCAGATTTCCAGCGTCTGTCAGAGAGCCAATGGTACTTTGCGCTCCCTGTATCGTCTAAAAAACTTCTTGCCTGCTAAGACGAAGACCATGCTTGTGCAGACTTTAATTTTCCCTCTAATCGACTATGGTGACGTGTGCTACTTTGACCTGAATTCGATCTTGTTGGATAAGTTGGACAGAATCCTTAATAACTGCATTAGGTTTATTTTCAATCTGAGAAAATATGACCATGTCTCTGACTACAGGTCTGAGCTAAATTGGTTGCCCATTCGCCAGAGGCGAAATTTGCGTGCTCTGACTACGCTCTTTTCTTTGCTACATTGTCCCACTCCGCCTTCCTATCTCATCTCTCAGTTCTCTTCCAATAATCTTCTTTTACTTTGCCCTTCTCATACTTCTGATTTAGTTCATTCTTCCTTTCGGATTCAATCCATTCTTCTCTGGAATGCGCTTCCTCTCGATATCAGGACGGCCACTAGCCGTTATGGATTCAAGCGGAAATTGAGGATTCATTTTCAAAAAATGTGAGCAGAGTCTATTGACCAGTCACTACATTCTTTGTTTTATATGTATGTATGTATGTATTTATATTTATTTAAGTAGTATATACTTAATATATAAATAAGTAGGTAATTATGTCTATTCTTTTTTTTTCTATTTTAAGTTGCATTCTTCTATTCTATTTCTTTTTTTTTCTTTTTATTAGTGCACCTACCATGTAATCTCTGCACCACCCTGGGTAGACTGGTAGAGAATGCCTAAGGCATTAAGTCCGCCATTGTACATATGTGCATAAAGTTTAAATAAATAAATAAATGTCATTGCCAGGCAAAAAGAAATGAACCTACCTTGCCCTGTTCTTTCTTATGGTGAGAAATGGACAAGGCTCTCCAAGTCTCCATATTTACGTTTAAAATAAATGTTTTATTATTTTGTCCCGCATAATGCTAAATTACCTCTCGCCTGAACTTAATTTTGAGCAATCAAATTCTTAATGTGCCACCTCGCAACGTGTTTATTATTTATGTCCAGTTGACATGATTATTCAGTGGCTTCCTCGAATCTAGTTCAATGCTGGAGTAACCCTAGACAGGAATCTATGGGCTGCAGTGAGAGACGGCATGGTAATGGAAGGTTATGGCGAGCAGCGCCCAAGGCGTCCGTCCGTCGCACGCGCAGTTCGACGATCCCACGCTCATTTACTTACAGGATGAACTCTTTTGGGGAATGTTTTATTTTGCTGTAAATATTTTGAGGGTTACAAATACCTTTAGTACTAAGCGAAAAGAGCCAATTCTGAATCCAGTTCAGACGATCCGAAAGTATGATGCCTACTTAAACTTTCGACGACCAACCGACAGCCGGCTGTCTTGCTGCTATTGTCTTTCTATTGTGTCTTGAATCAAAAATTGTTTTAAGTCAATAATCATGAATTTTAAAAGTATTATAATTGCGGTATGCCTTACTTCGGTTATCATTTGTGCTTTTAATATGCAAGTGGACTAGGTACAAATTATGCAGTAAAGATACAACTTTCGTAATTTAAATTTTGTCAAAAAAAAAATTCGTTTTTGTATTGCTAAAACAAAAGGAGCCAAATGCTTACAACGTAGTCTAATCGTAAATCGACGTATGAAGGAAATAAATGTTTATTTGTCGTTTGTCCACGAAAATATCACTATCAATCCATCGTGACTGAAACCAGTCTGACGGCTACATGTAACTCAACTTGTCGAACTACTTCAAGATAGACTGCAAGTCTAAACATAAGATACTGGTATTTCTAACTTGGCTTTGTTTTCAAGGACTATGGAAGTAGCTGGGGAAAATGATAGCCCCTTTTTAGGGTTCCGTAGTCAACTAGGAATCCTTATAGTTTCGCCATGTCAGTCTGTCTGTCCGTCCGTCCTCGCTTAATCTCTGTAACCGTTAGCACTAGAAAGCTGATTTGAAGAATTTGGTACCAATATGTATATCAATCACGCCGACAAAGTGCAAAAATAAAAATTGGAAAAAAACGTTTTATTAGGGTAGCCCCCCTATATGTAAATAGGGAAGTGGTTTTTTTTTTAATTACAACCCTGACGTGTTATATATTGTTGGATAGGTATTTAAAAATAAATAGGGGTTTACTAAAATCATTTTTGATAATGTCAATAATTTCGGAAATAATCGCTCCAAAAGGAAAAATCAAAGCGTCCCCCCCCTCTAACTTTTGACCCGTAGGTTTGAAAAATATGAAAAAAATTTGGAAAGTTGAACTTTATAAGGACATTCTAGGAAAATTATTTTGAACTTGATAGAAGGAACAGTTTTTGTACAAAAAAGACAAAAAGGTTGTACAAAATAATTTTTGCGTACTTAGTATGTCAACGTAACAAATAGCCTTTTTTTAAACTTTTAAGTAGGTACACTTATTGTGACGGACGGGAAACTACGGAACCCTACATTGAGCGTGGCCCGACACGCTCTTGGCCGGTTTTTTTAATTAAGTATTGGTGAAGCAATGTTTCTATTAAAAGCGCTTTTTTCTAATCAAAATCTTGAATTATTTTACTAAAGGCTAAAGTAACTTTGAATTAAGCCTACTACTTAATCGTTTTACCCCATAGGAAAATACTATAGAACATTGAAAAAAATGCTGTTTGTAACCTAATAGGCATATTTAGACCAGGCAAGTATGAACATAATATCAAGTAGTTTAGTTACATTATTTACTTTTTTTTCGTATGTGCCTGCTCTTGGTTCTAGACTAGCCCCAGGGCATAGAAGAAGCACGATGGAGCGAGCTTATCCAATAGATGCCTATGCACTTGTTTCTTAAATACTTCCGGGTTATATGAATTTGGAAACCGACGTCGGCAGGGAATCCCATTATTTTGCGGTGCAAAAGAATGGAATCTTTTGTGTTTACTTAAAAGTCCTATGATGGCCCTTAGATGCCAACAGTATTCTGTATTGCGTCACAAACAGTCATGCGCTTAGCGCTTCACCGGGCTCCACGTCGATCCGTCGCTTATCGTTTTAGCCAGCAACACAGGTTTGATGGGGTCGGCCACGTTTTCTTTTTCCCTTATTCCAGTATTTGACGAGAAATTTATTTTGTGAAAACGAAAAGGCTGAACTGGACTCAAAAAAAATAATTATAATTCTTCGGGTCAACATTCGCGATTGAGAAACAACCTTCTTCACCCAAACATAAGAGTAAGAAATCGTAACAACAGACAACAACCTGTATAACAATCGATTGCAAAAATTCGTGAACATGAAAGCGACTGTTTACACAGTGCGCGCGATTATCGAGTAGCGATCGGTAAAGATCGGTGCTCACGATGCGCGGGCGCCGATGATCGGCTGCCATAACTACCGCTACCTCACTGCAGTGATGTGGAACTGACGTTTTAGAAATGTTCTCTTTTATTTGGACGATATTATTGCAATACATTTTGTATTGCAATAACTTTATTGATAAATCAAGATGTGGACAGTTTTGCCGATTTTCTTGTTCACAAACTAAGCTAAATAAAGGTCAGCGCATCTTTCTCGTTCCATATCTTTAAAAAAAGGACAAAAGACAAATTGAATTTAGTTCTGTCAAATTAGTCCACGCCTGACGTAAATTGAAGCATGTTTAGAATTTAAGATGCCAAGTTTATCGTACAGGACTAAACTAATATTTTTATCTTCTGTCTTTTCTTAATGAAATGAAAGAAAGAGATGAACTGAACTTAAATGTTGTTTAGTTTGTGCACAAGACAATCAGTACCATTACCAGAAAGATTAGTCACATTACTCTGAGACTTGATAACTTTTAAACCGGGGTTAAAAACTTGTTATTTTCTCATTGAACACATTATTTCAGTACCTGTTACACTTAGATTTGACAACAATCATTAAGTAGATAAAAGATAGTTGTGATAGTCAATTATATCGTTAAATTCTTTGTTGTTAAGCTTCTTGCAATCAATACTGGTATCTGTATGATCTTCGACTAAAATATTAAAATGTCACATCACAAATCAAAGCTCTTTTTGACAGATAAATAATCTAAAAACTCAACTTCAACTTCAACTTCAACTCTTAATGAATGGCCTTTGTGGGATCTGAAAACTCTAATTTGTATATTATGTGACATCAAAGGTGTCATTAGAAAGCAGTAGGTCCGACTAGAGCCTTCGTGATTATAATACCAGGTCACTCAGAAAGTTTTGAGAAAAAACGTTTTTATGTATAAGACACTGGCTATTTGTAATTATTATGATAAAGAACATCGGCCACTGCCCATATATACTAGGACCTGGCTATGAAATGTCGCGACCATGGTTAATATAGGGCTTAAATGGTTCGCCTGACCACCATTAGCAATCCCACAATGCAAAAATATTATTTGAAAGTGGAGGAGCTTAGAATTTTTACATAACTTGTCATTTTGTTCATGGTTGCAAACGAGATGTTTCTCGGCACTCTGAACCAATTCACAAAGCGTTATCAGTGTCCAGGGGGCAATAGCAGATAGTCGTCAAGTAAACAAGATCAATCGGAGTCCGTAGACAAAGCCAAGTCGCGAAAAAACACAAAAAACACAGGAAATCGCTCAGTACACAACGATGCTAACAGCAAGCCAGCTACGATGTGTCATATGTCATCTGTCATCACTATTATGTCGACAAAAAGTACGTTCCGTTTTACATATTTCTGATATATTGTTAAATGTAATTAAGGCAGTAATTATTTTTTAAATGAATTAATGATATTATTTTTTACTGTTTATTGATATAAGACAGTGATTTAAAACAAAAATAAATAAATAAAAAATATTATTCTAGTATTTCTTTAAACGTAATCGCTTAATTAAATGCCACTGCGCTGTTAAAATGAAACGCATACCACAGATAAAAATGAAACAGGTTTGGATGCGTTCAAACTTAATAAAAATTGTGATGAAATTGAGTTTATTTATTATTAATACAAAACATTTTTCCGGCCAGATAAAAATAAGTTAGACCCCGTTATTTAAAGCACGCATAAATTACTATTTTTTGATACATCGATCATTAATGTTCGCATTCAGGTCATATCTGACCGTCCTCCTTTGGTTATTTATAAGCAAAAGTACCATTGTTCGAATTTTGAATTTTCCTCCACATTTTTTTGAGAGCCAAATCAAATTGACGTGTCCCTTTAAAAAATGGATCTGCATCGAAAACATTTTCAGGCGATGATTTTCTACGACTTTAAATGTGGCTTAAAATCTGATGAGTCTTTCGATTGACTTCAAATTGCTTTCATGGATGGAGGACCTTCAAAAGCAACTATCTAACATTAGAATAGCCAGTTCAAGTGCGGTCGCTTTACTTTAGGAACAAACAAAGGAGTGGTCGTCTTAACACGGCAGTCGCGGTAGAAAGTGTGCTGGCATTAAAAAAAAATATTCAAGAAAACAAGAGAAATGCATACGAATAGATTCAGCATACCCTGTAGAGTGGATCGGGAAGTCTTCACCAGATTCTACACGGGTATCTTCCGATAAGGAGGATAGTTTCCACTGGGTGCCACAAAACCTCACAGAAGCTCAGAAGCAGGCCCGTGTGGAGTGGTGCCGTGATATGATTAAAAAAATTGAAGCAGGTACGTCTTAGCGCGTTTACGACATTATGATAGGTGACTTATCCTGAATTTATCAATACGATCCAGAAACAAAGTGTCAGTCGACAGTTATGGAGTTTCAAAACGAACTAACGCCTACGAAAGTGAAGCGATCGAGAAGCGCAGGGAAACTTTTGATCGCTAGTTTCTTCACTTTCACGGAGTATCTGATTGCAATTTCATTACGAGACCAAAGCGGTTTCAAAGACGAATGGCATACTACAAAGTTTTTTGCCAGAAGTTTTGTCTGCAACGAGCAACAAGCGACCGAACCCCGGGCTCCGCGGGATTCTGTTTCACCATGACAGCGCGCCCGCGCTGTCAGCGCTCAAAACGATGGACTTCGTGGACACCACAGAGGGTGGAGTCTTGGAGCACCCTCCCTGATCTGGCACCGTGTGACTTGTTTTTATTCCTTAAAATAAAAATCTGCTGAAAGGGATCCAGTTTTCATCGCCGGAAGACGCGCTAGCAGCCTTCAAGAAGGCCGTGAAAGAGGTATCTGCGGCGGACAGTAAAAAATATGTTGAAAATTGGTTCAGACGCATGAAACTTTGTATAGAGGCTACTGAAGAGTTCTTTGTAAAGATTCAATAAAAATATTTTACCTATAGAAGATAGTTTTTTAGTTTCTCAAAACTTTCTGAGTGTCCCACGTATCTAATGGATTGTTTTACTGAGATTCGGAGGAGGTTATGACTTTTATATTTAATACCTACTTGCTGCCCCGCGGTTTCACCCACGTTATATTACATATTTTTGGTTACTACTTTGGTTAATAGCGTGATATTATGTAGCATATTCGTTATTCTGATATATAAGTTACATTACTGTAAAGTTTCAACAAAACTGTTTATTCGTTTTTGCGTGAAAGAGTAAGAAATATCCTCACAAACTTTGACATTAACAATATTGGTAGGACAATAATCAAAAAGGTTTAACTAATTTAATATAACTCACGAAAGAGTATCTCATCCTCAAACTAACGTTCGAAACTGGCTGTTATATCCAAAAAACAGGTAAAAGCCATTATTTGTTAAAAAAAATAAGAAATAAAAAAGAAACACAAATGGCGTTTCCTAATTTTTTCGAGAAAGATGGCCAGCATACTTATTAAATAATAAATCAAAACAGATCTAAAGAGGTTCCATACAAAATAGTATAAATATGGCCGTAATGTTATTGATTTTTTTGCAAGGAGTCTATAATCTTGTTAACTATGAATAACTCTTTATAACTCTCTGCATTACGTAATGATGGCGTAATTTTAAGTACCAATTTAGTGCAGTAGTTCGGAAAATATGCGCGTACGAACTTTTTGGGGATTTATTTTTATGTATATATAAATGATATCAATACATTAGTATTCACACACACTTAGGTTAATAAACGGGGGTACTGTCTATTTCCGTTAGCAAAACACAGTTTAAATTCACATCCGTACCAAAAATTGCTACCAGGTAATATCACACCAGGAAACCTCCATATATTCTTTACAATTCCTACAAAATTTCCCGCACACAATTCCCTACAAATACACATCGGGCCAAAATTACGAACAATAGCGTTATCTTTAAAATAAAGAGAACGTAGCGACATAAATCTTCACGACTCGCTCCGTACATTTTAACGGTTAAGGGAGACGCATTTTTATTCAAAATAGGCACTTAGTTAAAAAATATGTGTGTACCAGAGACAAACAACAGGAAGTGGGTGGAGATGGTCCTTTTTCCCGAAGTTCCTGTGGCCTGTGTGTTACCTTTTTGTTTTAAATTGAGCGCCAGATGCGGGGAGCTGGGGTACACTGGCGAGATTCATTAATGACCTACCAGACTATTGTTTTAGGTTTATTGTTAGCTTTATTTCGCTTTACAGATGATTTTTTTATTTTTATGCAATACTTAATCTTTATATACAATAGCAAACTGAATGGCTGTTGATACATCAACTCACAGCCCAAACCACTGGTCTTAGATACGTGAAACTCTCAGGATGCGTTCTTTGTAAATATTAGGTAACTACTAAGAATGGAAATTTGCAAATTTTAATCCTAAAGGTTAAAAACAACCAACGGCCAACGGCGTAATCTATCAAACAATCCTCCCGGGGTTGCGGAATGTTTGTAATAGTTACCGTGACCCTGGAACATAAAGGGCAATCGAAGGAACATGAGTGGGTTTTAGTCAGTAAGAGTCTGACACGCCCTCCCGCCGCACCCAGGACGGGAGCAGTCATTGGATGATTTCCCACTCACCAAACAAAAAAAAAGTTAAGAAAAAAGTAGGCAATAATAGTATCGACATTCACGCGGGCGAAGCTGTGGGAAAAGCTAATAAATAATATTTACCTATTTGTGGTTTTAAAATGGCTTATTTATCTGATTCTCAAATCCTTATTGTTATATAGATCAGTCAGTCTGGTATTTATTAGTCAGTTGACTAAAGTAATAAGTGATGAAAAACATGCCTTATAAGAACTTAATGTCCAAACAATTACTAAAAAACTACAACACTATATTTTTAAATAATTAAATGTTTTAATATAAATACGTAAATTGTATAAAAGATTTTCTGTGAACTTTTTTATTCAGTTAAGTAAGTTTTTTCGCTGTACATTTTTTGCGCTTCAAGTGTACCAAATTCTTTTTGGAAATCGTACCGAAAAATGTTTAGTAGTTGAAAAATTAGCATTTGTGTGGTCCCTTTATTCCGGGGAAGTTAGCGAAGCTCATTAATTTGTTGTTGTTTTTTTTCTTTTATTTTCTCCCCATTTCAGGGCAATTTGCTTAAAGCGCTCGTTTTGTTTAGTCTCTTTTGTTTGGAGCGTGCTAATGGAAATAATGTAGTTAGAATAATTTTATTAATATTATGTACGATAATGTCGTTTTGTCAGTTTGTATCGGTTTAGTCGTAGGTTTAGTAAAAAAAATAACTCGAAACATGTAGTTTTTTAACATTTATATGTAACTAGCTTTTGCCCGCAACTCCGTCTAGAATAGAATAGAATACGTCTCCGCGTAGAATAGTTCCCGTTCCAGAGGGGGATTTTGCGGGATGAAAACTATCCTATGTCCTTTCTCGGGTTCCAGACTATATCTTTAGCAAATTTCATTCAAATCGGTTCAGTGGTTAAGGCGTGAAGAAGAAACAGACAGACAGACAGAGTTACTTTCGCATTTATAACATTAGTATGGATTTTGTGAGTTTAGCAAAAAATATACGACTATACATTATATTGATGCCTTTGCGAATGTATTCCGCTTTATTCACCTGTGTCACCATTATTATATCAGTTATGAATCGTAATGGAAAAGGAGAGATTTAATAAAAGGAGGATGACCACGACAATATGGGCCACGATACAGAGTTGCGTCAATTCCAAAGTTGTTTTAGATGGTTTATAAATTAACCAAATAACCATCTACAATTGTCATTTTGGAATCAAACCCCGCATTTCCAAGTTTTTTTAGAAAACGTAACTTAACCTCAAAATAGAAATATCCGTCGTGTATGTATATGTAAGTTTATAGGTCGTAGTTTGGAGAGCAGATTAATTAGCATATCTGATGGGATAGAAACTTAAATAAATCAGTATCACAATTACTGTGTAGGACTCGATCAACACAAAAAAAACTGTAATTTTTTTTTTTTTTTTTTTGGCAATTGAGCCGGTTTCGACTATTCTGCCAGTGTCAAGTTTGGGCGGCTACACAGAGATGCGGCCGCGACGTACTTTACATTTCGTGGTAGGTGTTAGTTAGCTGCAAGGACAAATACATGTGTTAGTGAACAAGAACTAATTTACATCTTAAAATATACGTCACATACGCTAAAATTATTTAAATATATATACAAAAAAAACTACATACACATTACGCACACCACTAAAACTTTAATTCATTATCATTTAAAAATTTTGACAAAATTTGGATAAGTTTAGGAGAGAAGTGAGATAGGAGAGAATGAAAATTGGTTGGCAGGGGAATATTGCACTTGGTAATTTTATGGTAGAGGTCAAAAGATTTGTTGTTTAGGGAGCAGGAAAAGAAAATATGGTCCAAAGTACCCTCCGCAAGACCACACTCGCACAGCGAGCTATCTCGGACGTGAATTTTCCTCAGGAACACTGGGCTACAACAATGTCCGAGTCTCAGTCTGCACAGGGACGAAACAGTTTTCTTCGACAGTTTAGGGCATTTATAAAACCATACTGTAATTTTTAAATCGCAATAAACAAACTTAGCATGCACCACGCACAATATTGACATTGGACTTTTTGACAATGACAATTCAATTTGAGACACCAACCAACACCAATGTTGCCACTTTAGATTAGGAATGAAAATCGATTACTCGAATAAAACTCGACACATAATTATTTCAAATAACTGATTTAGTTTTATAATCATTAATTTATTAAAAGGTTCGATTTATATGAAACCAAAGCTAGATAATTAAAAAAAAATCTATGCAATCATTCATATGTATCGTTAGCCAACAAAGTGAAATGGCTTTAAAAAGTTTTGAAAGCAAAATAATGCGACTACTGTGTGTGTGAAATACTAATTATTTCACACCACAGTAGTATCATCTCGCTTTATTATTCATAAAAACCCCGCGATTTACCTTTCCAATGACTTTGCATTTATATTAATTTGTAATCGTATACAAAAAAAAATCGATTAGAGTTGTCAATATTTACTTATTTGGATTATGGCAACACTTTAACGTAATAATAGCCGGCAGTAGGTAATTCATTTTATCAAAACAATTTCATAACTTATTAAGTTTACAAAATAAACCCCTATACAAAATTGCCATTCTCATTGCAGAATGACTTCAAAAATAAAGAAAATAATTGTAATATATTTTTCATCTTGATGCATGAGAAAAACCAGTACCGTTGTTGGTCATGATTCTTTACATGGCAGAAATGTTCTATAATAACTAGTTCATTTTGATAAGGTTTCTACTTTGTGTTGGTAAGAACAGTTATTATAACTTCGATTTGGTTTTATTTTACGACTAGCTTTCGCCCACAGCTTCGCTTACGTGATTATCGATACTTCCATTCCCTATATTACCCCTTTAGGGTTGGAATTTATCAAAATTCTTTCTTAGCGGATGCCTACGTCATAACATCTACCTCCATGCCAAATTTCAGCTCGATCCGTCCAGTGGTTTAGGGTGTGCGTTGATAGATCATAATGTCAGTCAGTCACCTTTGAGTTATACAGGGTGTCCCACGGCTATGCCACATGAAGGGAAAGTACCTTAAATCTTGTAGATAGAACATTTTACTGAAAGAAGACATTATATGAATTTTAAAAACAATTTAATTTGCATTCATAGATTTTTAAATAATTAAATGGTTCGGCCGGTAATCGAACTTGTTCCACGAAGAAAAATAATCACCCTATTGTTTAATCATACCGATCGAAAGGTTTCATCATAAGGATTATTTTTTGCTAAATAACATAGTGTCACAAATAAAAGGAAGACCGTGAATTTTAGCATTTAATGTAAAATTTTGTTCTTAAAAGTTAAAAGCTTACATATACGTAAGGACATACAATTGACAATCATAACTACTTATTACTAAATAATCTACCCACTTGAGTAGTACACAACATTTAAATAAATAAATATCCACCACAACAAGACTAAAAAGTCGTCAGGGAACGAAATAAACAAAAGTTATCACTTTGTATTCAAGAAGAAGTGAAGTGACTAGTTTTGAGCATTTGAAAAATTGACTAATTTTTTATTAAAAATGTTAAAATTCATGGTCTTTCTTTTATTTTTGACACTATGTTATTTAACAAAAAATAATCCTTGTGATGAAGCCTTTCGATCAGTAGGATAAAACTACAGGCTGATTAATTTTCTCGAGTAACAGGTTCGATTCCCGGTTCTACTATGTAATTATTTAAATATCTATGAATGCAGTTTAAAATGTTTTCAAAATTCAAATAATGTCTTCTTTCAGTAAAATGTTCTATCTACAATTTTTAAGGTACTTTCCCTCCATGTGGCATAGCCGTGGGACACCCTGTATATATTTAGAGTAATCTAAATGTAATACTTGTGCTGTCTTTCAATATAAATGCTTAAAGTAGAATATTTTTAATTTTCAGTGCCTGTGCAGTTTGATTTTATTTAAATTTTAATTATCAAGAACAAAAAGTACTTACGTAAGGAGAAGTGTGTGGGTGACCATTAGTGTTACTAAAGAAGCATGTTCTAAGATCTCTCAATTCTTTCATTTGTTATTGATTCTGCCTACGGCAGTTCTTGTAAGGTTTAAGAGTCTACCCACACTTAAGTACACAGTTACTAACAATTTGTGAATCTATACTATATGTAATGAAACAAAACCCAATTTCTTAACGAGTACCTAAGCCAGCCCCCACTCAGGTACATGACAAGAGCGTCACAAACAAACTCGTTACTCCATACCGTATTACTTCTGTACAGCACTCAGAGAAAATTATTTACCTTCATTTAATAAAACGACCAAATCTTGGAGGATATCGAGTTTCCACATAGCTTTCCTAGGCCCCTCCCACCCGGGAAGGCGTGGTGGCGCCACGCCCCCCGCCCCGCCCACCAGCCGTTTTTCCTGGAAACTTATGTAATATTTTCCCTCCAGGGTGGTGGGTGGACATTTGTCTTTACTAAGGACGAGCTCCCAGGATTATTAAATTTACCGAACCAACATGGCGGACGATTTATGTACTTTATATAGCACGCTATGTACTCTGATTTAGTGGTTTAGGTAGAAGTTCTTAGAATATATTTTATCTGTGAAGAATGGGTCTATGTTACGGAGTTTTATTTGGGAGCGTGGGCTTTCAAAAAGTTTTTCCAAGACAAAGGTTCTGACAGATTCATTTAATTGTATCTTCTTTATTGTGTCTTTCCATCAAAGCGTAGTAGTTTTATTTTTCATTTACATTTACACATTTTGTGAAATAAGTATTCATTACTTCTTAAGTATAGTTATAAATATCACAAAAAGGCAATGTTAGAAAAATCGTATCTTAATATTTTTTACCTTACATTGAAAATAATATATGTTTTATTATGTAGTAATTACTACATAATAAAACATATATTATTTTCAAAATTTACGTAACATGACTTAATATTGTTTTATTCTAACTGAAAAAAAAACAGAGGAAAAAAGACATAATAATCTGTAAATTTTTGTGTGCCTACACTTAGCCCTTAAATACCTCATTGTTTTAAGTAGCAATAAACAAAATAGTGCTATTTTTTTAACTCTTAAAAATGGATGTTGTGGCTTTTAATATATAAAAACAAATGTGTAATAGCAGGCAAAAAGTCATAACAGTAACGAAATTTGTACTTACAACAATATACATAACTCAGTTAAACCTTCAAACACGCGTGATTCAAGACACAATAGAAACTCAATTTTGTTATCGAATTAAACTGAAGTGCCTGTGGAAAAGTACAAAAATAATTCTCTTTACTACATCATTGCGCATAGGTATCGTTAAACGGGAACAATGGAATAACAAATTAGTTGGTAAACATACTCGTACATCATCATCATGCTATGGTATGCATGATCAGATCTTTAACAAGACCTCGTTTTCCTAACCTGTTTGTTTGTAGCTTTAACTATAAACTTACGTATGAATTAAGCATAAGCATGTTTATCCTGGTAACCATAGTACAAGCTCTGCTTAGTTTAGGATTAGATGGCCGTGAGTAAGTTGTCCCAGGACACCTATTTATTTTAACCTACGAACACATGTCATTCAAGACACAATAGAAAGGCAATAGCAGCCCGACAGCCGGCTGACGCTTGGTCGATGAAAGGTAAATCACTGACATCAACATTAGCCTGTGTCCGACCACTGCAGAACAAGGCTACGTAGTCCGATCTTCGGCTACATTCATCCAATTAAAACCATTATGCTCTTCACAAACCATCGCTCAATCAGTGCAAGGGCGTCCCACACTAAGCTTGTCTAATCGTGGTCCTCACCACGCTTACTCCAACGATTGTCGGTTTTGCGACAGATGTGTTGTGCATTGTTTTTTTACATGTGCTTAAAGTTTTAAATAAATAAATGTGCCTAGCCCACGACTACTTTAGTTTGCTGATTCGGGTAGCTATTTGGATATCACTTTACCTTGCTAAGCTTCTTTGAATCTGTGGATTAAATAATCCCACCGTCAAAGTCGTTCACGCAACAATAACCAAATACTATATCTCCATGATTTAAAAAATATGTACAACAACCAAAAACTTTTGCAAAACGAAGAACATTTATAGAAATCCCATATTCCTTATTGTAAAATACAATATGTATTTGACCAAAATATGAAACCACCTTCTATCGAATGTTCTAGAGTAAATATAAATCATAGTCTGAGGGTATAGTTAAAAAAATATGTTTCGCACTGTAATCATAACCATGTAACTGCAAACTTTTAAAATATTATTGTTTCTAAAAGGTGGTTATACCCTCATTATGTAAGATTGGATTTAATTTAATGAAAAATGTAATCAATAAATACTCAAGCACGCAACTACAAAAAAAAATTTTAGTAATCTTCAAGGTACCTAATAGGTACTTTGATATTTATGTAAAGATATAGGAACTAACTATATCTTCACATAGATAACTACTCACTACCTCTTTACCTTAGAACATCTGAAGCTAAAATATGGTATATTATAATGTATTTGCTCCTAAGAAATTCATAAATTTGTTTTTTAAATAGCATGATACGATATTTTACCAATTCCCAAGAACATAATATGTTGGTAGAAAGCTAGGAAGAAAGCTTGGCGATCTGTGACTATTTTAAATGTGAAAACTTACCTGAAAACTTACAGGATAAGATAAAATAAAAATACAAAAATTGAAACATACAGTCGCCTTGAAACTTTTAATAATTTCAGAAATAACAATGTCATGCATGTTTTCTTCACTATTTATCTTAATAACCGTCCGGCTATCATTTGTCAAAGTAATCAGCTGTCCATTAAGAAAAACATCAACATGACAGATGGCAGCTGAAACAAAACATATTTCATTCAACGACTACATAAGCATACAAGTTTAATTAAATCGATTACTACTTACACGCATTGAAGAAAATTCGTTGAATGATAATGCAGTTTTTATAAACTATGCATCATAAGTATACAATATTTTGTAAATTTATGTGTCTGTGAACACAATCCAGCTGTCATTTTTTAATTTACTCTGATAACTCAGTGGTTTTTATGTAAGTTACGTCGTATTCATGTGCAAAGACGTGAATTTGAAATAATGTAAAACATTTTTAGAAAGTAATGGTATGGAGCTCCTTTTTCATTATTATCTATAATTATGAAACAGACTCAATTTATTTTCTCTTGTAAATGACGTTAACAAGTTCCTCTTTCAACGACGAAGCGACAGCCGGCTGTCGGGCTGCTGTTGTCTTTCTATTGTGTCATGAAACAAGTGTGTTCGAAGGTTTAAATGGTATACTTATATAATCTGATCAAAGTTATTTATTTGGATTTGATATTCAGTTACGACGTTATTCCTAATCATCGCCATGACTTAGAGAGAGAGCTTGGTAACCGAAATCTTTAAATATCCGAAAGCGTAGCCGAATCTAATATAAAAGTTTCGAATAATTACGGATTGGTCAAAGTTCAAATAATTCCTGGTTATGAAATTATGACAGATCTTCGTTCAGCCAACCAAACACACTAGCTTTTTCTGTGATTGTAGTAAGTAATGGAAATAAAGTCAAATCATTAGGTTCCAACGTGCCAATTTATATTTTCCTCTTACAGATCCTTAAAATCTGATATAATATAACTGAAACTATCCGAAATGAACGAAAGAGCTATAATTTTATTTAAGTATTAGTACCCATATCCAAGTCCGAAATTTCAAATATTCGTTACATCCCTAATTTTGACTATAAAAGAGTGCACGCGCAAGCACTCTTTGCATTCGGGTGTCGCAGCGGAACGTGAGTAATCCTCTTATTATAAACTAGATCAATTGTTTTATTCACATGTTTTAAATTATTTGCTTTATTAGTTTTAATTTTGATAAAATTATTCCTGGTCTATATTTACATGTGTTACAATAGTTTTGTAATAATAACTGTATGATATTGTTACCTAATCAAATCCGCCATTTTGCAATCCACCACGTGCTGCCATGATTGTATTTTTTAATTTCCAATATTTTCTACTAGTATTGTGTATAGTGTCCTTGTTATAATGCTTTGCCTAAATATCATATAAATCCTTATCCTGAATTCTTTTTCGGTGTACCTAGTATTTTCATATTTCTTCTAATATTGTAACCACGTGGTTTTCAAAAATTTTCATAATTATTTTTAAATACAATTGTGATTTTTAATTATACAGTGCAGTCAAAAATATATTACAAATACTTCTAGGTTGTCGATAGGTTTTCAACTGTATGCGTTTCTTCTTTATGCTAATTATTCTTTATTTGTTTTTCAGTGAGCCAGGGTGTCCGTAGTCACCGTGACCTGTAGCAGTATGGTAAGTACGCTTATTAATTAATCTTTTGTGTCCTCGGTTAGTCAGCTCGTTTCCAAATTGAAACTTATTTCTATGCAGCTACGAATGTCTATCCTGTACCGAGTACCAAAGCAAAAGCTTTCCAAATCTTTGCTGGCCACGTGGTCATCACTTTTAACCTCAGCTCATCATTTAAACGAAGCCAAGAATAACCTGTTTGTATATTATAGATTCCACGAAAATATTTTTCATAAATCAAGAACCTCTTGATTTAGGGGTCTACATGTATTTTTTTCCAGACACTACTAACTTTAAGCACGTGCGTTCATAAGTTTCATCCAAACACGTGGTCATCTGAACACGTTCGTTTGCACCGGGCGACCTCACAGCGTCATCAAAAGATTCCTTTACGCATTACGCTGCGATTCACTTGCGGAAATAGACCACACTGGTAGACCTTTACTTCGTTACATAGTACATGGCAGCCTTTAACCTATCAAACCCTGCGGCCTTTAAGAAAATTCAGCAAAACCGATGACACGGCACGCTTTCTTATTGACTAAACGTATATATCAGTACTAGGTGATTGTGGTCAACAATCACGCGTTAACAACGTGGCATGGCTCAAGTTATGATGTTTCGCCCCTAAGTCGCATTTTCGTCATTTTACGCTTGTCTACGCTTGCTTGCAGCTTAGTGGCACATACACAACTATAAAACTCTGTCCGGAAACGTGGACGCGACGCGACGCTAACGTGGAAGCAAGCGCACACCGATCGTATAATGACGAATACGCGTCTATGGAGCTACGCTTCCGTGGACAGTGAAGAATCCTGTCTTCAAAGAATAACAGATAACTGTCTTCCTACAGGCAGGAGCCGCGTCAACCGGTCCTGCCAACGGCGGCAGGCCGCGGCGCGCCCGGTGCCGCGGTCGCCGGCGTCGCGCGCAGCCGGTCGACGCCGCGCGCCCGCTCCTCTGGCCGCGCGACTCGCGCAGCTCTGGATGAGCCCCGTGCAGTGACAACGCGCCATTTTCTTTTTTTTTCGTTATAAGGTGAGTGTGTAATAACTTTTTTGCGGAGTCCCCTTAGCTTACACTTCTTCGCTGGTCAGTGTTTGATGCTAATTCGCCTATGGGGTAACGTTTGTCAGACGTAATTTGTATTGAATATTATTCTTTTTCTATATAATTTTTTAGGACAGTTTAAATGAATAACTGCTAAAGATTGAATTAATAGTTATAAAGAGCACTTCAAATGTGGTGTTAGCTTGTAAATAGCCATGAAGTGAGATTCGAGGCTCAATTATTTATTATGTTCTTACGTATTAATAAATTGATATTTTTTTTTTGTAAACAGTCACAACGCAATTTCCTATAGATTGCATGGCGTTGATTTTTTGCTTACTCAACTGACCATCGAAACTGACGTGTTTAATGTGTTTTCTGTTATTTTTTAATCTTAACGTGTGCCCATATATCACAAGTACAGTAGACTAAACCTTACTGAAGCTTCCAGAACGGAGGGTGGCGCGGAAAATTTACAGATTTCAAAGATTTTCTCGACATTTTTGGTGTGATTTCAAAATCATTGTGGTAATGCTAACATCGATTTTCTTTTGTTTCAGGTGTTTTACATGGCTTACTCAAGTTTTAGTTTTAAGTATATTCGGTGGTGGTGTATAGATAGTAATGTCATCCGTTCCTGTGACAAAAAGACAGGCACCACAAACACTTTTCCGTTACTAGTTTCAAATATAGTTCCAAATATAGTTCCAGCGTGGGAGTTATATAAGTGATTGTTACACTAATTTGTTATAAGTATTTTATAAGTTTCTTTCCTTTCAAAGTCAGCAATGTCCATTTAGTTACAAGTGAAACCAATTTGTTATTTTTTTTATTGTTAATCTGAGAGTTGTGCAGAACTATAGATTTTAGTTACTTTATCTTTGTCATCCGTATCACTAGACATCTTGTTCAGTTTGTTGACAATACTCTTGACATGTTGTTACAGAATAAAACATATGTTGTGATGGAACTTCTTCTTTTTTCTTTATTTCCTTTGACCCTTTACACACACGGCGATAAAAGATTTCTGTACTAGGCTAGAATCTTTAACACAAACTTACACCTAAGAAACTACACATACACACAGAAATGATTAAGTTACACATTTACAAGAAGTCCATGAAAGCCTGTCACCAATTGGTCACAGATCATAGTTACTTAAAAGGTAAATAATTAGATTGCTAACGTCGATACACGATTTTTCATATCTTTAAAACTGAACTGAACTGTTTTTAGAATTCAATTGAATTAATACACTTATTGTGAGCTGTCATATGTTCGCACTTTTTTATCGTAATTTTTTATTTGCCATTCATAAGTTAGTTACACGTTACAGCCAAATATAGAATTTTAAAAATCAAACTTGCTTTAGTGTTGAAATAGCGCTGGGGCTGCTGAAAATTGCTTTTGTCGTACATTGGACCTTCAACAAGGACTACGTTATATAATAATTAACTAAAATAACAACATCAAATTAATATTGTGTGTTATTATGTATTTAACAATTTACAAAATTAATATAATATTACTCATTATTTTTACCATTTCCCAGACTAAGTCACAACCTAAAAGCTAGTATGATTATAAACCGATGACAAGTACAACATAAAAAAAAGTTAATCCTAGCCCCACCGCGGCCATTACCAAGACTTTATGGCCTAAAATAACTTGAAATATTTTATTTTACAACAACATTATAGAGGGGACAAGATGGCGTTAGCAAAAAGCTTCGCAAGTAACAGATGATCTTCATTTAAATATTTTCTAGGGACATCGGGGGTGTTTCGAGTGCCCAGGGCTGGATCACAACAGGCGACATTTTTAATTCTTCTACAATTGTAGATAGAATTATAGCAGGAAGCTTATTAGAGGTTACAGTGTGAAACCTAAATTCATATATAAATACTTTGACATATTTCTACAGTAAATAGTAAATAAATAATAATACCATCCTAATACTGTCCCATTGCAGGGCAATGACCTCTTCTCCTACACAGAAGGCATTGATCTTCACGCTTGCTTAAGGCAGATATTTTTAGAGAACACTTGAAAAATTAATACAAGTGCTAATTGGTCTCACAAACAAAAAGGTTCCGTTTTGAAAGATTTTATAAAGTAAGGATTTATTTTGTTAATTTTTTTATTTATTTATTTATTTATTTGGAAAACATGGAAGACTTACAGCTAAAATATACAGAAAAAAAACAGAGTGTGGGACTGATAGCCAATTAAAAGTCTTCACTTCTAGAACCAGATTAAAAAAAAAGAATGTGAACACCACTAAACAATACACCAGGAGGCTGGAAATTAGCAAACCTTAACTTAATTTACATTAGGTACACAATTGTAGAATAAAAGCTAGCACAGACAAAAGCTTAATTAAAGAAGTCACGGCTCATGCACTTTCACGTCACGTTAAATTACTTGTTTTCAAAAACTAGCTCTAAGAAAACCAGTCCTACCAAAAACTTAAGACTTTCCAATTTTCTTTTTCCGCGTCAAACAAACGCCTAAACTGAAAATCCGTCCCGTGTGTCCCGCGCCAATGAGATGCGGGCCGGAGTCAATATCACGGGATCAAAGCCGGCCAGCGCGCCACTTAGCGACGATATTACTGCCTCCTACAACACTGTTTATTCTGTTCTGTGATGGCGCAATCGTTTTATACTGTACCTTCTGTTACAAGGAGTCAAACGAAATAGAAACAGGTTAGAGGTCTGAAGAGCTACTGAAAGTAAATTAGGAGCTCTGAAGTTTAATTTTACGTTAGCTTTAAGATCTCGTTAAGTCACAAAGTAGTCAAAAATATGTTTAGTAAAATCATAAATGAATGTAGATAGATAGAATATTCTCTATTGTACACCAATAGGACAAAAACAGTGAAGGACAAAACAAACAAATATGCAAGAGTACAATAGGCGGCCTTATCGCTAAAAAGCAATAATGTAATAATGTAGTTCGATAGAATAAAAGTATTTTCATTTTTTATTTAGACTTTGACCTTAGACATTGTTACAATCCATTGTATCATAATTAAACTAAATCAGCAATAAAGACCAAGTCAAACAGTTTTTTCCCATAAGAACATGAGGAAAGCATTTTGGAACGTCAGTTATGTATGTACTTTTAACTTATTTTTATTAATAGAAAAGTTGAATGTCACCCATTCCAATTGATTCCCAATTTTATTGAAATCAAGACGTAATTTTAAAAACCCGTGATCTGGATTGAAAACATAAATCATTTAGCTACCTACAACAGTCGAAACTAATTACAATATACTCAACTCAAATCACTTAAAAATGGATGCAACGATACCAATTTAGAATTCCTTTGAGCTAATATATCAGCATGTCGCAACATTAGCATGTATATGACATTAGACAGGTACAAATGTCTCACAAAGCTATCGACTTGCCTATAAATTGAAATGAGACGGTGAATTAAAATATAAATCAAAAGAGGATTTTTCCCAACACGTCGACGCGACGAAATTGGAAAAAATCTACAGCGACACGGGGAGAGTGCGTGTTCATTGTCACATAGGTACGTGATTATAAGAGATTTTCTAAAAAGAAAGTGGTTGAGTTTATCCTTATTAGTTAATCTATTGTAATATGTAGATACATAAGTAGTTATTATGAAAAAAAAACATACACTGCCGTACACGTGTATAGTAGCAATCACATCAGTTTACAGGTATTCACTGCTGAACAAAGGTCTCGCGTTAATTCCTTTTCAGCGTATGGCTTGTAAGTTTGTAACCAAAGGCTTTCAAAACCCTGAATTAAGGTTTATTCTGTGTCTATTGAGCAGTTTTCGACTATTCTGCCAGTATCACGTTGGGCGGCTACATATAGGAGGCATAGCTGTGCACCTCGCGGTGTGACGTATAGCTGACGGAATGGTATCGCTACTAAACAAACGCATGAAACAAACGCACATGTATGCTAGCACGTGTTTTGTGCCCATGTTTGGAAGTTTAGAAAGAGAAATGCTTCAGATGATCAACACTTTACTCAACCCTAATTTCGTATAACAATGGAAACAGTCACCTCGCAAGATAATAAGAGAGTCCCCGTCCATATTAAAGCGCGGAGCTCTTACAGACGTTCTGTAATACAAACTCATTTAAATATACATGATGAAATTGAAAGAATTACGCCGGGGAGCGGTTTGTTCGCGAGAAATTGTGTGAAATACTGTGTTACAGCGTACCTACTGTGGGAAAATTGAATATGTTTTTTCTGAGTTCATCACTTTGTAATTGTATTTCATATTTTAGCCTTTTTTTAGAATTGGTGTTTGTCTTTGAATGGAATTGAAGAACGTTATTTAAATAGAAACTGCTTCAATGTTTAGGTCACTGTTAGTAAGAAAGATTCTTAGTAATGCATGGACTTAGGACACATGAATGTCGGACTGAGTACAGGTAAGCAAAAATGATTGTGAGAGTATAAACACAGTTCACTAAATAAGTATATTATGTTTACAGGGTGCCAACAAAATGTTCTGTGCTTAGTCAAAAAGACCTAGATTTGGCTATTTAAAAAAAATAAGCCTTATATTTCTTGCATAAACAAAACAAAATGCAACAATGGTATACCTAATAAATAAAAAAATGTTTGCCTAACTATTGTATCTTACTTGCTAGACTATAACTATTACAATATTTATTATATTTTAATCTGCAAGAACCCCTCTTGGTTTGGCTATTTATTCCAATTTATTCGTCAGTCTGCCTATCCCTCTGCGAACTATTGCAGCTTTTTAGCTCTGAGTGTCTCTGAGTATGTCTGGGTATGTTACTGATTTAAATCTGAAAAAAAAATGGTTTTTGTGGTACCTGTATCCCATGCTGTGAAGTGAGTAGTGAGTATTAAGGATCACATTTTTTTAAAGATTTTCCAGCTTTAAATTGTTAATTTGTAACTCTACAGGTTTAGGTACCTGTAAGGTAGTTACCCACTCGTTCCATATTTGTACACCCAATCACCAGTTGACACAAATCTATCAGATATGTAATACTGCTAATCTAATATAACGGTAATCTATTGTCACCCCTAAAGTATGTACATTTGAAGAAATCAAAAACCGGCCAAGTGCGTGGCGGGCAACGCTAAGTGTAGGGTTCCGTAGTTTCCCGTCCGTCATAATTAGTGTTCCCAGTTCCCACTTATGAGTTCAAAAAAAAGGCTATTTGTTACTAAGTACGCAGAAATTATTTTAAACAATCTTTTTGTCTTTTTTGTACAAAAACTGTTCTTTCCATCAAGTTCAAAATATTTTTCATAAAAAGTCCATATAAAGTTCTACTTTTCAGATTTTTTTACATATTTTCTAAACTTATGGTTCAAAAGTTAGGGGTGGGGGGCACGTTATTTTTTACTTTTTTAAATTTTTTTGGTTTTCCTTATTTGCATGGACTGAGTCAATAAATACATTGCCTACATTGAAATTGAATTACATACAAAATCGAGAATTCTTTTAAAAAAAGTGAGCCGTCACGGGACGCCTGGCAGATGTGAAACATCGACATTATTTTGTAAAAGTAATATGATTGAAAAGAAACAAAAGTGTGGCGACGCGTCGCCACGGCATGCGCCGCCACGCCAGAAATTTGTTTTACGTGCGGCTATAGATGTTTCAACATCAAAAGCCTGCTTATTATCTGTTCTTTTAATGTTTTATTCGTTACCTGTACGAGGGGAAAAATGAACAGCTGTTTGGAAACTTTTCCCATGCCTTGATCTGTATTGGTTTGTGAAAAGTGTGAGATACGTCAGATTAATTTATTTAAATGTTCTTTCACAACAATATATCCTCTATCTATAGAAAAGTAATAAGATCTGACAAAAACCTTAAGTCATCCAAACTAATCGACTCATCAGGGTGTTTAACCCTGTCCTAACATCTTAAAATAAATCCTTTAGTGCTCGAAAATAATCACGGCTCTTATAACTTGCACGCTGACAAACAAGTGCCACACCCAGTCCTGAAAATAAAACCCTCTAATCCAGCTAAAACCAACTTTAATAAAAGACACTACCATTATTAAAGCCAACACGACATAGCTACGCAAGTATAGCCCACTCCATTACAACGAAGAGCTTTCTCAGTGAGAGCCATCAAAGAAAAATAATCCATCTGAAAACACTTGACACAGTTGGGCGGCCCCGCCCATCCGCCCGCCCACCGCCACGCCACGCCCCGCCATCTTGGAACCTCCACTTTTTGCCGTACAACTTGTTCCGTATATTTTAAGTAAAGTTATCTTAGTCCTGAATACTCCTGAATTAGTTTTCCGCTAACATCGGCTCTCTGCGAGGTGTATTTTGTAGAAGTTGTTTACTTTCAGAAAGTAGTTAATGTCAGAGTTTGTCTCGGCGAGATACTGCCTCTAGTTCCCGTATACTTCTACTTCGATTTTATTTCGGTCTGGAAATACAAACTAAAATAAGAGAAGAATAACATTTTTAAGAAATAACTTGAGTCGACCATACCACAATAATAAATAAACGTCTAAAGTTCAAATTCACGTCCCGAAAGGCCAAACGTAAAATGTTGATATTTTATTTTATTCTGGAAATACAAAGCAAAAGAAGATTTCATTTTCAAGAAAACTTAAAAGATTTCTATTTGATTATTTATGTTAATATTTTAAGTATTGTCGACTTAGGTTAAGTTGGCTATACTACAAAAAAATGTCTGAAATTAAATTAGGTAAATATAGTAGAATGCTGATAATTGTTAAATTAGGTAAATTTTAACATGGACACTGGATAACTAACACGATTAACAAAGAAAAAGGTATGACAAAGAGAGTTACTACTATAACAGTATTTAACTAAATCTAAACCATTACAAACCTAAAGCAGTAAATACTCTTGTCTCTAAATATAACAGTACTGTATTTGTGTGACTGTGTTTTATGTCTGCCAACGTTCAATAAAAACTTAACTAAATATATACCATTTTTCAAAATAAAACCAAAACACTGGAATAGGCCCTTAAAACTCAAAACACCCGAATCTTCGAAACGTGAAAACAAACAACTTCAAAGATAAAGTTCAAACGCAGTAAAAAATTACTTTACTGTATAGGTTAGGATCGCCATCAGTACGTGATCAAAACGTTGAACAAACTCAATCCCCAAAGAAAAACACCGGTAGATTGCGGGCTTTCATCGCAAAGCGAGAGATATCAAAAAATACATCGGACGGCCGCTCCGCGCTTTATTAAGAATAAATTTAGGGAGGACGGAGAGGACCACGGCTGGTGTAAGAGACGGGAGATGAGCGGGTTGGACAAATAAGATTTAAAAGTTAAAATCTGTTTTAGTATACTTGATACCGAGAGAACTTACAGTTTGTACTATTCCTCGTATGTTTGAGATTACACCGTTAAACAAAGAAAATTTAATGCTTTGTTACATTAATAAATATATAGATTTGAACACTCAAGAAACGGTATAGGAAAATGAGATTGGTTATACTTATGGAATCATGAAGTTGTTTTCTTTATGTATGGTACATAAATCATATTTCTACGTTTTACATCACTGGCCAATGGTACTATTGGATAGTGTCCCAATGATCGTCTGACATGCGGCAGATTTGTCCATCTCAGTTCAACTTCGGCGTAGTAGCTTTAGATGTTAGCAATGTCTAAGATAAACTTAAAAAGTACATAATTATGAATTGTAAAAAAATATTTGGAACTTGCCCGTTTTCAAACCCGCAACCGCATACATAAAGGTAGGTAATGAAATAATTACCAGTTGTACATTTACCTATGTAAATCGCAAAAACGTTTTTTTTTTCATGGTTTGTTTTGCGTGTTCGCCGAATAGTTCGAAATAGAAAATCCAATTTTAGCTTTTGAAAGCAAACAGTTTGCAGTTACGAAATTTTGTGTTTAGTCTATTTTTCGTAAGACTCAGCATGAACACTCCTTATCTCTTTTACACTTGACAATTTTTAACAATTCAACAATTTTCTCTTCGTTCTGTCGTAAAATGAAACATATTTTAACCAATTATAAGATTGTACTATGTATATTTAATTTTTAAGCCTTATAATACCGACACCATTGAAAAGCACTACTGAATGGCAATAACAAAGAAAGAAATGTAGTTCTCAATACTGAAATCGTTGACCTTAGTAAGTTAATTTGTCCACCGCCGTCGTCACCGTCACACCGTCTCGTTACATCGTATAAAACTCGGTCCGAAATAATGTCTTTCTCGTTGACGTGTGTGCGGCGGTGCACAAACGGCCTTAGACTGCAGAAACTCATTTATTAATTAATCAGAACAAACTTTGTGTGATGAGCATGATTGTTTGTTCTGTGTCTGGGAGTAATTTATCTATAATATATATGTATTTATAAATTATGTAAGTATGTATATCAGTTGTCTGGTTACCATAACACAAGCTCTTAGCAGAGCTTAACTTGGGATTAGATAACCGTGTGTGAGTTGTCCCAATATATTTATTTATTTAATCTATAACACTAACGTATCCGCTACCTAGTTCAAAAATACTTACCCGCTACCTTACGAACTTTCCCCGCTACCGCTCATGCCTCGAGACGATATAGTGCGAGGTGCCTATCTTCAGACTAATGCATTTATGCAACAGACGCTCGCCAGGATCGATACAGCGCGTAATTTGACGAAAATATTGTGGGAACCTTTTGTTTCTTATTTTGCTACTTTTATATTTGAAACGAGGGTAGTATTGAATAGTATGGGATGGTTAACTCTCTATTTTAGTTTAAAGGATCAAGGTAGTGGGTCTTTGAGGGATGGTGAAAATAAAGTACTCTTGCAGGCTTTCTCTTTTGAAAATATATTCATCTATTTTTCGAGTCGAAAAACGTGAATAGACATTAATATACATTAAAATATACAAATATACTTAATATTGTTAGATTCATAGAAATATAAATAACAGGTTAGATTTCTTTTACAGAACACATCAATATGTTAATGCGTGTTAACAATGCAATACCTATACGAATATTTTGGACGTATTCCACTTCATGTTCAAATCCAAAGTCTCCCATGGTTTATCTTATAAATAAAACCACAATCCGATTTAATCTTAGTCCTTATCCCCGAACGGCAATCAATCAACGTCTCATTTGTATTACTTTGGAAACCTAACAAAAGTGCCCACGTCACCGAAACGATACATGGGACGCAAATAACCCAAATACATTAATTCGCAGTAAATCCGTACACAATCGAAGTCCTGACCCAAATTGAACGAAAAAAAAACCCAGCAAAGGAAATATACCAATAGACAGGTATAGAGATAAAAGTTTCCCCGTGCCTCCATAGATGAAAAATAAATAAAAAGAAAGGTAGAAGTGAAACAAGGCAGTCTTAACAAGTTGCGAGTAAATCCGATTTGTGAGGGTATTTGAATAAGAGGCAAAGCACAATTTGAATAGCTTTCGAGAATTTTGTTGCTAAAATAACAATAGAAGAAAATAAAAGCGTTCGATTGTTCCGCGCGTAATTCCGAGGCGCATACGACGATCTCAGGGTTTATCTTGCTGTGAATCTAGGGAGGATGTTATTTTTAGCGCATGTGTATCGATTTATCTTGATATCGGGTAATATTTACTGCTTGGACCTATGGCAGTAGTACAAAATGTAGTGTGCAAGGATTCGCGTTTCTGAAGACATTTTGTCACTCTAAACATTAGGTACCCCGTGAAAAACCAGCGAAATAATCAGCTATAAAGAAAATTAAATGCATATGACGATTAACACAACATCACTACCATTTTCCACCTTTTATTGTGTACAACGAAACTGTACCATTTAACATGATTAACAACAAGCCTGAATAGAAAGCAATATTCCGATCAATCACATTACCCTTCAACGGTAACCCAGTTGCGAAGCTTATTAAAATAATCGACCAGGCTTATGGGGCGCGTACAATAGGACCAATAGCACTGTGTCACTTCCGACGCCAGTTCAATACCTGTTGGTTTTATTACAATGAAAGCATTTAGCCTAATTAGATGGCAATATTTGGTATGTCTAAAAGCTGGGAGATTCTGAAACGATTCACCCACAGTCGATTGTTCCATGAACGGTTAGGCAACAGAATCTTTTAACCATTAACTTTTCACCCAAAGAACGTTTGGCCCATGAACTGTTCGCCAACAGAACGATACGTCAGTGAATGTTTAACCAACAGAATCTTTTGACAGAGAACGTTTCGCCCATCAACTTTTTCTTATACAGCTGCCACCCTCAACTATGGTTACCGGGTGAAACTGGTTGCAATCTGGACTTTAGGGCACCCAGACTCGGATAGGTTAGGTTAGAACTGGTTTTTGGTTACTTCTTTATAAACTGGTTATCCATACTAATATTATAAATGGGAAAGTGTGTCTGTCTGTCTGTATGTTTGTCTTTCTTTCACGGCAAAACGGAGCGACGAATTGAAGTGATTTTTTAAGTGGAGATAGTTGAAGCGATGGAGAGTACCATAGGCTACTTTTCGTCTCTTCCTAACGCGAGCGAAGCCGCGGGCAAAAGCTAGTTTCTTTATAAACCACCCAGAAGTAGGGCTCTATCGACCCCACCCACCCTCGGCCATGCATAACCTCCTCAGTTAAGCGCTACGCTTTACTCTTAGCATGTTAGCAAAAAGTTCATGGGCGAAACGTTCTCTGTCAAAAGATTCTGTTGGCTAAACATTCACTGACGTATCGTTCTGTTGGCGAACAGTTCATGGGCCAAACGTTCTTTGGGTGAAAAGTTAATGGTTAAAAGATTCTGTTGCCTAACCGTTCATGGAACAATCGACTGTGGGTGAATCGTTTCAGAATCGCTGGGAGATTCTGAAACGATTCACCCACAGTCGATTGTTCCATGAACGGTTAGGCAACAGAATCTTTTAACCATTAACTTTTCACCCAAAGAACGTTTGGCCCATGAACTGTTCGCCAACAGAACGATACGTCAGTGAATGTTTAACCAACAGAATCTTTTGACAGAGAACGTTTCGCCCATCAACTTTTTCTTATACAGCTGCCACCCTCAACTATGGTTACCGGGTGAAACTGGTTGCAATCTGGACTTTAGGGCACCCAGACTCGGATAGGTTAGGTTAGAACTGGTTTTTGGTTACTTCTTTATAAACTGGTTATCCATACTAATATTATAAATGGGAAAGTGTGTCTGTCTGTCTGTATGTTTGTCTTTCTTTCACGGCAAAACGGAGCGACGAATTGAAGTGATTTTTTAAGTGGAGATAGTTGAAGCGATGGAGAGTACCATAGGCTACTTTTCGTCTCTTCCTAACGCGAGCGAAGCCGCGGGCAAAAGCTAGTTTCTTTATAAACCACCCAGAAGTAGGGCTCTATCGACCCCACCCACCCTCGGCCATGCATAACCTCCTCAGTTAAGCGCTACGCTTTACTCTTAGCATGTTAGCAAAAAGTTCATGGGCGAAACGTTCTCTGTCAAAAGATTCTGTTGGCTAAACATTCACTGACGTATCGTTCTGTTGGCGAACAGTTCATGGGCCAAACGTTCTTTGGGTGAAAAGTTAATGGTTAAAAGATTCTGTTGCCTAACCGTTCATGGAACAATCGACTGTGGGTGAATCGTTTCAGAATCGCTGGGAGATTCTGAAACGATTCACCCACAGTCGATTGTTCCATGAACGGTTAGGCAACAGAATCTTTTAACCATTAACTTTTCACCCAAAGAACGTTTGGCCCATGAACTGTTCGCCAACAGAACGATACGTCAGTGAATGTTTAACCAACAGAATCTTTTGACAGAGAACGTTTCGCCCATCAACTTTTTCTTATACAGCTGCCACCCTCAACTATGGTTACCGGGTGAAACTGGTTGCAATCTGGACTTTAGGGCACCCAGACTCGGATAGGTTAGGTTAGAACTGGTTTTTGGTTACTTCTTTATAAACTGGTTATCCATACTAATATTATAAATGGGAAAGTGTGTCTGTCTGTCTGTATGTTTGTCTTTCTTTCACGGCAAAACGGAGCGACGAATTGAAGTGATTTTTTAAGTGGAGATAGTTGAAGCGATGGAGAGTACCATAGGCTACTTTTCGTCTCTTCCTAACGCGAGCGAAGCCGCGGGCAAAAGCTAGTTTCTTTATAAACCACCCAGAAGTAGGGCTCTATCGACCCCACCCACCCTCGGCCATGCATAACCTCCTCAGTTAAGCGCTACGCTTTACTCTTAGCATGTTAGCAAAAAGTTCATGGGCGAAACGTTCTCTGTCAAAAGATTCTGTTGGCTAAACATTCACTGACGTATCGTTCTGTTGGCGAACAGTTCATGGGCCAAACGTTCTTTGGGTGAAAAGTTAATGGTTAAAAGATTCTGTTGCCTAACCGTTCATGGAACAATCGACTGTGGGTGAATCGTTTCAGAATCGCTGGGAGATTCTGAAACGATTCACCCACAGTCGATTGTTCCATGAACGGTTAGGCAACAGAATCTTTTAACCATTAACTTTTCACCCAAAGAACGTTTGGCCCATGAACTGTTCGCCAACAGAACGATACGTCAGTGAATGTTTAACCAACAGAATCTTTTGACAGAGAACGTTTCGCCCATCAACTTTTTCTTATACAGCTGCCACCCTCAACTATGGTTACCGGGTGAAACTGGTTGCAATCTGGACTTTAGGGCACCCAGACTCGGATAGGTTAGGTTAGAACTGGTTTTTGGTTACTTCTTTATAAACTGGTTATCCATACTAATATTATAAATGGAAAGTGTGTCTGTCTGTCTGTATGTTTGTCTTTCTTTCACGGCAAAACGGAGCGACGAATTGAAGTGATTTTTTAAGTGGAGATAGTTGAAGCGATGGAGAGTACCATAGGCTACTTTTCGTCTCTTCCTAACGCGAGCGAAGCCGCGGGCAAAAGCTAGTTTCTTTATAAACCACCCAGAAGTAGGGCTCTATCGACCCCACCCACCCTCGGCCATGCATAACCTCCTCAGTTAAGCGCTACGCTTTACTCTTAGCATGTTAGCAAAAAGTTCATGGCGAAACGTTCTCTGTCAAAAGATTCTGTTGGCTAAACATTCACTGACGTATCGTTCTGTTGGCGAACAGTTCATGGGCCAAACGTTCTTTGGGTGAAAAGTTAATGGTTAAAAGATTCTGTTGCCTAACCGTTCATGGAACAATCGACTGTGGGTGAATCGTTTCAGAATCGCTGGGAGATTCTGAAACGATTCACCCACAGTCGATTGTTCCATGAACGGTTAGGCAACAGAATCTTTTAACCATTAACTTTTCACCCAAAGAACGTTTGGCCCATGAACTGTTCGCCAACAGAACGATACGTCAGTGAATGTTTAACCAACAGAATCTTTTGACAGAGAACGTTTCGCCCATCAACTTTTTCTTATACAGCTGCCACCCTCAACTATGGTTACCGGGTGAAACTGGTTGCAATCTGGACTTTAGGGCACCCAGACTCGGATAGGTTAGGTTAGAACTGGTTTTTGGTTACTTCTTTATAAACTGGTTATCCATACTAATATTATAAATGGGAAAGTGTGTCTGTCTGTCTGTATGTTTGTCTTTCTTTCACGGCAAAACGGAGCGACGAATTGAAGTGATTTTTTAAGTGGAGATAGTTGAAGCGATGGAGAGTACCATAGGCTACTTTTCGTCTCTTCCTAACGCGAGCGAAGCCGCGGGCAAAAGCTAGTTTCTTTATAAACCACCCAGAAGTAGGGCTCTATCGACCCCACCCACCCTCGGCCATGCATAACCTCCTCAGTTAAGCGCTACGCTTTACTCTTAGCATGTTAGCAAAAAGTTCATGGGCGAAACGTTCTCTGTCAAAAGATTCTGTTGGCTAAACATTCACTGACGTATCGTTCTGTTGGCGAACAGTTCATGGGCCAAACGTTCTTTGGGTGAAAAGTTAATGGTTAAAAGATTCTGTTGCCTAACCGTTCATGGAACAATCGACTGTGGGTGAATCGTTTCAGAATCAAGCTGGGAAGTTAGTTTTTATAGACGCCACCCATATGTTGAAAATAAATTGTGCAAAGCTTTGAGGACCAGCAATATATTAGCCAATTAGAAATATCAAACGGACCTGTGATCTGGGATTTTTACTTATAAAACTCTACGTATATGCTGGGCAAGTAGAATTTATTAGACTGTAAAGAACATGAGATAGAAGATGTTGTACCATGTTTTAGTTGAGTGTGTTGGGCCGAGAACCCATGTCAAAGACTGAGAACACATTTCAAAGGCATGACAAAACGTTTTACAACCTAGTTAAATTCGCAATTAAACGTAGGTAGTAAGAAAATTATTAAGCCTGCCATGTATTAAGGGAGGGAAGACGTAATCACAATCATTAATATTTATTTTCCGGGGTTGCGGAATGTTTATAATAGTTACCGTGACCCCGGAACATAAAGGGCAACCGAAGGAACATGAGTGGATTTTAGTCAGTAAAAGTCTGACACGCCCTCCACCGCACGCAGGACGGGAGCAGTAATTTGATGATTCCCCACTCACCAAAAAAGTATAGATTTTGAATCTCAATTCTGTTTGTGTAAACGCGCAAAACTCCAATTTAAAAAATTATTTTTTTTTTTTGGATAGTCCGTTTATAGAGGAAGGCTTTAGGCTATTTAACATCACGGTACGACCTACGGGATCGAAGTAGTAAACGAAGATGCGGGTGAAACCGCAGGGGACAGCTAGTAATATGATAAAGAGGAAACATTTGTATTTTTGTATGTAACGTATAAACTTAAAAACTACAAGACCGATTCTAAAAAATCATTTTTTCATTAGATAGTTACATTATCCCTGAGTACATAAGTTAAATAATATTACGCTATGTCCCACCGGAGCTAAGCAGTAAAAAAAAACCTAACGTAACGTGGGTGAAACCGCGAGGAACAGCTAGTTTTAAATAAATAAAGAAATCTAAGATGATAGTCCCGTGTGTTGACCCGTTTCAGGTGATTTTTATGTTATTTAAGTCGTTGATAAACGAGGATAAAAGTAAGTATTATCAAACTCTCCTAATTTCTAGTAGGTATACCTATATAGTTACTTATACTGGTACCTTTGGTTCGTCTTTGATTTCAATATAAAGATATTACCCTTAAAGTACCCCCAACCCGCCTACGATATCCCGATCTAAAAATCCCAATACATTGTTGAGTTTATCAAAGGTCTGATTGACAGCATACGACACAATGCGACGATTCGTAAATATTTGTATGGCGCATTTTCCTTGCGTTTAGTCGCACAAAGCGTGGAAATCTAAAGTTTCGCAACGTCACCTTTATAGGCGATTACGTTTTCTTCAATACTTTTCACTGATAGTGGAAAAATGGAGAAGGCAAAGGTAGTTTGCGCGTGGTCTCGTCATAATTTAAAAATGTTTTTTTTTTTCAGTCTTTGGAACCTGGTATTAATAAAATTGATAACACAATGTGGAGTCATAAATCAGCCAACTGCTTTAACCACTGCAACTGCTTGGATCGCGAAACGTCTGAAATAATGGAAAGGTTTACACCTTTCGGTTGTAGTAGACACTCCAACAAAAACTACTACTAACCAAAGAAAGACGGCTAAGAAAGTAAGGAAGCCTGCTAGGAAAAGATTTCTTATAGTAGGAACTTTAATGTTGCAAAACGTTATAACGCCGAAACGGTGAATCTTTTCTAGGATAGGTTGAAGTACACTTGTAACACAAAGGAGAAAAGCAGAAGACTTGAATGTATACCGCTGTCCAAACAAATGAAACCACCACATCCAACCACACTGTCTTCCAGGACAAACACAAAAAAACCGTCAAATCACGTCGATTAGTGTCCCGTGCTCTACGAAACTCATTGTGTGCGACACCACAATACTCCGAAACGATCATCGACACAACTGTTATACAATCTAATACACTAATATCACCCTGTCATTTGTATACGTCAGCCCTTCAGGTATTTATAGGACGACCCTGTGGAAATTATGACAGTTACCTGTGGAAATTCGAGTGGAAATCAGTTTTATTTGTGCTGTAAGAAGTTCTCAACAAGACTTTAATTAGCTAAGTGAATATGAGAGATCTGGGTGTTGAAAAGAGTTTTCAGTAGGCACTAGATCATAAGGACTTTTCGTAACTTACCTAGTCAATTGTCTTTTCATGAAAATAGAAAATCTATTTATAAATTGGGACACTATACTTTATCTACTGCTAACAAAACTAACGCGCTACGGAATCAAACTAGTCAAACAGATAGCCAAGGAAAAACCATTAGAACCTCAACAAACTCCAGATGGAAATGCAGACGGAACCTTTAGATTTATCAATGAAAGGCAAGAAACCAAACAAAATGTTGAACATAATTGACTTTAAGTTCCTTGAAGGGTTAAACAACCACCTTGTCAAGTTGTATGAGAGGACCAGCCTGGTCTGCACCAAGGACAGCTTCTGCCTACCCCAGAAGGTGACGAACATGAAGAACATACTGCCCTGCCAGGTCTGTTTGAAGACCTTCGACCGGCCCTCGTTGTTGAAGAGGCATATGAGGACGCATACCGGTAACAAGATTTTAGAATAAAATGACCAATGACTAGTGTCCATGACTCTTGCGGAAAAACTTTAGTATCTAGTTACGTAGGTACATAGATTTTTATGTGTGGTGAACAAGAATTAAAAACAGTTAATAAAAGAGATAATTTTACACATTACCGGTCAATACCCTGTTGCAGGACTAGTTAATAATTTCTCATGTAAAATGAACACAATTTTTATTAATATTATTAAGAACGTTATTAGCTATTGGAGGATAAACAAAGAGACTTTGGTGTATTATTATTCTCTTAATATCGTTCAGCTCGCCCTAGTCACGCCAGTGTTTAGAATTCTATAAATGATCAATGAGGTTTATCAGATATATCCGATAGTGATAACTATTAAATTAAATAAGATAATTATTAATTAAGATTTGATTTTTATTGATTCATTGACTGCATTAAGATTTTAATGCTGCAGGCGATCCATCAACTAGGCTTGGACTAACTAGACCCTAGTGTATCTAAGTTAGAAAAAAAGAACGGAGTTAATAGACGCCAATATTGTTTCAGGCGAGAAGCCTCACATATGTAACGTGTGCAACAAGGGCTTCAGCACATCCAGCTCGCTGAACACACATCGAAGGATACACACAGGTACATGACTTAGGTACTTAGTTTTCTAGTAGGTAAGTAAGTACCATTATTGAACAGCTTGATAGACTTGTGAATCAAAGGCAATTAAAAGCAGTTTAGGAGTAAGTGGGTTGAAAATGTTATACGTTTCAATTTTTTTTTTATAGTTGCCCTCTAAGAGTTCGTCCCTTTACCACTGCATACCTACTGTTTCCTGCAACCTGTAATCACATTATATGTGTGTTATATTGCGTCTCGAAAATAGTGGTTTGAACAATAAAAATTGATTCCTAGCAGTGATTTTGTCAATGTTACTTAGGGCTGTTATTTTTCAATCATCAGTTAACTTTTATGAGGAATAAATATGACGGTTTGACATATTTTCTATACAAAAGCTGTCAAAACGCCAAACATACTCTGCAGATAAAAGTTATCTGGCGATTGAAAAATCGGCCCTTAGTTACTATTCCGTTGTTTGATTAACAGTAGGTAAAACTGTACCTGTACAATACTGACATAGAATACTGATATAGGGGGTTTTTTGGGGGTAAAACGGGCTCTGTAGTTTGGGAATGGATTGTAGGAAGTGCCTACAATCCATTCCCAAACTAAGGAAACGCATTGTTTTAGAGATATAATATTAAAATATTATAATATCATTGGATATAATAATAAATTTGTACGATACCGAATCACCAAATTAAAGGCTTCTGAAAGTCTCCTGCGCTGTGGGAAGCGCTGTTACGATTAAGACACTGCACACTCTTCAAGATAAAAAGTTTAGACACACGCACACATAATTTTCTAAAGAAAAAATATTTTTTTGTAATCATTCACATTTTCACATACTCGTCTAAATTTTTCATTTTACCAAAGCTGGAGAACATCGCAGGTCCTGCTCGGGAATCTAGCGCTGAAAGTGCGTAGCGTCTCAGTGATTTAAGGCGGCATGTCTCTGTAACAAACAAGGGATAGGGAGTCTAGCGCTGAGCGCTCGCAGCGGCTCGCTAGCCAAACTGAAAGAACATCGCAGGCCTAACCGAACCATACTCGTTACCTCATCACAAGAACCCTTCAACGACCAACCGACAGCCGGCTGTCGGGCTGCTATTGTCTTTCTATTGTGTCTCAAATCACGTGTGTTCGAAGTATTAAAATGTTTACCGCCCAACGAAGTGGGCACGGTTCTAGGGTTACCATATCTCAGGATTTGTCCTGAGATCTTAGGATTTTTGGATTCTTCTCAGGATTGCGGCTGGATTTCGCAAATCTCATGAAATCTCAGGATTTTTTGAATTTTCAATAAAATACAGCTAAATAAACTAAAAATAATCTTCCTTTGGTAATAATTACACAATTAAAATCAGTACTTATTTATCCAAGTACCTACTTAATATGTGATGATACATTTTTAAGTAAGGTTTTATTTAATACTTTACAATTTAATACTTTATTTAATTGTTAAGTAAATTCGAGAGAAAATTTTGATAATGTAAAGGATCTCAGGATTTTTTAAACAAAATTAAGCCTTTTCTCCGGACTTTTGATTTTTTCATCTGGTAACCCTACACGGGTCAGCTAGTACAGTAAAATTTGAAAGGCAGCAGTTGAAAGCTATGTGAATAATGCACCTATTTTACCGCAGTGCTGTTATTGAGACATAATAATTGTTTACAGTTAACTTAAAAAGTTGAACTTGAAAACTGTTTCGACCGGAGCGGACGTAATTCAGCGGCCGAAACCCCCTAATAAGTCGGTGTGTGGAGACAGTGGACGACGCTGTCGGCAAGTGTCACAAATAAGTTGCTCAGACCATGCTCAGACCCATAGAATAGGTACTAGGTAGATTGTTAAAAGAATGGAGATGCCAAATTATTCAGCGTATCCCATACATTTAACAGTTTTCAGTTCTATTCTACCATCTATCCTTCAATGCCAGTTAATTTGTTGTATTTTTCCATGTATTTATTTGTATCTCTCTCTACATTGTATATATAGTAATGTATGTATGTATGGATATATATATATATATTATATATGTATTTCTATATTTATTTAAGTATTATATTATTTTATTTTAACTTCCTGTAACTTTTCTGTATTTTTGCACCTACTATGTTTTGTCTCTGCATCACCCTAAGGTAGACTGGTAGAAAATGCCTAAGGCATTAAGTCCGCCTCTGTACGGTGTTGTACATAAAGTTAAATAAATAAATAAATAAAATAAATGCCACTTGTCTAGGGGGCTGCCTGCCCTAATTTCCGCATTAATCGTGCAATCTTAATTATTGTGCGGGTTCTTTTCCGTGCGTAATAGTAGCCGGGGCAGCATATATATTACAAAGATAATAGACACAGAAACTATAACAGAAATCATTATGTTGTTTACTTAGCTTGTCTATAATGGCAATGGATATTCAATTATTGTATTGCTCTAATATTTTTCGCAGGTGAAAAACCGCACAAATGTCCCGAATGCGGTAAATGTTTCACGGCTAGTTCCAACTTATATTATCATCGGATGACGCATACAAAGGTAATTCTCGTAATGATTGGGTATTTAGATATAGTATAGGTATCTTTTTAGGGTAACGTACCAAAATGCTACTCGTACTAAAGGAACTCTTAGGTAATACATAGTTTCGTCATGTTCATCCCTCCGCTCTAACAGTTTATTTATTTAGGACCACCAACAAATCTTACACTAGTTACATTTATATAATATAACATCCTATGTTGAGTGCAGACTTAATTATAGCTAGACTTTAAGTTATATATACTTAATTAGAGCTAAAAAGGTTTTGCGTGGATATGTACCGTGTATTTATCACATCGACAAAGTTATCAAATCCGTAATAACGGTTTGAGGCATAGTGTTGATAGTGTACAAACAAAAACCGTCCAATTGCGAGTCGGACGCACAAAGGGTTCCGTTTCCGTACCATCTAGATCTGGTTCCCAATTTTCGGTGGAAGTTTACATGGTATTGTAGACCACCTATACATACATAAAAAAGTCATATCCCCACATGTATGGGTTTGATAAAAAAATTGAGTTTCAGTTCTAAGTATGGGGAACCCCCAAAAGTTCTTGTTTTTTTTTATATTTTTGTGTGAAAATGTTAATGCGGTTCACCGCATAGTTTTAATATTTCATACGGGATGGACATACGGACGGACAGACACACAGACAGACATGACGAATCTATAAGGGTAATCCGATTTTTGCAATTTTGGCTACGGAACCCAAAAAAGTACGTTCTCAGTTTGGCCAGAATGTATGTATGTAAGTATGCATGTGTGCAAGTATTGATGCATATGTGTGTTTCGATCCGTTCGGTGGACTTCGACACAAAGTTTTTCCGGAGTGGGAATCGAATCTGCGACCTCCGGCTTAGCAGTCAGTTACTAACCACTAGACCAACAGGCCCGTCGAACAGTATGGTTTGTTGATGGCCAAATGTACAGTAAGCAATAGTAACCCAGTCCCCCCCTCGTGGTACAGAACAAGCCGCACAAGTGCTCGTGGTGCCCGCGCTCGTTCCCGACGCCGGGCGAGCTCCGCGCGCACGCGCACGCGCACGCGGCCGGCGCCGCCTGGCTCGCTGTGCGCGCGCCACACCGCCGGGGGAGGCACTAGGAACACACGTGAGTTGCAGAAGAAGAAAATCTTGTTTTATCATAACTTTTCGGAAAGAAACCAGCTCGGGTTATTCTTCATTTAAAACAATAAGACCTTGTCCTGAAAGGGCGAATTCGTCGCGATTCTCTCGCGCGTGTCACGCACGACTGGTTCGCCCAGAAAGAGCGTACCTACGCGCGAGTCTATAAACAATTCCGTATCAAAATTTTGGCGCACCATTTCCCTCTCTTTCTCCATTATTCGTGCACTCGCTCTGAAATTCGCGCGAAATCTGGACGCAACAAGGCAGTCTAGCGAAGTGGATGCGAATTACGCGCGAATTGTTTAATCGCGCGATGCTTGTGGGCACGATGTAATGATTTCGCGCGAAACGTTTCGCGGCGAATTCGCCCTTTCTGGTCTAAAGTGACATTTTTGGTCTCGGGAAAAAATTGATTTGAATTTCCGCCGGCTGCCGCGCTGTCTTTCTATTGTGCCAGGAATCACGTGTGTTCGAAGGGTTAGACGTTCCAAATTCGATCATGATCACATTTTATGAATATGAAAAAAAAACCGGTAGGATTCCGTAGTTTCCCGTCCGTCACAATAAGTGTTCCCACTTATAAGTTTAAAAAAAGACTTTTGTTACGTTGACATACTAAGTACACAGAAATTATTTTGTACAACCTTTTTGTCTTTTTTTTTTCATATTTTTTAAACCTACGGGTCAAAAGTTAGAGGGGGGGGACGCTTTGATTTTTCCTTTTGGAGCGATTAATTCCGAAATTATTGACATTATCAAAAAATGATTTTAGTAAACCCCTATTCATTTTTCAATACCTATCTAACAATATATCACACGACAGGATTGAAATTAAAAAAAAATCACTTCCCTCTTTACATATAGCGGGGCTACCCTAATAAAACATTTTTTTCCAATTTTTATTTTACCACTTTGTCGGCGTGATTGATATACATATTGGTACCAAATTTCAGCTTTTTAGTGCTAACGGTCACAGAGATTAAGCGAGGACGGACGGACAGACAGACAGACATGGCGAAACTATAAGGGTTCCTAGTTGACTACGGAACCCTAAAAAAATGAGAAAGTAAAACATATATAACTCAGAAAACGCATTTTCCCTTCATTCATTTGTATACAAATTATACTAATATTTTAATAAATAAAAATTAGATACGTCCGGCTATTTAATATAGGTACTTACAAGGGCGGATCCAGGGGGGGGGTCATGGGGGTCATGACCCCCCCCTGAGCCGGTTCCAGGACCTAGGCAGCTAGGTCCTGGAATCGACTCATGACTAAAAAATGAGTAACATGATATTAAAAATATTTTTTTGTTACAATATAATTTTATGTAGGTAACCTTCATTCAATACTGTTACAAGATAGATACTCCAGTTTCTGTTTTTCTAAACGAATATCAGCTGTGGATGGTGAAGTGACCTTATTTTAAATTACGATATTTAGATAAATTATGTATCCTAGTATAAGAAAAGAAAAATATTATTGCTATACTACCTGTTTGTGTAGCGACAGCAGAACGTCTTTGTCTGCCTTACTAAAAATCAAAAGACCTTATGGTTTAAAAACTTAACACCGGACTGGCCAGTACCGACTACCCGACTACCGATGAATTTTAGTTCAGAAAAAAAAAACTCATCATCATCTCCCTAGCCTTTTCCCAACTATGTAGGGGTCGGCTCCCAGCATAACCAGATTCAGCTAGATATCAGTGTTTTACGTGAAGCGACTGCCTATCAGACCTCCACAACACAGTAACTGGGCGACACGATACCTCTTGATAAGACTGGTCAGACTTTCTGGCTTCTCTGGCAGATCAGAAAAAAAAACTATATCATAAAAAAATCGTTTTCGACTTTACATAGATAATCTCGTATAGCAATTATTTAAACTTCTTTCCAGAAGTTAAAACATTATTGGTTCGGGTCACTCGTTGGCTTACTTCAGGGAATTTTTGCGTATTTTTTTTTATTTGCTGCTATCAATTTTGATCTCTTGGTAGGATACTGCAAAAAGTGAATAGGCGAGATGACAAAAAAAAAGTAATTAGTCCGTCAGTTAGATAATCAAAAAATTTGGGACACGTATTTTTTCTTTTTTCTCGTAAACAGAAAATGACGACTATACAGTGCGTTGAAGTTTCGTGAAACGTCACGCCTTTGTATAATTTTTACTCAGAAGTGACGTCACAAGCCCCCTCTCCGGAACTTTGAGGCTCTATAACTTTGTATTTTGTTATTAATTTGATCAAGCAAAAAATATGTGTCCAGTATTTTTGGACTGTCTAACAGACGGACTAAACAGAATGTCATTCTTTTGATGTAGTCATCATCCCTATTCTGATTGCTTATTTTTGTATCAAAAATAAATTATAACCAAAACCAAAAGAAGGCTTGATAAGTAATTTGGGGACGAAAAATTTTACAGAGTTTTGTTCGCATCGGTACAAGTGACACAAAAATTTTAGATAAAATCTATGTAATGATTTTGAACCATCAGTGAATAAATGTGTGAGGGTGACTGAGGCTGGTATTTGTTTGTCAGTATGGCTGCATCCAGCATATTCGCCAGATTTAACCATATGCAACTGTATCTTGTGTCCAAACCTGAACAAAAGGCTAGGGAGTTCGAATTGAAAGAAGAGAGGTCACAAAAATGACCATCTAAGTGCAAGAACAGAGCACAAAACCAATCCAACTCCGTAGGTAAGACGGGAGTTAATAACTTATAAAACTTGAGATTATTGAGGACCATGACCAAAAATCGATGGTCAATATATGTACTGTTTACAAATGACATGACAGACCCTGCAAAAACTGGACAGGGTGCTTGGGGATGAACTTGTATGGAACCAAAGTCGTGATAATGGCCTTGTTTCCGGTATGTGAAAATGGCGCTACTCTCGAGTTGATGCAAGAATATAACTTGGCCAAATAATTCGACTGGGTTGACACAACTTCGAGAAGGAGGCTAACAGAAGGATACTCTTGGGCTGTGCGGCATTCAGAATATTGCGTGAAATCTTTGAATTGTCAATTCCACAATCTGAACCGTGAGATCTTTAATATGTACGACAAGTAACCCATGTAGCTGAAACGAGAACAATCACCATGAGTTTGGCCCGCAAGTTCATAGTCGCTCAGCCTGTATTGAGAAGGAGGCATTTGCCAGAGAACTTGTATCACCCACATTACTCGAAGAGTCAGTACGCTCAAATGGAAGTATACCGGCCATTCTGCAGAAGGTCAGACGATGATGGAGACCTCTTTAAACAAACGAATGGTAAGGGACACCCTGCCACACGATGAACCATTGATTTAGAGAAGATGGCGGGCAACTTGTGGATGCGAGCTGCCCAAGACCGGGATGGCTGTAGCTTTCTGGGGGAGGCCTACGTTTAGCAATGGACGGCAACAGGCGGATATGGTGAAGAGGTCTTTATTGAAACAAACGCTTATTTTGAGAGTTCTGAACATTCATCATTTGGAATTAATCAAAATTATGAAGAAACTTGTTTTGAGCTAAAGAGACGAGCCAAAATAATTATTTATTGAGAAAGTCACTGACTAATCAAACCGCCGTCGTATGATTATGTGTCTGGGTGGTCCGTAATTTTTTAGGGTTTTGTCGCTTTTTTTAATAAAACAGTTAAAAAATTCAAAGTTAATAAAAACAAAATTTTGTTTCGTTAACTAGACCCTTCTTTTTAGTCAGCGCTATTCCTGCAAAGACTGTGTTTCTTTGAAGTTTAACGTAAGGTGTGGATAAGTCTTTTATTTCTATCGAGCGCCTCAGGCCCCCCTTTGAGGCGCGAGGCTCCTTAGCGGCACGGGGTCTGTGGCAAACGCCACCTACCACCATATAGATAATCCGGCACTGGGACTGGCACTTTTCCACTTCCATCATAACGTACCCATTAAAGTAGATGCAAGTAATAATGCGTTTTGGGAGAAAGAAAAAATGTTTATCTTATAGCTTTCGACGACTAAGCGACAGCCGGCTGTCGGGCTGCTATTGTCTTCCTAATGTGTCTCGAATCATGTGTGTTCGAAGGTTTAAATAGACTAATGTACTTTTAAGTACAGTATTTACATACACGAACAAAGTGGCGACATGTGACCCCCCCCTGGTGCCAAAGCTGGATCCGCCCTTGTACTTACTCATAAGAGGAGGAGCAAAACACTAGCCATTAAAATAGCTGTTTGCTTCCAATAAACAACGTAGGTATTAGTACCTACCTCGTAGACCGCTGGCAAGTCTCACAATGCTAGGCCGAACTGTGGCTAACGTAAACATGTGACGTGGAGATGATGTGTTACTTACACAGTCGAAACGCAATTTGCATTGTAACATATATAAGGTTCGCACCCTGTACCACCTTTACTCTATGCTCAAATTATTGTATTTTTACTAATCTTATAAATACTCTGTCTGACTCGCTTTTACGCTAAAACAGAATATGAACCGATTTGAATGAGCCTGAAGATATAGGATAGTTGTTAACAGAAACTACGCGGGTAAAACACCTAGAAGTAGGTTTACAGGTAGTAGTCTATAAAACCAACTTTTCTAAAAATTATGTAGGCAATGTGTATCGTGTTTCACAAATATCTTATCTTTAGCTATTTCTGCACACTAAGTACGTATAATAACTCTTATTTTTTGTTTCAGGTCAAACCACCTATAAATCAAGAAACACAAATAAAACTCTTACAAACATTAAATAAAATATTTTATTCATCTACTTTCTGTTTCTTAGCTTCTTCTTCCGTCTCACTCTCCACTTTTCTCTTCTCTCCCCCCTCTGGTTCCTTCTCCCCGTTCTCATTCTCTGCTGTGCTGGAAGACTTTCGTTCTTTATGGTAGTTGTTCTGTGCGGCCTGGCTGTCGCTGGAAGTGTCCACTTTGAGCAGTTCTCGTAACGCCATGGTCGCGTAACAACTTGCTGGCAGAGTCATGTTTAGTAGCAGGGCTTTGTATTTTCCGTCTGAAAGAGGTTATAGAATAGTTTGATCATGAAAGAGTATAGTCGACGATGCCGGTGAGCTGCCGCCCCTGCAGCTCGTCGAGGTCGGAGGGGATGAGGTCGGCGTAGGGCTCGCTGTAGTATAGCTACTTACCGTCGACGATGCCGGTGAGCTGCCGCCCCTGCAGCTCGTCGAGGTCGGAGGGGATGAGGTCGGCGTAGGGCTCGCTGTAGTATAGCTACTTACCGTCGACGATGCCGGTGAGCTGCCGCCCCTGCAGCTCGTCGAGGTCGGAGGGGATGAGGTCGGCGTAGGGCTCGCTGTAGTATAGCTACTTACCGTCGACGATGCCGGTGAGCTGCCGCCCCTGCAGCTCGTCGAGGTCGGAGGGGATGAGGTCGGCGTAGGGCTCGCTGTAGTATAGCTACTTACCGTCGACGATGCCGGTGAGCTGCCGCCCCTGCAGCTCGTCGAGGTCGGAGGGGATGAGGTCGGCGTAGGGCTCGCTGTAGTATAGCTACTTACCGTCGACGATGCCGGTGAGCTGCCGCCCCTGCAGCTCGTCGAGGTCGGAGGGGATGAGGTCGGCGTAGGGCTCGCTGTAGTATAGCTACTTACCGTCGACGATGCCGGTGAGCTGCCGCCCCTGCAGCTCGTCGAGGTCGGAGGGGATGAGGTCGGCGTAGGGCTCGCTGTAGTATAGCTACTTACCGTCGACGATGCCGGTGAGCTGCCGCCCCTGCAGCTCGTCGAGGTCGGAGGGGATGAGGTCGGCGTAGGGCTCGCTGTAGTATAGCTACTTACCGTCGACGATGCCGGTGAGCTGCCGCCCCTGCAGCTCGTCGAGGTCGGAGGGGATGAGGTCGGCGTAGGGCTCGCTGTAGTATAGCTACTTACCGTCGACGATGCCGGTGAGCTGCCGCCCCTGCAGCTCGTCGAGGTCGGAGGGGATGAGGTCGGCGTAGGGCTCGCTGTAGTATAGCTACTTACCGTCGACGATGCCGGTGAGCTGCCGCCCCTGCAGCTCGTCGAGGTCGGAGGGGATGAGGTCGGCGTAGGGCTCGCTGTAGTATAGCTACTTACCGTCGACGATGCCGGTGAGCTGCCGCCCCTGCAGCTCGTCGAGGTCGGAGGGGATGAGGTCGGCGTAGGGCTCGCTGTAGTATAGCTACTTACCGTCGACGATGCCGGTGAGCTGCCGCCCCTGCAGCTCGTCGAGGTCGGAGGGGATGAGGTCGGCGTAGGGCTCGCTGTAGTATAGCTACTTACCGTCGACGATGCCGGTGAGCTGCCGCCCCTGCAGCTCGTCGAGGTCGGAGGGGATGAGGTCGGCGTAGGGCTCGCTGTAGTATAGCTACTTACCGTCGACGATGCCGGTGAGCTGCCGCCCCTGCAGCTCGTCGAGGTCGGAGGGGATGAGGTCGGCGTAGGGCTCGCTGTAGTATAGCTACTTACCGTCGACGATGCCGGTGAGCTGCCGCCCCTGCAGCTCGTCGAGGTCGGAGGGGATGAGGTCGGCGTAGGGCTCGCTGTAGTATAGCTACTTACCGTCGACGATGCCGGTGAGCTGCCGCCCCTGCAGCTCGTCGAGGTCGGAGGGGATGAGGTCGGCGTAGGGCTCGCTGTAGTATAGCTACTTACCGTCGACGATGCCGGTGAGCTGCCGCCCTGCAGCTCGTCGAGGTCGGAGGGGATGAGGTCGGCGTAGGGCTCGCTGTAGTATAGCTACTTACCGTCGACGATGCCGGTGAGCTGCCGCCCCTGCAGCTCGTCGAGGTCGGAGGGGATGAGGTCGGCGTAGGGCTCGCTGTAGTATAGCTACTTACCGTCGACGATGCCGGTGAGCTGCCGCCCCTGCAGCTCGTCGAGGTCGGAGGGGATGAGGTCGGCGTAGGGCTCGCTGTAGTATAGCTACTTACCGTCGACGATGCCGGTGAGCTGCCGCCCCTGCAGCTCGTCGAGGTCGGAGGGGATGAGGTCGGCGTAGGGCTCGCTGTAGTATAGCTACTTACCGTCGACGATGCCGGTGAGCTGCCGCCCCTGCAGCTCGTCGAGGTCGGAGGGGATGAGGTCGGCGTAGGGCTCGCTGTAGTATAGCTACTTACCGTCGACGATGCCGGTGAGCTGCCGCCCCTGCAGCTCGTCGAGGTCGGAGGGGATGAGGTCGGCGTAGGGCTCGCTGTAGTATAGCTACTTACCGTCGACGATGCCGGTGAGCTGCCGCCCCTGCAGCTCGTCGAGGTCGGAGGGGATGAGGTCGGCGTAGGGCTCGCTGTAGTATAGCTACTTACCGTCGACGATGCCGGTGAGCTGCCGCCCCTGCAGCTCGTCGAGGTCGGAGGGGATGAGGTCGGCGTAGGGCTCGCTGTAGTATAGCTACTTACCGTCGACGATGCCGGTGAGCTGCCGCCCCTGCAGCTCGTCGAGGTCGGAGGGGATGAGGTCGGCGTAGGGCTCGCTGTAGTATAGCTACTTACCGTCGACGATGCCGGTGAGCTGCCGCCCCTGCAGCTCGTCGAGGTCGGAGGGGATGAGGTCGGCGTAGGGCTCGCTGTAGTATAGCTACTTACCGTCGACGATGCCGGTGAGCTGCCGCCCCTGCAGCTCGTCGAGGTCGGAGGGGATGAGGTCGGCGTAGGGCTCGCTGTAGTATAGCTACTTACCGTCGACGATGCCGGTGAGCTGCCGCCCCTGCAGCTCGTCGAGGTCGGAGGGGATGAGGTCGGCGTAGGGCTCGCTGTAGCGCACGCAGCGCCACGACACGTCGCGCGCGCGACGCAACATGTGTCGGTACGCACCTGACATGCTGTAGCTCCTGGGAGGAGAAATTATACTTACATTATCAACTACATAGTATAAAACAAAGTTTTCTTTGTCCCTATATCTCTATGTAAGCTTAAATCTTTAAAAGCACCCTACGGCTATTGATGCGTTTTTTTTAATAGAAAGAGTGATTCAAAAGGAAGGTTTTCAACTATAATCCATTTATCAATCTCCTTTCTTAATGCAATACCTATATTTTGAAATTTTGACATACTCACTTGATTTTATGCCTCATTTCCAACGTAAGACCAACTTTTGACAATTCTTCTTCATAAAACTCCTTCATATTGGGCGGGTAGTCTATAGAGTATCCAGGCAGGGGCATCACAACATCAAATATGGTATATTTGCCACTATCCACATCTTCTTGTGTCAATATCTTTACAGGTATCTTAGGTTTTTCATCAAGGTGTTGTTTATGTGCTTCTTCGGGTTCTGGTTTGATATCTTTTTTATCTTCTGTTTCTTTTGTGTCAGTGTCGGTCTGATTGTCGTCTGTTTGGTCTTCGGTGTCAGAATCTTCGTCCTCGTATTCATCTGAAAAGGGTTTTGAGTTAACTAAATTTTTAATTTTATTTATATGTATTATAAGATGATCGCGAGAGCTGACAAACGACGCAACACTGTATCGTGCAACCTGCAAGTTTTATTACACTTACCAAGAACGCATTAGGCGTATGAGTTTAAATACCTTTTTTAGTTTAAAAGTTTTTATGTGTTACCATTAGCACAGTTGACTTATGAAAAACCTTGACCACAATTAGTTAAAAGATGAAGATATCAACATATACTCATAGGCCTACATTTTCTAGTAGCAGCATGACCATAGGTATGGGATTTCATTATTGGTTTTCTGTGTGTTCAAATCTAAAACAGGAACAGGAGATATAGAGTTCGAAATTCGGGCTCTCTCATAAATATTGGCCACTCTCATTTCGTGGCTAATGTCATGCTACTGACGCCAGCGCCACCCGAGCGGAAATATTTCGACTTCAATTCAAATGGAACCACAAAACGAGTTACGTTTTATAGCGAAAAATATTTTTAACGAAATGTGGTTTATAGTGGGGGCGTTATAAGCCAAAAGCAATATTTTTTGCATTAAAGCATGAGACTTGGTACACTTGTTAGTTAGGTGGGTTAGAGCGAAAATCGACCGAGAGGCAATCGGAGGCACCCCTCTGGGGGGGAGGGGGAGGGGTTGAAGTTCTCTTCTACCGCGCGCTCTGTTTGTCGTCATAACTCGTAATTTATCGTTACTATGGCAAGTGGGGTATCATTTTCGGATAAAACAAAGATGGCCAATCGTTTTCTGAAATAAAAAATACATGTCTACATACAAAAAAAGTGAATTATGCCCTAAAATGTGAAAATTTCAACCGTAACAAAAAACATTAAATGGCCATAATTTTTCAAATCGTGGCTTAATCGACTTTAAAAAAATATGATTAAAAAGCTGTATGCGTATAGATTCTGAAAATATAATATATGTCTATAGTGTATATAGAAAAATCGTTAGAAAAAAAATGAAAACAGCTTGGCGGAGTGAGCCAAAATTCATTGTAAAATAAGGACAACAAAATCGATTTTTACAAATTGACCAATCTTTTTACTAGTAAATATAGACATTTGATCAAATTAAATAGATAATGAATTTAAATGTTTTTTTTTTTGTTAAAAATCTATCGTTTTTACCCTTAGTACAAGTATAAAAAAATGACATTAGTCATATTTGATCTTATAGCTGAGCGGGCTCTGTTGACTAGTTTAAGTGAATTAAACGTCTGTAATTAAAGTAACAACATATAACTATGCTAAAAGTACTTACTAATAAAATAATATAAAAGGTGACTGCACCAATGATAAACACTTTAAGAGTTAGCACCAATAGCAGGACGCAAAGAGTTGTTCGACATTTCAGACCGCCGCACTTCTTATTACATCTGCACTGGACCATTTCTATATAGGTTAAAAACCACTGGCAAGTCTGTCCATGTAGGCTGACAGTTGTCACTGACCTTACTCCGTCCCCAATCAGACAAATCAGGTGGATTTCCAGACATCTGATCCCATACAGGAACAGTTTTGGAATACTGCTCAAGAAATGTTGGTGCAGGGCAGCTTTTGTAAGACACCATTTTCTAGTTAACGAATATCTTTAATATACAGATATTTTAGGTTTCATTTACTTAGCAAAATGTGCAAGACCAGAAATAAACACTTCTAACTATCTTATAAACTTTTCAATAATATCCTGTGACAACATATGCCATCTGATCTCAAACTTAGCAGAATGACAGACTAGAATTAACTGGTCTTCATACTTATATTTTTTTAATTTTTATTAAATTACATTTATATTATAAATTCGTACATATTATAGATAAATTACAATCAGACACAGGATAAACAATGCTCATCACGCAAAGTTTGTTCTGGTTGGCATCGTAGGCACGACCTCCGACTTAGCAGTCAGGGTCACTAGCCACTAGACTAACTGGCCCGCGAATAATAGTGAAAGCCTCGCTAATCCGTCCCTCATATGCTGCCAGAAACCCTTTTCCCCTTCACAGTTAAAAAACAAGATACATTGTGACACCCTGGAAAAGCGTAAAACAGAGGCAAGACTAGCTTTGAGTGGTCCTGTAAAAAGATTTTTTTATTACGGCGGATACCAAGTGGCGAACAACAGGATGATAGGACTAACGCAGTAGTCAGAGTTGTGCCAAAGTAATGATACGTACACTTACTGTCGATACTGACGTCTCGTTAGCAGTCGTTTTGGTATAGACGAGTGCCTGAGCTAGAGGAGCTGTGGGTAATGTAGGCATTGGAAAACCCCACCTGTACCAATTCAAGGTATCCAGTACTCTCCATTGAAAATACTTAGAATTATTTTCTTTCATCCGCTATATACTTCCTAGGACTAAAATAGGATGAGGATTATTTACAGAACCACCAGTGTGATGGTCCTGTAAAAAAGCTGTGACACTGTGACTTATTTGAACGGTGGAGAAAAAAAGCGCAACGGAGACATGGAATGCTTTTCCAACTGTCGCAAAAGAGTTTCTGGCAGCACATGAGAAAAGGATTAGCGAGGCTTTCGCTATTATTGAAAAGCTCAGCATCTCTTTTTGAGAACATTTTTCACCGAATCCACCTGATCCATCTAATAAGGGATAGAGTAAGGTCGGTTATTTTACTGTTAACATACATGGAGAGACTTGCCAGTACAGTGGTTTTCGACGTCTGTGTGGAAATGATCCGGTGCAGGTGTAAAAAGAAGTGCGGCGGTCTGAGGTGTCTATTCTATCTCAGACACCTTTCTCTATTTAAGATTGTACTTTACCCAGGGTAAACAATGTACCCATGATGTTAAGATAAATAAATAAAGATAAAGATGCTCTCAGCGGGAATTTAAGTGATTGGAATTGTGCGACTGCGGACCGCAAAGTATTTAATAAACAATATAGGGGTAGCGGTTGTCATTCGTGGAACTTTGACAGTCGTTACGGGTAGCCAAACTAGAAAGTCTGACCAGCCTAACCAAGAGGCATCGTATCGCCCAGTTACTAAGTTGTGAAGGTCTGATAGGCAGTCGCTTAACATAAAACACTGGTATCCAGCTGAATCCGGTTAGGCTGAGAGCCGTGCCCAATATAATTCAGAAAAGGCTAGGGAGATGATGAGATAGGGGCAGTGACTCGAATGCTAGCACTGCACCAAATTATCAGCACTCTGAACAAACAGATATAAGCTATTATTTTGGCCTATAACTCATAAAACTTACAATTAAGATATTTTGGAACTCTATTTCTGGCAAAACCATACTATCCGACGTAAAAAATGGCGACATTTAAGAAAACAATTCTTTGCGTCCTGCTATTAGGGCTAACTCTTAAAGTGTTATTCAATGGTGCAGTCACCTTTTACATTATTTTATAAACACTTTTAGCTAAGCTTTTAGCATAGTTATATGTTGTTACTTTAATTACAGACGTTTGATTCACTTAAAATAGTCAGCAGAGCCCGCTCGGCTATAAGATCAAATATGACTAATGTCATTTTTTTATACTTGTACTAAGGGTAAAAACGATAGATTTTTAACAAAAGAAAACATTTAAAATCATTATTTATTTAATTTGATCAAAATCTCTATATTTACTAGTAAAAAGATTGGTCAATTTGTAAAAATCGATTTTGTTGTCCTTATTTTACAATGAATTTTGGCTGCTCCGCCAAGCTGTTTTTATTTTTTTTCTAACGATTTTTCTATATACACTATAGACACATATTATATTTTCAGAATCTATACGCATACAGCTTTTTAATCATATTTTTTTTTAAAGTCGATATAGCCACGATTTGAAAAATTATGGCCATTTAATGTTTTTTGTTACGGTTGGAATTTTCACATTTTAGGGCATAATTCACTTTTTTTGTATGTAGACATGTATTTTTTATTTCAGAAAACGATTGGCCATCTTTGTTTTATCCGAAAATGATACCCCACTTGCTATAGTAACGATAAATTAGGAGTTATGACGACAAACAGAGCGCGCGGCAGAAGAGAACTTCAACCCCTCCCCCTCCCCCACAGAGGGGTGCCTCCGATTGCCTCCCGGGCGATTTTCGCTCTAACCCACCTAACTAACAAGTGTACCAAGTCTCATGCTTTAATGCAAAAAATATTGCTCCCCATACATTAATGGCTTATAACGCCCCCACTATTAGTAAAATTTTACTTCATAAATTACACTCTACTTCGAATTAACTTCACCCAATCCATACTAATATTATAAGCGAAGGAAACTCTGTCTGTTTGTCTGTCTCTTCTTCACGCCTAAACTGAACCGATTTGAATGAAATTTGGTACAGATATAGTCTGGGGCCTGAGAAAGGACATAGAATAGCTTGCATCCTGAAAATGCCTAGGAACTATGATTCCTCGCGGACGAAGTCGAGAGCAAAAGCTAGTAGTAACATAAGGCCTACCTTCCTTATCGATAGACACAAGTGTGACGAGGTCGCCCACGGCGGGCGTGAGGCCGAAGCGTCGCACGCGCAGAGACACGGCGCGGTTCCACAGCAGCGACTGGTACGAGTGCAGGTACAGCAGCCGGGTGTTACGAGCTAGCTATAGGGGAGATAAGATAACATTTATTACCAAAATCTAAATCTATTTATACTTATAATAAAAAAGTAAAAATGTGTTTCAGATTGGAGCAAAATCTACTGGAGACAATCACATAAAATTTTGCAAAGAGATTCCTTCAAAATCATCTACATTTTAAACTCATCTCACAAAATCAATTCGGTTTTCGAAAGGGCTTATCCACAGAAGATGCGGTGTCGGCACTACTTAATTTATAAGCATAAGTGTCTAGGTATTTTCCTTGACCTCTCGAAGGCATTTGACACTGTCTCTGTCCCAATCCTCCTTTCCAAGCTGGAGTCGATTGGGGTGCGTGGTACAGCTCATGATATTTTCAAAAGTTTTCTCTCTGACCGTACTCAGTGTGTAAAGGTAGCGGATGTCATAAGTGGCGAAGAATCGATAAAATTTGGTGTACCACAGGGAAGTCTGATAAGTCCTCTGCTCTTCTCCCTTTACGTAAATGAGCTCTGTGAACTCACACACCCTTCAGCATGTATAGTGGCCTACGCCGATGACACTGCAATTGCAGTTTACGGCCCTGACTGGCAGTCCGCAACAGACACCGCAGAAGCCATATTAAGGCAAAAAAAGTTTTTTTTAGACAACCATTGGTTAATGGTTGTCTAAAAAAAACTTTTTTCAAAAAAAAATAACCGCCTTCAAAAACTAAAAACCCAATAATAACTAAAACTTCGGAAGTCGGTGGCAACACAAATTGAATGGCAGAAGAGAAACCACCGACTTCCGAAATTTTAGTTATTATTGGGTTTTTAGTTTTTTAAGGCGGTTATTTTTTTTTGAAAAAAGTTTTTTATTTATTATTTTTTAGTGTCGACTCCCAATGTTTGACTGTGTATAGTATCTTTCAAAGTAATTTATTTTCAAAATAAAACTACTAACAATCTTATAAAACGAAAATAGAAACTTGAAGACAAAGCACACATCGTCTATGAAAATTTCGTCAATTTTTTTTGTTCTTGGTGAATTTTTCGAGAAGCACTGAACCGATCGCCACAAAATTTATATGGGACCACCCCTGAATCTAGACTTATCAAACAAAAAAAGAACCATCAAAATCCGTTGACAATTGACGGAGTAATCGCTGAACAAACATACAAAAAAAACATACAAACAGCCGAACATAGTACCTCCTCCTTTTTGTGAAGTCGGTAAAAATAGCCTCACTCTAAACGTGGATAAGACTAATCTAGTCACGTTTAGCTCCCAACCTTCGACTCAACCGGCCGAACACTCAATCACAGTCAAGGTACACCAATGTAACACCCCAAGTCAGAAATGTACATGTCGTACTTTGAACAGAGTTTCGGTCGTGAAATACCTCGGACTCCAGCTCGATGCCTGCCTGTCATGGAAGACCCATCTGCAATCCCTGTCGTCGCGCATCAGAAAGTTAATATTTGTGTTTAAAAAACTAAGACTGTCGGCCCACATTAATACCCTAAATATGGTTTACAGCGCACTTTGCGAATCTATAGTAGGCTACTGTATCACTGCCTGGGGAGGTGCCGCAAAGACGGCGATTATAAATGTTGAGCGGGCCCAACGTGCTGTGATCAAAGTTCTACTTGGAAAACCCCGCCGCTATCCAACATTTCAATTATACTCGGATCACAAATCTCTTACTGTCAGACAGCTGTTCATTCTCCGCACAGTCATTCGGAAACACGCTACACTTTCACCTAGAACGAAGACCTATTCCTGCTTGTCCGAAAGCACAAGTAAACTCAACCTTTGCACAACGTCATAGCCGATTTTTGAGCTAGAGAGCTCAGTATATATCAGTCGTGTGCAGTTTGTTGTATAGCAGAGGCTATACAACAAACTGCACACGAAACTCAACATCCTTTCCCTTAACACTTATAAATGTAAACACAAAGTGAAGGAATATCTAATGTCGCTTGACTACGACGATACAGAGGAGCTTATCAAACCCTTGTAATGTGTGATCATTGATCGTTCCAGTCATACTTACCTGCGAATAATACCCCAATTATGTCCTCAACTCAATAGTAAATACTCACACACAGACATACAACACACCGAGCGCAACACAACATTCACAATTTCACACGCAGTCACAACCCAACACTAAACACATCCCTCTCTACTCACCTCCACTCACACACCTCACTACATTCACCCAGATTTAACCTACATCTCATTACTATTTATATAAGCTTGTTGATTTTATCTTTTTTTGTTCGGAAATATTTAACTGTCATTAGTATAATATAAATTGTCATGCGTGCATCTACTGAATTAAACACCACTGTTAACATCTACTGGACGGTTAAATGTCCCATAACACAGAATTCTCCTAGCATGGGAGGCATTAATCTATATACTTGACCTTTGTTTTATTTTTAGTGCCCTGTCTGTGTCTACATTATTCATGTTACTATGATGACAAATAAATTTTATTATTATTATATTCATTTTCGTATCTCGGGACCCTGGGGCCCCGGACCTTTGAAAGGCGTACGAGGGGCCGAAGCCAACTCGCAGAGGCCCCTTAAATAAAGCTTTATTATATGAAGTGGGACACCAACCGGCGATTATCCCTATATGCACCACTCAAGTGCACCTAAGGTCAACCCCTGGTTGGTGGTGGTCTATTGCAGGTCATGGAATAAAGAAAGTATTGGACTATGGGTTTGGGTTGCTAAGATGGATTACTTATCTGAAACTATTGAATGGCTATGGCCCCTGCCTAACCAATGCTTGTATACACGGATAAAAAGGCAGGGAGTGACTTGCACAATCAGTAAATGGGCCCCCGAAAACGGCCGCTAGCACATAGTGACGTAGCGACAAGGGGGCAACATATATCGAGGTGCTGGAGGAGTGGAGAGGTATTCCACGGCTATCAGGACAATCCCGGAAGTACGGTCAAGATCCCTACCAGCATCTTACTGGAATACTTCCTTCCTCCGAGCAAATTTGCTCTTGCGAATCTCCACTCAAACCAGCCAATTAAGGCAAGAGTGAGGTGGGAGCCTTGTTCCTCGTCAGTGCTCACTCTGGCCGGCCAGTTAAGGCAAGCCAGAGATGAAGAACAAAGGGTCTCCCAGGAGGTCAGGTCCACGGGGTCGCTACTGCCCGACAGCTCGCCACAAGCTGCCCTGCGGGTTTATTATTATTATTTTTTTTTTTTTGCATTTCTCGGAACCCTGGGGTCCCGGCCCTTTGAAAGGCGTACGAGGGGCCGAAGCCAACTCGCAGAGGCCCCTTAAATAAAGCTTTATAATATGAAGTGAGGCACCAACCGGCGATTATCCCTATATGCACCACTCAAGTGCACCTAAGGTCAACCCCCGGTTGGTGGTGATCTATTGCAGGTCATGGAACAAAGAAAGTATTGGTCTATGGGTTTGGGTTGCTAAGATGGATTACTTATCTAAAACTATTGAATGGCTATGGCCCCTGCCTAACCAATGCTTATGTACACGGATAAAAAGGCAGGGGGTGACTTGCACACTCAGTAAATGGGCCCCCGAAAACGGCCGCTAGCACATAGTGACGTAGCGACAAGGGCAACATATATCGAAGTGCTGGAGGAGTGGAGAGGTATTCCACGGCTATCAGGACAATCCCGGAAGTACGGTCAAGATCCCTACCAGCATCTTACTGGAATACTTCCTTCCCCTTGCGATTCTCCACTCAAACCAGCCAATGAAGGCAAGAGTGAGGTGGGAGCCTTGTTCCTCGTCAGTGCTCACTCTGGCCGGCCAATGAAGGCAAGCCAGAGATGAAGAACAAAGGGTCTCCCAGGAGGTCAGGTCCGCGGGGTCGCTACTGCCCGACAGCTCGCCACAAGCTGCCCTGCGGGTTTATTATTATTATTATTATCTTAAATAATAAACTTCTAATAAAAGTATAGTCTATAGACACCGTTTTTTTAACCGACTTCTAAAAAAAGGGACAAGGTTCTCAATTCGGATGTTTGTATTTTTTTTATATTTGATTATCTTTCCAAATTTTTTAACCGACTTCTAAAAAAGGAGGAGGTTCTCAATTCGGATGTTTGTATTTTTTTTATGTTTTTTCGCATATATTTCCATCGTTTACCAACCGATTTGAACAATTCTTTTTTTGTTTGAAAGGGTAGACTTCCCAAATGGTCCCATTGTCATCAGATCCAGGATCTGATGATGATATTATGCCGAAATCGAAGGAACTCCTCAATTTTTATAGAAAAACGTATTTTTTTTATTTATACAACAATTTAAGCGTTTGCGTTCAAAAAAAAACATTTTGCCATCAGATCTGATGATGAAGCCAAAACACAGACACTGGATGTCCCTAATAAGACATTGTATTCTAGCCATGTTTGGGCTTGTTGGCATTGTAGGGCCTCTTGTAAAGTCGCGGTCTGAAAAGGTTTACCAATTTTGAAAGTACATTCTATTTCACACTTTTTTCATTAATATCTAAAATGCCATATCATGTGACTTGTTACCTTTTAGAAGTTATTATGCAAAATGAGACAACGAGAATAACAAAGACGTTACTAAGCAACGGCGACGGCTTAGCCATGTTTCGTCTCTATCGTGCACTTGACGTTTGGCAGTTGTGTAACAGTGACAGGTATAGTGCCAAAGTAAGTGCTTTGAAACTCTTTCCTTAATTTGTTGAATTGACATTTGTCAAAAAATATCGTTTGAACGTCGTCTAACCAAGAGTAAAATTTTACGAAATTTTATTTTTCCTATCGAAATAAAATGGCAAGTTTAACCCTGGAACAAGGGACAATCTTTGAACATGGACATAGTTTTATATCATTAATGCCTTACCACGAAATTCATTATAACTATTGTGATTTACTGTGAGGTTTGAATAAGATGTCACGGCGAAGAAGACCAAATAATAGATCATGGAAATGATTCAGGAAGAAGTGATGATGCCTACTACGAGATAGATCACGCTGTGCTCGAGTGATACCAGAAAATGATACCAGAAATACTGATCTATGCGCGTGTCTTGTTGCATCTATGCACTGGTCGTAACTGCGGAGTAATGTTATACTTGATATTGAATAAAGATTTTTTAAGATTTGATTTATTATTTCCTCATATTCCTATTTAAAAAAACTAAATTGGTCGTAGCTGTGGATCCGTACTAGTTCATACTACTATTATAATTGCGAAAGTAACTGTCTGTCTGTCTCGCTTTCGCGCCAAAACTACCGAAACGATTTAAATGAAATTTGGTACAGAGTTAGTCTATAGCCTGAGCAAGGGCATAGGAAAGTCTTTTCTTCATATAGTATTTACCAAAGATTTTATTCAGTGCTATTTTTCTTCATATTCTTATTCAAAAAACTAAATTAGTCATAGCTGCGGAGTGATGTTATATACCAGATATTGAATAAAGATTTTTTAAAACTTTTATTTATTATTTCTTCATATTCTTATTTAAAAAAAATGTTTTTCAAAGTACGTTTTCTGTATATCAAACCTTTTTAGTAGTCAGTCCATCACCTAAAGCGATTGATTGTCATATCATTAGAAAAAAATAATCTATGATCAATCAAATTATCATGAAATAGACATTTAGAACTTGTGACCTTAATGTGTGCATGCAATTGTGATCCTTATGGTGGTAACCACTTTCAGACCGCGACTGTACACACACGGTTTTTCGCCGTAAAAATCCATGGTCAATTTGCCGTGTGTAGGCACGGTTGTCAGTCTTGTATGGATTACTACGGGCAGCGCCACGCTCCGCCGTGAGCATCGTCTCGCTCCCTCGGCGCGGCGCGTGTAGGCCCGCCGTGATTTTCATCAGTGTTGTACGGCAGTCTATAGATTAGGAGTGTGTCGACGGCGCCGGACGTACGCACGGTTTCGTTAAGATTTACCTACGCTGATTCCCGATTTTGTTATAAAATTGTCAAAAATCAAGAATTATTAATTACATTGATTCGGGAAAGGCCCATAATATGGGGTAAGACTATCGATGATTATAAAAATAAACGGCTGAAATATGATTCCTGGACAGATATATTTTATTAATTTACAGCCCACATTTGATGACTTAAGTGGTGATTAAAATTTTTTGATGCGAGTTTTCGAATGTAGTTCTCTGCATCCTAAAATAACTGTAAAACTTATCGTCATCAATCGTATGAAACACACCATATTCCTCCCTTTTTTCTAAAATTGGATGTATCCAAAATCGTCTCTGCCTTTTTTCTTTTTTTAGTTTCCTGTAGGTATATGCAATAAGCGACGATAATCTTCTTTTTCGCATGGAAATTCATGACGTAGCAAGTCCTGCAAAGCTCCAGATAAAATCGCTACTGAGCCGTACTTGGCCGATGTCTAGCCCGGTAGTTTTGCCGTGTCATGTGCAAGCTCTCAGGGCCTTTGCTTTATCATGCGGGTGCGGGTGCGGACAGGCGGCGATGTTTGCTGCGAACGCATGCGTTTCGGAACGCATGCTTGCGGACCGAAATTTATATGCACCGCGTACGGCTCGCAACAAAGATGGCCGCCTGATCCGCACCCGCACCCGCAGGACAATAAAAGGGCTTTCACGTTTTTTCAACCGTACGGTTTACACGCCGTACGGACGAATAACCGTGTCGTCGACAAAAGGCCTAACGGTGTGAACTGTACAAGTGTGCCACTGAAAAATAAAAAAAAAATTGTTTAAATTTCTGCAGTGCAGATCTGATGCTAGGTTTGGGGAAATGTAGCAAAAAAAATTATCTTGTGTTTATTTCTATTTGTTTTAGCATGTGCGTATGTACATATAGCGTTTTGTGTATGTGTATGTATAGTAGCTTGTGCATATTTGTGTGACTAGAAATGAAGGGGCGCCTGACTAGTCGCTTTATTTATTCATTCAATAAAAATTCGATGTAAAACTTCCCATGACCCTTCTAATAATTGTTACACGGGTCGAAATGTAGGGCGGCAGCAGACACAGCACCCTAAATAAAGAACACTCGGACAAAGCGAAAAAAATCTTAAAACTGATTTTATGTATACACTACCTTGCCAAGCGCGCCGAGTAGATCATTAGGCGCAGCCGCGAGCGCACGTATGAGCCGGGCCTCATTGACAGCGGGCGAGCGGCGCGGCAGTAGCGCGGCGGCGGCGCCCGCGCCCCCCGCCGCGTACGCGCGCAGGGCGGCCTCCAGCGGGCCCGCCCGCGCCTCCAGGATCATGTCGATGGCCTGCACACACGGGTACATAAATCTATATATACAAGGTGTATTTTTGGTCTTGCTCAACCAGCTAGGAAATGATTCTACTCATAAAAACAAACAACTTTTATTATGTAACCAACTCGGAAATCGCGAAAAAAATATCAGCTGTTTCATACATTATGGTCGGGAGGGCAATGAACTTTTCATAGAAATAGCTGATATTTTTTTCTTCTCCTAGCAGGTTGAGCAAGACCAAAAATACACCTTGTATAAAAATGAAACCCGTTTTCCGTTGTCACGACATAGCATGAAAACGGCTTGACCGATTTGGCAGTTTTTTTTTTTGTAGTTTTCTAATACTCTGTACAAGGTTCTTACGGAAAAAATAAGAAAAAAAAATATTAAAAAAAATAGAAAAATATTACGCTTTCCCGCTTAAACTACTGAACCGATTTAGATGAAATTTGGTACAGATATAGTCTGGGACCCGAGAAAGAACATAGGATAGGGTTCATCCCGGAAATCCCGAGGGAACGGGAACTATTCCACGCGGACGAAGTCGCGGGCAGAAGCTAGTAACTAAATAATATCCTGAGACAACTCACACACGGTTATCTGATCCCAAACTAAGCAGAACTTGTACTATGGTTACCAGACAACTGATATAATTTATAAATACATACAAATCATAGATAAATAAATAACACCCAGACACAGAACAAACAATCATGCTCATCACACAAAGTTTGTCCTCGGTGGGAATCGAACTCACGAACTCCGGCTTAGCAATCAGGATCACTAACCACTAGACCAACAGGCCCGTCAAATACACGTCACTAGGTGTAGGGCCTGAGTGCCCACTCTAATCGAGCGTCCAGCGGGGCGGGGAGTACGGCGTCCATATCAAACAGACGCATTAACACGTAGGTGTCCTGAGTGGCGGCCGAGCGGCGCGAGAACGACTTGCACGCAACGCTGCACGCTCAACGCTCCGCTGAACACTCTTCACTCAATTCGTACACTTATACTTCATTCGCGTTAAGACAAGGTACTCGCCACATTTATCGACGCGAAATCGGCCAATCGGCCGAGTGCGTATCACCACAGCGCCGTACAGATGCGATCAGCGAATAGGCAAACGGCTCGTTTCTCCGTCGGCCGGCGTCGTGACGCGACGTCCGAGCCGAGCCGATGCGAATGATATTAACAAGTAACACCCGTATTCTGTAGACATAAAGGCTTTTTTGACCGGTGTTAGCCGATTCCGCGTCGATAAACGTGGGGAGACCCTTAGACACTTGAAACAATTTTTTTACGTTGTGTTCAACCGATTTATAACTTTAATACCGTAAACGTAAGGGTTACTATTTACTGCAGCCGTCATTTGCCATTCCGCCAACGTAATAAAACTCAAAATCGGTTGAATGGACAATAAAAAAGGTACGGCTGCAGCCCCGCAGCGGTACGTTTGCCGTACGGTACGATGCACGTACGTTCGTTTGTTTTAGTTTGCGCTACAACGCTACTGCCGCACCATGCAATTTGTATGAAAACAAAGGAACGTAATCGTACACTTAACGTTTGACAGTTGTGTAACAATGCCAGATATTGTGCTTAGTCAAAGTACGAGCTAAGTAACGTCTATTATCTCTCCCGTAGAATTTGGTCAATGAAAACTATCTACAGGAAAGAAAACGACACTTATTTAATAAACAGTATTAAATAACGAAAATGATTTTAGAATTATTTAAAATGTTGTTGTTTAAAATGGTCTAATTTCAAACTTATTTATTCGAGGAAAAGCTATATAACTAAATAAAACAATATTAATTCAACTTGTAAAGAATTCAATGCAGAGTTTCTTACTTCGATTTTTTTTTAATTACCGCGCTTTTTTGTTGATAGCTTTCGATGGGCACACACTACTGTTGCTATGAGGATGCGCTGAGCAAAACATTTGGCGACATGTTTTTTCTATATAGATTACAATACAAGCTATAAACTCCAACAATAAAACACAACTACAAACCGACCTCTTTAAAGTTCCCCTGCAGTAGTTTCAAGCCGATGTTATACGTAGGAGTATCGACCCGGGAGCCGAACCGCTGCAGTCCGTAGTAGTTAATGAAGCCGTGCTCCTGCAGGTGTCGACACGCCGCGTCCACCAGCTCGTCCGCCGCCGTCACGTTACGCAGGGCTATGCGGAACCTGAGGGAATAGTGGGATGTTCATTGGCTAAATTTATTATTGGTTGACATAATTGAGTATTTCATAAACCAATAAATGTAAGAGACTATTTCATTAAACCTCTCTCATATTTTAGCCCAAAAAAAACTAAAGGACGTCGTAACATAAGGTGACTTTGCAAACCAAAATTTTGTGGGTAAGTCGCTTTTTGACTGCTCATAAAGAAGACGTCAAGTGATGATGGTGTAAAATATCGTATTGCCGGTTGATTGTCAATAACTACTCTGCAAAATACTTCTTCGCTTTATCCAATATAGCCTAAGAAAACGGCTGTTACTTTATGTAACATATGCATCGACTAAGTACAGGATCAGCGCCTTCTGCATCATAGTGTTAGAGCTTTTAATAATTTACCATGTCATCTGGACAACGATTTATTTTGTATCAGATAATTCAACAAGACAAAACAATCTATCCATACTAATATTATAAATGGGAAAGTGTGTATGTCTGTCTGTATGTTTGTCTTTCTTTCACGGCAAAACGGAGCGAATTGACGTGATTTTTTAATTGGAGATAGTTGAAGGGATGGGGAGTAACATAGGCTACATTTTGTCTCTTTCTAACACGAGCGAAGCCGCGGGCAGACGCTAGTATAAAATAAAACAAAGTTAAAAACTAAACAAAACAAATGTTTGTTGTTTGCTTTATGCTATGTATAACAAACACGTAATAAAAATCTATCAAAAGGACAGTACAGTTCATATTTGTATAGAATAGTTTACACGCCCTGTGACAACAGAACATGAACAATTCATAAAAAAAAGTAACACTTAAACGAAATTCTATAACACAGAAGAGCATACCAGATACCATGCTACTGGTATAGTGGTATGCTTGTCTGGGTTATATCATGTTACATGGCAAATCACGACTTCCTTCAAAAACCGACCTGTTCCCCTTAAGCATGCCAAGCTTAAGATTAGTGTCCTTGAAGCTGAAGTTCCCGACGTGTATGTCCTTGAGGTACCTGGTGGCGGCCACGAACCGGCGCGGGTCGAGGCGGCGCGCACTGAACCACTGCGACGTCTTCGCGCGCCGGTCCTTCGTGCCCGCGTAGCCTAGCATCGACGGCTTCACGCTAAGGGATTAAACATGCCTGCTACTTTTATATGTTTTTTTTTTGTGGGTAGGAAATCATCAAATGACTTGTTCCGCACCGGGTGGCTCGTGACTCGTAAGGGCGTGTCAGGCTTTTACTGACCCACCCATGTTAAGGAACACTTGCCCTTTATGTTCACGGTAAGTATTAGAACTATTCTGCAACCCCGTATACGGGTTTTAACTTATTATTTTAAAAACTTTTGAGCAAGGTACATGGTGTTCTGTTACATTGCTCATGTTGTACCATTACTCATCGTTTGGAAACAATTAAAACCAAATTGCTTAATAAATTACCATTATTGTCAACCAATGATGATCCAAATCAACAATATACCGACTTTTTTAATTTACATTGCAATCTGTTTGATACCACGTTTATTTCAAAAAATATTTCTGTAAACAGTAATGCTTCTTTTAGTGACTGGGCCACCATTGGTATTTATAAAAGGACATTTAAGACAGTTTAAGGTTAAAAAATAAATAAAGAGAAAAAAACGAATATTAGAAAAGTCGAAACTCACTGCACCCCTATTCGTTCAGCAATGCGGACGGCTGCATCCATTGTGTCACAGTTCTCCTTGTGCACTATGAAGTGTACATACTCAGCTGGCCACATCCACTTTACTCTGTTGTCTATGCGCACTGCAGAAACCATGAAACAGAACAAATATTACATATATTTTAGCATCCGTGCTTATGTGATGATAATGTGGCTTTTCACTAAGGGCCTTTTTACTACCTTGAAATAGTCCTTATCTACAAGATAAATTAAAAAATTGAACATAATCTGTATGAAAATCTTCAAAATATTTTAATTAGAACTAATCAGAGGAATGTGAAACAGGCGCTTAGTCACATGTTAATTAGCAGATCATAATAACTATAAGACTAGTCTATGCCGTTCCTACTGCAGGCAAAAGAAAAGAAAATAATATCAAATGTTTATAGATATAAAAGAAACATCTCTGTGATTTTCTGGGTTTTTTCTAATGTCAAAAAATCTGGTAGACTTGCTGATTTCATTGCAAAATCTATCACACAGAAACAACACCAGCAATTTATGACATGACCAATACCTACATTACTGAGCACAATTCCTTCCAAAATGTAGACAAACAGCAAACATTATCTACATCATCCTACCTCCTTTCTTAAATTTCTGGAAGCGCATTAGTTTCTTATCGTCTACATTGACAGTGCTGCCTACTATGCTGTCACCAAATGCTTTCTTGACTGCATCATGTATTTTAGTTCTCTGCTCCTTTGTCACCCCCTCCATATTTATCTGCAATTAATAATAATAACCTGATGTAATAATGGCTTAAGGGTAATATATTGTTAAGTATATAATCAGTCTTGTCTTGGAATCATACAGTTGCTAATAAAAAGCCAACCAGCATATCTACAAATTAGAAAAATAAACAAATCTAGAGACTCTAGTAAATAATAAATAAATAGAAATGTTATGCAAAACAATGATTATTGAATTAAAGACAGTCATAAATTTGATTGCAACATTTTCCTATTATTTACTTTTCTTTCTTTTTTTTATTTACTATTATCAACCACGAACCAGAAATAATTACAGCCATTAAAACAATTTAAAATACTTTACCTCAACACCAGCTTGATCAGGATTTTTGCTCACAGCCAAAGTATTGATTTTATCCCAAATCTCCATGGGCAAGATCTCCAAGTTGTACTTGGAGAGCAGAAGGTCCTCGTCCTCACTGACTGCTTCCTCTTCAGGGGCCTGCGGGGCCTTTTTGCATGTTAACTTAGCTATCTCCCCCTGCTCATTTATTTCCGATACTTGGAAATCTGAATATCTGATGGAGATTTGATTTGGTTAGTATTCTTTGTTTTTTTTTTTTGTTGGTATGTTAAAATTAATAATTATATATCTAACGAATTTTAGCCCACTGCTAGCTGAAAGGATTTCAGATTACTATGTGAATGAATTTATGACTAATTAAAGATAAATGAGAGGTTTCCATTTAGCAAGTCATTATATTTAATTAATAAAAAGAACTTCAAGTAGTCTTATTGGAATACTGAATATTGCTTTTTGGGTTGACTGAAAACGTACAACATGGATATTCACCTTGATTTGATGATGCCATTGAATCCAGCAAGATTGCTTACATACTCTGTAACACCTATATCTTGTTCCGTTAGTCGCTTTCCAGGGGTATCTCTTTTTACCCAGAAACCCTTATTTCCAGAATAATTATTTTGAAACTTGTTGCCACCGCTGTGGCCGTCAACATTACCCCACGGCCTAAAACCACCTCTGTGGTTACCGGGCCAACCTCTATTTCCCCCTCGGCCACCTCTAAAGTTTCCTCGCATATTGCGATTGCGATTATTTTGATTCCATGGTCTGTTGTTATGCATTTTCTGTTACAATCAATACGTACTTAACCTGAAACAGTGAAGTGTATTATAGTTTATAGTGTTATGTATCGGTTTTAGCTTAACGGTTAACTTATCGGGTAATAGATATTTTAAAATTAAAGAAAATTTGAATTAGTGTTTCTCTATATTAACATTACTTTCGTTCTATACGATCCAAATGCCGTCACGCGTATTGCAAAACACAAGTTTTGTTTGCAAATTCACGCAAAATATGTGTAAATTGAAAATGTCAAATGATTAATGTCAGTTGTCAGTATCAAAGTGACAGCGACGACAGAATATTTTTGTAAATCGTCTATTGGATCCAATGGATCAAATCCTACACAGACCAAAATACGGATATTCTCAAGATCTCAGGAGGAGGAGGAAACGGATCTATACAAATATTGTAAAGCTGCAGGATTTATTTGTTTGGTTGACCGCGCTAATCTTGGAAAGTACTGGTTCGAGTTGAAAAATATTTGAATTGGAAACTCCATTATTTGTGTTGGATATACCGAGGTGGTGTATTCTTCAAAAAAGGCGATGTAACACGCGATTTATAATTCATAATAAGCACAAGAATTATAAATCACACACCCTCACGAGTCGTGCAGCGTGCTGTTTTCGAGAGTCATTCATTTCAGTTAGCTTGTTGGTAAACTAGATGTGAATGACTTCGAAAAAGGAACAGTACCATAGACCACATTCATACGGCCGCCTTATTAACTCGGTTACGTACGTAGTATGTACGTTTCCACCACTTTCCACCGAATCGAAGGCCTTCTTAATATTACTTTACTCTTTGGGCCTTCTCATAGTCAACAAAATATTATGCATATAGGGCGATTAAGGTTATTTTTACTGGTTAGCCAGAAACTCTGACCAGGCTAACCAAGAGGTATCGTGTCGCCCAGTTACTGGGTTGTGGAGGTCAGAATAGGCAGTCGCTCCACCTAAAACACCGGTATTCAGCTGAATCCGGTTAGGCTGGCAGCCGACCCCAACACAGTTGGGAAAAGGCAAGTGAGATGGGATATCTTTACAAAGGTATAATAAAACAGTAAAAAAAAAGTGTCAGTACATTGGATATATTAAAAAAAATCGAGAGGGTTTAGAAACAGTAAGAGCACGAATCCAAAAAAAAATCTGTTAGGTTCGCTGTTTGTTTATACACGCTAATCCTCGGAACTACTCTACGGATTTGAATGTTTTTTTGTGTTGTAAAGGTATTAACTCTGGACAACATATAGGCTACATTTTTCCACAAGTCATTAGCTGAAGGAAATCTGTAAGATGTCGAATAATACAATAACGATAAATAGTAACCAAAACTATAAAAATCTTCCACTTTTAAAGTAAATTAAAACTTGAATTAGTTGCAACACTGATTGATTTTATGATTGATTAAATTTATTTACGTAAAACCGAGAAATAAGCTTAAAAATGACATGCTTACCTATGAAAAGTGATCCCGTGGCTTTTATTAGCTGAACCACTATGGTTTCGACAACTTTTCACAATACACGAAGGCATAGTTTATTTTTTATTAGCGAAAATAACGCAGAATAACACACACGCGAGCGTAGTTCAAAGCGCAGTGGCGGACGGCCAAGTATTATGTTCCTTGCGGACGGCTGACATACTATTGGCACAGTTTAACGATCCATACAGTTGGTAAACGCCTTTGATGTCGGACGACACCGCCGCCGCCGCACAGTGTGAGAATCTCGCAATCTGGGGGGATTTAATTCCAAATTGATTTAAATAAAAGATACAAGTTGAAAAATAATGTTGATTGGTATTGCAATAAATAAAAATACTTAAATAGTGATAGATAAATAAGTTGTATTAAAAAAATGCGATATTAATATTTTTTTTAATTTAGTCACTAACTCTACTTTCGACCTCATTTATGGTGGGTGCAGAAAGCAATTTTAGGACATCAGGATCTAGAGGACTCCGTTTTCTCTTTATTATAAGCCTTAAGCTGGATATGAAAGGGTCTGATGATATAAGAAGCCTATTAAGTAGGTCGGTGTTGGTGTCTATTCGTGACGTTTTTCTACTAAAAAACTCTCTAATCTTCGGTTATCTTTGTTTCTAGCCTCTTGTGCCTCCTCAGATAACTGGCCAATCGGTAAAATACACGAAGCTATGACATCGCGGCCATGAAATAAAACTTTGTGCACACTAACTGGCATGTTATACCATGAGTATTCCCTAAGATACAGGTTTCTGGTTTCTTCTGTGTAACTATTGAAGGAATCTAAATCGACTGTAAAACCAGACCCAAGAGTTTCTAAAATGATATGAAACTTCGTTATTAATTCTAAATTTATTCCGGTAATATCAGCAGTTATTGTAGCACCTCTGAAAAATCGGCGTGCTGTGTTGCCATCATTGGTATTACCAGCTTGCTGAGTCGGTAAATCCGAAGTCATTTGCATACTATAGTATTATGCTCTTCAACATTCAACCTTAACTGTATAGGTACTATGGATATGCTAAAAAGGTTCTCATCAAATTTATTTTCTGAACAAAATTTTTGTTTATATGATTTTTGTTGTGCTCCATCACAATCCCACTTAATTAACAGTGACAGTTCCTTTACTCCACTGTGCAAGTCCTTAATTGACCCAAGAACCTCTTTCTGAGATAAACAAAGTCGTTTGATACTGTGGTGTGGAACCTCTCTTAGGTGAACTATTAGAAAGTTCTTTTACGATATCTGCAGAGTCCTTTTCACCTGCTTTGCGAAGGTTATACTCATGTGCAACCGTTATTTCTTCAGGGCTAGTAGACGATACTAGATTCTGAACTATACGTTTTTTGGTTTTATCACAGATTAATAAATAGTTACTACGTAACAGATACTTCACTCCAATACAAAAACCAAAATACCTACGCTATAATAGCCTACAAAATCATAATAATAATACCAGTTGTTTGCAGCAAGGAGAAATGTACCATAAGTACGCACAAAGAGAGTTGAGATTCTTTTGCCCGCCGCGCGACTAACGTGTGTGCGTGTCGTCCAGCAAATCTGCTAGGGTTATACGTATGATGATAATGGTAATAAAACGAATGCTTTAGGAAATCAATTTTTTTTTTATTTGTTGATCAAATATTTTTTACTTTGATAAAATGACTGATGCATATTTTTCGTTCCTTGAATTCCCGACTAATATATTTTAGTGTCGAAATTATCAAAAACCGCGTGAATAATTTTAATAAATAATCAAAAGGGAAACAGGAGAATTGGGAAACAAGGGAATTGCACAATAATCACGCAATAATTACGTGGTTTCGGCATTTTGATAGTCAGCGCTGTACCCGTGACGCGCGAGCACTCAGCCGGGCGCGCGACAGCCCGGTGTTCGTTGTATCGTCGACGATACGCGAAGCGGTAGGCATAAAACGCGTGGCCTTGAGCGAGTGACGGACGCCTGGTTTTATCACAACATTCTACAAAACTTTTGAGTGGTCTTTCTGGTGAATGGCCAGAAGTAGATGGCATTTCATTTAAAACATTTTCTGGTAATGTAATGCATTCATTCAACCAAGTCATATTCTTGCTTAAAAAGCGTTCACGATGTCTACCGATAGCTGTCCATTTTTCGTTAATTTTGTTACATAACCTCCTAAAGAACTTAATTTCATTTATAGCACCTTCCGAAAATTGTACATGAGGGTATTTACCTATTATAAAAGCAAAAATAGCATTAATTCGCTTCTTTTTTGCATTTGAGGTCAAAAAATCAAAAAAATGTTTTTTTTGTAATTTCGGTCGTCATTCTGAAAACCGAAAAAAAATGTATGACGGTCGCACAAAATCGCAAGTTTTAGCAATTGTTCTCAAAAGTTAAGACTGTAAACTGTAAATTAAAACAATAACAGCACCGGGATATTCAGATCATGTTTTTTTATACACCTTTTTGTTTTGCAAATCGTCTCTAGAAAATGCTTAATTTAACTGTGCTTTCAAATGATGTTATTAGATCAATGTCTATTACTTAAACAAAATACACTCTAACTTACCTTGAAAGATATACACAATACAATAATAAACCAATAATCAAGACTATACGTTAATTTGATCAGTAATCTCAAGTGAAGATGACACTTTAATATTGTCGTTTGTATTGTAAGGGTTCAACGATTATTATCTACCCACTTCAACATTTTATTTTAATTTTTTTAACATACCTACAAGAATTTCTAATACGTAGCTGTGTTAAATAGGGTCTTAGGTATAAATAGGTTATAACTTTATTAACATATAATAAAAAAAATATTTTGATTTAAATCCCCCTAGATTGCGAAATTCCCATACTGTGCGCCGCCCGTGTAGGTATTTACGCTACCGCGTGCAAATGTGCAAGGGTTGTCAAAAAAGACAAACTTTATTTTTTTCATAATTGAATATTACCTACATGTGAGAATTACGCGGCTGTGGGGTTTTATAAAGGGGGGGAAATTTTTCATTATTTTTGCGATAGGACACACCGTTTTCGAGATACAAGCTTTAGAAGAAAAAAAGACAGGTCACAGCGGCATGCGACTACGGTCATAACCTGGAAACAGACTGGTACACAGGACAGAAGGTACCTAAGTACCTTTGCTTATTGTTTTATCCGGGTTTTTCGTAGTCAGGTTTTAGTTTTTTTAACTTTTGTATATTTAAATAAATAACCTAACATTGCGTGAACAGTGTCCAAGTGCCTGAGATAGCCCGTTCGCAAAGCGTATACCTACAATACGAAATATAAATGATGCCGATTGAAATGTTTTTCCGATTGTAATAATATAACGTATACGAATACGTGTATAACTTAACTTTACTCGTACCTACTATAATTATTATATACGTAACTATAAACACGACGAGTTTATACAAAATAAATATTAGTAGATACCCACCTGTTTAATACGAATTTATAAGAATAAACTTACCGCGTCACGGGGAAATCTATGAAATCTTAAATCCTTATTGTGTCTCGTTGTCGAGGTACATCCGTACACAGAACAAGAAGTGTGCACCATTATAATTAGTTTATTCAATGATTCTTGAAAATAGTTGAAAACTCGCTCGCGATTTACACGGATTTGTTAGCCCCAGAGTTTGGCCCGCCAACTACGCGCACTCGCGGGCTGCCGGCTGCGATCCGCGCCGCCCACTTCCCCTCGAGATCCCGTTGCTCTATGCAAGTACATTCGTTTTACAACTGTATGGATCGTTAAACTGTGCTATTGGGGTGGATGTGTGCGTGCAGGCTTGTCTGTATAGAGCACTGACATACTATTGGATGCTTAGATTATATACCTCTAGATGTAGCCACCCCGTGGCCGCACATGAGACAGCACTATAAAATTTCAATGTTGTCATTTCGTAAAATTTTCCCTAAATATGACCAAGGCCCGTATTAATAGACGTCACTCAATTCTGAGACGCTCTCAAGTTTATTGCGGTCCTTATTTTTTCCCTTTATAATGACAAGGACAGCAAGAGACTTGAGAGCGTCTCGGAGTTGAGTGACGTCTATTAATACGGGCCTAAAACCGTGAGATGTTCTGTTGCAACAACTACTTATTACCTACATTCTTTTTATGCACTGAGTTGCGTATCATAATCCTTATTAAGAGTGCAAAATTATTTATATCATAAGTATTATTTAAGTTACGAGTCCAGGTTTTCTCACGATGTTTTCCTTCACTGATGTCTGTGATGTCCAACTATAAAAATTCCTTTTAAAACGGAGAGGATACCTCACAGGGCATCAAAGAACTAATTAATCATCTGATTATTTTATTTATTTAACTAGTTGCAGATTTTATTATCAAGTTATGGGAAATATAGAACTGAGGTATGGTAACACTTTAAAAAACAAGTAATAGGTTATGTAGATAAAAATATAAACGTAATCGCTTGAAAATGTTCTTAATTTTGATCGAAAGCCATGTAATTACATACACACAAATGTATTTATTCAATCAATGCACAATAACTTGTAATATTTGCATCCCTACGAGTGAAAAGTAACATTCTTATCTTGCTTTCTTTCTGAACGGCTTTTGCAGTCTAAAATAGTACATCCTCCCATTTTATAGCACAGAAAAAGCACTAAACACTTAACTACTGGAGTCTATTTCTCATATATACAGTAAAACTATTGGTTTAATTACCGAAATTGTTATAAAATTGTAAAAACTGATACGAGCCGACCATTCAATGACAGTGACATCCCTTTGTTTGGCTAACTTTTCAATGTTCGCCAAGCTAAAACCAGCCACGCCGAACGAGACAGAGCATATTATGCTTTGTCTCAATTTTCTTACGAATATCTTATATATGCTTCTCACTTTCACACTTCTTTACAACCTCATGGCTACATCTAGAGGTATATAATCTAAGATTGGATGCTTCTTCATTTGTAGTTTAATGAGTGAGACGGAGTCCGCTATTCTCTATACGTCCATGCCATGGTCATGCATACAGCGTTTTTCAAGTTTTTCAAAAATTAATGTGGAATTATTAGAATGTAACAAACAGGTGATCAAGAACATTATCCGAACGTGATTTTTCCCGCGGTTTTGCACAAGATTGTCTTTGTCCATCATTGTCATTCATTTCAATTTCATTCATTGCTAGTTCACCGACGAAAGAAGCCGAATATTCAAATTCTTTTCTTTCAAACTTCGTTACGAATTTTCGAGTGTAACACAATCGTTGAAATTCTTCCTAAATCAAATCATCTTATAATTCAATAATCCTAACATGCCTGTGAAGCCAGTAAACAGAAATGGTATGCAAAAATCTAACTTCTTAGCGTATTTCGAGGATTTCGGTTCAGTACAAATTTGAATCCAACGTATTTTTATAGTGTTAGAATAAACTTTGTTTGTATATTTTTTGCAGACGGCAGCCCTCTTACAATGAGGAAAAAGACCAAAACTCGCAGTAATCGCGCAGGTTTGAAATTACCTGTCGGCAGGATTCATAGAATTCTTAAAAACGGCAACTACACATCTCGGGTTGGAGTCGGCGCCTCCGTGTACCTGACTGCGGTGCTCGAGTATTTGGCAGCTGAGATATTGGAGTTGGCTGCGAAGGCAGCTGAAGATAACCATAGAACCAGGTGAGTGGAGTTTTTTCATTTAACTTACTGCTACCCTCAAATAAGTACCTCATTGTCATTATAAGCCCGTTATCTTTTTACGACTTACTGGTCCATTGATCCTTCTTGGGAACTCTTTAGCTAGTATAAGACACGAAAATATTGTACCTAGCCTGACTTTACGAAGGGACCACTTTTTCATCTCAGAGAACCTACCCACTTAACTGCATCACTTTTCAATCTATGTAGGTATTGTGGGTTTTCAGCTCAAATGGATACTGCTGTATATTCTAATAAGATACAGTATTCTAGTGCATGCCTATTAAGCCTAAACCAAATACTATCCACCCAGTTACTGGGTATTATTTAAACTGTGTCTACCCCCTATTTAAATATATAAGTGGATTTGTCCAATTGTTACATTGCTAACCTGCTCAATTTATACTTCTTATTGAATCCCCTTAGATTCATGTATGGTATTGAGGGTGTAAATTGTTAAGATCTAGGTTTTTATTATATCTGTAACCTGATTTGTGTACTTATCATCTAAGCTTGTTTTTTTCTTTTGTTGTAGAATTTCACCTCGGCACATTTTATTGGCTGTCCGCAATGATGAAGAACTGAACAAAATGTTAGAAGGTGTTACCATATCACAAGGTGGAGTGATACCACATATTGAACAAAAGCTCTTACCAAAGAAAACAATGAAGAGCCAAAGTCAACAACACACTAATAGTTCATCACAAGAATACTAACTGATATCCCAAGTGATTTAAAAAGCTATTTTAATAAAACTTTTTGTACATAGGTAGATTTGCATCAACTGACAATCAATACAGGCTAAAAATTGAGTCTTAGCTGCTGATTATGCATAAGAAAAAAGATGAGAAATTCCACAGGAATTCCTTTTGTTATTATTATGACTGAACTTTGTAACTTAGTAGGTAATACCTAGACCCCAGTGTGAAAGGCCTTAGTTGTATTATTTATGAAGTTATTTTGTGTTATTATTATGTAGAACTATTAATCAAACTTATTGTTTTTCGAATATGTTAAAGATTTAAATGTTATTAAATTATTAAATAAATATGATTGAAAAATACAATCTTCTATAACACCAATTCATTTGCAATCAAGATTCCCTTAACCGCTTCCTACACCTACCAGCCCCGAAAGACCGCAACGAATTAAAAAAAAATATATATTTTAAACTAGCTTTCGTCCGCGTGGTATAGTTCCCCCGTCCCCGAGGGGTTTCCGGGATGATGATTCTTTTTCTCTGGCCCCAGACTATCTATACCTACCTACCCAAATTTCATTCAAATCACCGAGTTACCTACCTACTTTCGCATTTATAAATTATAAATGCGAAAGTAGGTAGGTATTTTAGAAGCTACATCCGAACTAATATTATAATATTAGTTCGGATGTAGCTTTTCTATACGCATCAGCCAGCACAGCACTTGCGCTTGACGTGTGTACATGAGCGTGTGTTAAGCCTTGGTAAGTTTGTCTCAGTGACCTCACTCAGGCGTTACAACATTGATCCCTGCACTTGCGACTGTTCTGTGGTCGCAGGAGCCACTTTTGTGCTAAAGTTGTGGGCTATATTCGCAGAACTGTTTGTTAGGCTTAATTCACAGTGAAGCGGCGAGCAATTTCATTTCTATATAATGTGTCACATGCTGTGGCTCGCAGCCGGAATATAATATCAAATGATGAGGTAGGCCAGTCATCTAAGACATGTTAGGTCGCAATAAATTGCAAGGTCCTGATTTTTTGTGATGTTGTTAGGATAGATACCAATTGTGTAAATCTAGATTTGCAACCTCGAAAGACCTGTGCTAACTTCGTGGTGCTCGAAAAACCTCGAAATTTTCGAACTTTTTTCAGTTTTTGGCTTACAACTTCTAAAATATGCATTTTGCAGCAAAGTCATCTATGAAACTTTTAAATAAGACAAAATAAGCAACAAAATGAGTGTAATCCCAGCTCTGTATGTTTAATAGATCTCAAGATATGACATTTCGAAAATGGGCAATTTTTCCCAAATTTTGTCATATTTGTAGTTGGCTAGACTTTAGATCGAAATACTGTCTAAAATATTCATCCTACAAGGAAAGTCAATAAAAGTTAAGTTGTAGAGCAGTTATTTAGCTTTAATTCAAGTGTAAAAGGAACTGTTCAGGATTTATAGTTCTCATATTATGAGGTAAAAAGTAATAATAAGGATCGAATTTCGCAAGAAATAGTTATTTTTTCTTATACATTGTTGAATGGAATTTACAATACTAGCAGTCCGCCCCGGCTTCATCCGTGGTACATACATAGCCTATGTCACTCACGGATAACATACCTATCCAACGGGGAAAGAATTTTTAAAATCGGCCCCGTAGTTTTTGAGTTTATCCATTACAAAGCAAACAAATAAATCTTTTCTCTTTATATTAAGTATAAGTATATAAGTATGATTGATGGCGTCATAAGTTCTGTCAAAACCTTGTTATTTTAACTTTCGAGTACTGGCCAGATATACTTTGACTAATTTTAAAATGGAACATTTGTACTTGCCGTAATTAAAAAAGAAAATATTAAATATAGAGTGGTCGAAGAAGGAAGATAGAGTCGCGGTTATCGCGTTGCACCGCTATGGTTACGCGCCAATAGAAATTTTCAAAATTCTGCAAAAGTTGAAAATGACACTACGGTTTGTTTATCGCACTATCAACCGATACATTGAAGATTCAAGCTTCAAAGATCGTGAGGGGAGCGGCCGACCTCGCACAGTTAGGACACCAGCGGTCATCAAAGCAGTGAAGGCGCGAATTTAACGAAATCATTCGCGTAAACAAAAAATCTTAGCTCTTCACATGGGGCTAAGCAGAACCACGGTTAGAAGAGTGATAATCGAAGACCTGGGACTAGAGCTTATCGTTAAAAAGCCGGACATTATTTGAACGAGCGTTTGAAAAAAAATCAGGCTGGAAAGATGCCGCGCTTTGTTACGGCGGTACGCGGGAAAAAACATCGCAAAATTTTATTTTCAGATAAAAAAAAATTACTTTTGAAGAAAGTTATAACAAACAAAATGATAAGGTAATCCGAGGGTCCAGCGTGGCCATTATCCTTCCTCACTCATGGTTTGGCTTGGAGTCTCATATTCAGGCTTAACTGAGGTGTTTTTCTGTGAAAAAGGTGTGAAAACCAGTGCCGTTGTGTACCAAAATACCGTCCTATCGAATATAGTGGAACCTCTTTCTCAAACAATGTTCAAAAACAGACATTGGATACTCTGACAAGATTCTGCACCAGCTCATTGGGCACGAAGCACGCAAAACTGGTTGACCGCCATGGAATTGACTTCATCGGGCATGAAGACTGGCCCTCTTCTAGTCCAGATTTAAACCCCCTGGACTACAAGATATGGCAGTATTTGGAGGAAAAAGTCTGCGCTAAACCTCATAGGAATTTGGAGTCTCTCTGAGTATCTCTGGCATGTGCAAACTTCGACGCGCGAAGACTTAAAGCAGCGGCAGAAATAGATATAAATGTGGTGCATGCTGCGATCGATGACTGGCCACGTCGATTAAGGGCATGTATTAAAAATGGAGGGGGGCATTTCGAATAATGTTAATAAATTTGTATTGTACATTTAATTATCTTTCATTTCATATATAATTTTCAATTAATTATCAAAAATTATATCGTTAATTACATTAAAAGTTTTTGACAGAATTTATGACTTGACTAGAATATATATATATATATGTATATATGTAGTGTATATATGTATATATATATATATATGTATTTTCAACATACGCATTGAAAACATTAAAAATCCACTACATTCAGTGGACGCCGCAGGGTGGTAGATTGTAAAGACGCAAGAAATCTTTCGCGATTTATATATATAAATCTATATTATATATTTATATTTATATATATAATTTATATATATATAGTTTTCAATTGTATTTTATTCAATAAACAGTTTTTACTGAATTGTCTGTTTTATTTTTAAAGTAATATTTATATTACTAGAGAAATTTCGAAAAAAATCTGATTTCCATATTTACCTCATAATATGAGAACTATTGGTCCTGAACAGTTCCTCTTACACTTGAATTAAAGCTAAATAACTGCTCTACAACTTAACTTCTATTGACTTTCCTTGTAGGATGAGTATTTTAGACAGTATTTAGATCTAAAGTCTAGCCAACTACAAATTTGATAAAATTTGGGAAAAATTACCCATTTTCGAAATGTCATATCTTGAGATCTATTAAACATACAGAGCTGGGATTACACTCATTTTGTTGCTTATTTTGTCTTATTTAAAAGTTTCATAGATGACTTTGCTGCAAAATGCATATTTTAGAAGTTGTAAGCCAAAAACTGAAAAAAGTTCGAAAATTTCGAGGTTTTTCGAGCACCACGAAGTTAGCACAGGTCTTTCGAGGTTGCAAATCTAGATTTACACAATTGGTATCTATCCTAACAACATCACAAAAAATCAGGACCTTGCAATTTATTGCGACCTAACGCGATTTTTATGTCTTAGATGACTGGCCTAAGGAAAGATTTTTCAGTCCAATGTTAAAATAAAAACCTACAATTAAATAAAAAATAAAAGAAATGAAAAACAACTTCAACCAGTCTTGTAAATGACATGTAATTTTAAATACTGTAAACAAGAGATCTGTTATTTAATTCCATTATATTAGGTAGGTACAATGTTTATAAACTCACATACAGATTTACTTTAAAAAATCAAAAAATACATCTATTTCGTACTAAAACATTATATAGTCGAGAATATTTTTTATCATATTTTTTACTTCTATGATATTGAGACTATTACAACCCAGAGATATGAAATAAAGTGAATTTCACTTATAGCATCCGCCTTATGAACATTTATATGTGTACTCTCTCAGAAACTTTTATGAGAACAATAGGATTTTTAAAACAACTCCTGATTTGTACTATTTTAGTTTTGCATTTAAAGGAATCTGAAATATCAATATTCAAACAAGCCTTCATATACGTTGTACTCACTCGACGACTGTACTATCAATAAATATTAATCACGATTGATTACTGACAAGTGAAACTCACTTTATATTACAAAAATAAAATTATTATACAACTACAATAAAATTATACATGATGTCTGATCATACAATTTAATACAAATTAATATAATTTATATCAAAGGAACATTGGGTATAGCAAACTACGCACCTAGGGTACATACAAAAAAAATACTACAATTATTGTACCTATCTAAAAACTATGAATAGTGTTAAAATGAATACGTCTTTACAAAATACCAAACATAATGTAAACGTAGCTGTAGCACATCAAAAAATATACAAGAAAATCTTTTATTAATAAATGCAATTACATTGATCTGAAGTGTTATAATAACTTTAAGTAAATGTCGAGTAATTCAGTGTCGAGCTTCAACAATAGAGAATTCAACAACATCAATTCATTTATTTTTACTAGCATAGCGCGTTGGTTCAACGAACGGCACTAAATTGGGAGCCTCGCTATTAGTTGCCTTTCGTTAAAGCGACGCGCGATGTTCTCAATATTTTATCAAAAGTACCTAAGTTATATAAACTGTTGAGGTGGACTGCCGAAACCATGGGATTCCCACAAGATGATACAACAACAATTTAATCGATACCTAGATCAAATGTAACAACAGTCCACCATAAACACATGTAGAGAAGTTACAATTATGAGCAGTAAAGCTTTATAGAACATTGAGACCTATTAATATGACATAAGATCTAGATCTGCGTGGCGAGAGATCATACTGAGATCTCTACCTCTGGTCTGTAAATAAAAATATACATAAAATATAACTAGTAAAAATAAAACTTAAATAGTATAAAAGAACCAAAGGATTGCACAAAGGTAATGACTTATTACGTACCTACAGACTGAGTTATGTTAATGACTAACCAACCATTATATAAAATCTACTTTATTTGCAATTTCTTTACTAGTTCAAAACGCGAATGTTGTTCGTGTAAAGGTAAAAAGTAAGACATGCACAAGTGACATCGAATTTTAATAAGTTACAATCACTGAGCTGCTAGTTTTAAACAGTGTTTGAAGGTCCATCAATCTAGAACTACAAATGTTTTAAACAGCGAAGTGTATTATAATTTCTTCTCTATAATAATGATGCCTAAAGTCAACTGCAAATCCCGTCAAAAGTTACGAAATATCAGTCTTAATCACAATGTAACAAAACAAGCCCTATGAATTATATTTGTACAGAAAACAATGCTATAGTTATTTCTAGATTGATAAGGATTCTTCGTGTACACTTTTATAGCATTTTCTATCGATGTGACTTATTAATCAAAGTGAAAAGGGTAATGAAGCATCATTTGGCAGTGTTTGGTAACGCCTACTAATGGCGTGAAATAAAAGTATTAATAAATTCTGAGATCATTGTCAAAGATATAAAAACGAGCCGAACAATTATTTATTAACGCGTAATTGGTCACTTCGAGAATTTTAATCTTTATATAATGAGCAAAATTCAAACACTCATTACAATATTTAATTTAGAGAATAAAAATACATAATAATCCACCCATTGCATTTTAAAACTCAAACACTCCATGAACTTATCATTCTTAGAGCGAATTTCATCAAACTTTTACAACCTTTTTAACTTTTGGCAGTTTATCAATAATACACCAAGTATCAAGATGACAATTTTATTCCATGGAACTTATACTGGGTTTAAAAAAATGGTGAAATTGGCCCTAATTATAGCATTAGTGAGCCTGGGGTCATTAATGCTCACTAACGCCATCTAATGCCACTTCGCTCACTCACAACAGCATTAATAGTTGGCCTCGGGAATCACGCCTCTCACATTATCTTTCAAATTCCCTTTCAGTGATTGTAAAGTACGTGTAACAAGCTCGGAATCTAAATATAGTAAATTGGCAACAATGAAAAATATAGCATTATATATAAAAATTATTAATATTATAAAAGTTTTTGTTCAAATTAGGCTAATATCCTGTATAAATAACTTTGTTCTTGCCCTACCATCAATTTAGATACCTTTTGAAGATTTACTAGGAGATGCTTTAAGAATATGTTAGGGAGCAAACCAACAGTATGGGACAATGACAGTCAGGCCTGGTTAGAATAAACTCAACGCAAGCTGTACTGCCATCAACATTAACTAAATACACAATCATATAACACGCACGCACACACGAAAGCTGTTGTATACTTTGTATTGCTGTATTGTCGTATGATTCGCTCCTTATATGAACTAAATGCTTTGCTTTGTGTCCAACATTACTCATTCCATATAAGGTAGGAAGTCTAACCTGTGAAGCCTAACATTAAATTACAATAGTCAGCAATATTGACAAAGAAATGGTAGAGGCAATACATTCCATGCACACTTTTAGTTGCCTATTCACGTAAAAAACTTTTTACACTAACTATAAATATGTTGCAGATTTTTGGCTGGACTGGTTTTTTGATGTGACCTAAAGAACTCATCAAACACAAGCCATGCATACATATCTCATACTGAAACATTACAATTGTTAAAACAATAATAACTATAATATTGCTCCGCCTAAATTGCTATTTTTACATTAACATTTCGCCCTGACGGTGCACTCGCGCAGTCGTTTACATACCACAGTTAAATGAAGAAGTTCTTCACCAGTCTGTCATATATCGGGTAGCGACGGCGAGTGTCACGAATACGACGGACATAGACATAAGCGATTACATAATTAAATGTCAACTGCCATACAAAATGTTCGTAAAAGCTTATTTTATGAGCTTATTGAGCTGAGAGCACTTGTGTTATTATCACATATATTCTTATCAGTCGAATGCAGAACTAGTTTCTGCATTGAGTCTATAATTATTTTAGAATTTTCTTCGTTCGATTGCTGTTCTTTGTTCATACTGTCCTCTTCTTCAGACACTTCCGTTTCGTTCACCGATTTATTGTCAAAATACGGGAAGAAATCGTAGTGAGATTTACCATTGCTAATCTTAGATTTATCTTTGATACATCGTTTTTTTTCGTCGTTTTTTATCGTGGATATGTTGCGTTTTGAGAATTCGTCCCAGCCCTCTGTCGTCTTGCCGTGCACAGGATTCCAGTCTTTCCTGAAGGAGCTTGAAGGTTTCATTTCGTTTGCGGCGAACTTCTGTTGTATGTCGTTGATTTGGTTGTGGTTTTCCCGAGTAGAGACTATTTGTCCGTATACAGGTGTGCAGTATGTCGTGTCGGGTGAGCTGTTTCCGGTCTTGTTTTCTCTATTTAGCTGACTCTGGTTAAGTTGACAGTTGTTCATACCTGAGTCGAACTCTGACTTCTGTCCAGCATTAAGAAGTATCTGCTTCGAGGATTTGACGGGTTTCTTGTCGTTAGGGCCCCTGTTTGGGGAGCTGCCTTGCTTCGACTGACCATTGTCCTCTTCACTCATGTTGTCTTCTCCAATACCATCAATATCATAAACCTGAAAATAAAGATGTGTAAAATTACTGTAAATTAGCATAACTCTTTATGTGCTTTATGAAGCAATAGTTGCAGACAAAACTCACATGACACAAACTAAAATTATAAATAGGAAAGTGATTTTTCCTGATTGATATGCTGGACCATTGCTATAACTATCTATCAGAGTTGAAGCTTAAATCCCAATCAAGGACTTGGTTACTTTTTATCTGCTATTCATTTATCCGCGACAACCTTCATTTACGCCTTACGGGGATGGCGTTGTCAACATAAAGTAGTGTATGATAAAGTTCATAGCACGAACCTTATACATAACATCCTGATTCATTCCCTTCTCTCGTTCTCTCTTATTCTGAACAGCAAGCCACACATCCTTCAGTTCTCCGGCCAGGTCTCTGTCTTTCAAGATGACTGGACTTCTTGCGAGCACCAGTCCTGGGTTCATAGCCTCTACGAAGTCGCAGAGCAGACTCACTAGGGCTTCACGGTCCTGAAATGATATTAGCAAAAATTTTAGACAGGATGAGCAAAAAGTGTTTTTTTTAGGTTTGATCTATCTATCTAGCTATATTTCTGATATGGGAAAACAAGCTATTTGCTATATAATACATGGAAATATACAACATTCTTTTACGATGCCATTTTTAATGGTTATTTAGCAAACTCTGTATATTGTTTGTTTATTGCAATAAACAAGCTTGCAACATATTTTTCAACTATTTCCAACTGTGGTCATGAGGTTGAAATTGGCTGGAAGAATTCCTTAACATTTAATAAATTCCCGTTTGGGTTTGGTTGGTTTTTTCAAGTTCAAGTTTACATGCATTTCTAAATATTTGTTACTAACAGAGAGAAAAGTGTTAGTACATTGACCATTTCACTTTGTGAATTTAAAGTCTAAATATCTTTTGATAGTTTCATGTACGGCATAAAGAGCCATAATATAGCAGAATAATCACTGATATAAATGTGTAAATTGATTGTTAAATTAACACTACTAATATAGACTCTATGATAAGAATTAATCATATCAATCATAAAGTGTAATATAAACAAACAAACAAGTTTCCACTTGATAACACAGCAATCAAGATAATGGTTCTAACACAAAAACATGTAAACATGTAAATCAAAATATGAACATGTGTTCTAGGGATAACTGTTACTAAAATACCTTGTGAAGCTAGGTTGAACTTAAGGAGTGTTTTGTTGACATTTTAATAATCTTACTCAATAACAAAATAACAAGTCTTCATGTGTAGAGCTAAAAAATTAACATGTCTTATTTTCCTTTTATCAATAAGAAACATTGCCCCACAATAGGATTTTTCTCTTGCTTTGTTGTTACGTATACAACCATAAAAAACACATTAAGAAACAATCAGCAGACTCAGAATAAATACCTACAGGTCATAAATATTTGCCCATTGTCAATTGATGTCCAAGTACATTTAGTTCACAAACAATATTAAAGCAAACCACACCAGTATGAGTCAGTCAAAACATGTATACAGTGCAGTATCCACAGCACTACAGATAGTACTCCCTCAAGGTCTAGGTAGGTATTGCTTTCACTGCATACTGATAAAAAGCTATTTTAAGCATTGTGTAAATATACAAGCCAGTTGTTACAAATCATACTAATATTAATATTATAAATGTGAAAGTTTGTGAAGATAAAAATAAAATAAATAAATATCCCTGGACAACTCACACACGGTCACCTGATCCCAAATTAAGCAGAGCTTGTACTATGGTAACCAGACAACTGATATATACATACTTATATACATACTTTACTAATATTATAAAGAGGTAAATTTACTAATATTACGAAGAGGTAAACTTTGTTTGATTGTAATGAATAGGCTCAAAAACTAAAGTACCGATTTTAAAAATTCTTTCACCATTCGAAAGATACGTTGTCCACGAGTAACATAGGCTATATAATATCACGCTATGTCCCACGGGAGCGAAGCAATAACCAAAAACCTAATGTTACGTAGGTGAAATCGCAAGGAACAGCTAGTAATTTATAAATACATGCTTATTATAGATAAATTACACCCAGACACAGAACAAACAATCATGCTCATAGATGGATGGATGGTTACTCTTTCAAGCAATGACTCTCCTTTGCGGTGACTAGTCGGGTAAAAACTATGTAAAGGATTTTGATGAAATGTTATAGTAATATAGTTTATACATCAGAATAAAACATAGGTGACATAAAATCGTAAAATGACTCAAGGGAGCAGAGCTGTAACCAAAGATTGAATATAAGGCAAGTGAAACTGAAGGGGCAGCTAGTGTTTTAGCTTTAAGTATATATTAAATGGTTAACTGATTGTTGATATATATTAATGCACAGCCCAAATCGCTGGTCCTTGTGACATGTAATTTAGAGAGTACTAGCTTTTGCCCGCGGCTTCGCTCGCGTTAGAAAGAGACAAAAAGTAGCCTATGTTACTCTCCATCCCTTCAACCGTCTCCACTTAAAAAATCACGTCAATTCGTCGCTCCGTTTTTGCCGTGAAAGAAAGACAAACATACAGACCGACAGACACACTTTCCCATTTATGATATTAGTATGGATGTTCTTTGTAAAAAATAAGTATCCACTAAAAAAGGATTTTTGGAAATTCAAACTATTAAAGGGCTAAATAGGGGACGGAAGTGTCAACATTCAGTTGCAAAAGCTAGTAGTAATATAAAATTAGTAAAAGTTATATTACTGTAGGACTGGTAGCATTTTTTCCATTAGCCTTGAGTATATCTGGGTTGACCATCACTGCAAACACTATCATTGGTGGTCGGCTGGCATTGGGCCCATAATTCTGCGGCACCTGAAATAACAAATATTTCTGTATGTAGACAATTTAAATAAAACTATGCATTAGTTAATGTTTTGTTGTATTTATGAAAATATTCAGCTGTTCAGCTTATAGTAAATTAACTTAATTTTAGTTGATAAAGGTGTTATTTTGTATTTTTTAAGAATTGTAATTTACAATTGAATAAGTAAAAAATTGCTGCACTGCTTTTAGGACTAGTTTCAATTAATCAGTGCCTATCATAAAAGATCCACAGCAAAAAAAGCAGGTATATAATAGACAAAAATATAAAATTACGCAAAAAAAAATAGTTTTGTAAGTATAAGTTGTTAAGAACGTAATCTCAGCATATTTGCCTACATGGAATATGAGCCATTGAAATGTATCTAGTAATAGAAGAGCCATTATAGGAACCGCCTTATCACACAGTTTGTGTGAGATTTACATTTGTTTGGGAATAAATAATGTAAAAAGTTTGTACTTGTGTACAATCAAGTGCCACCAACAAACAGCTCCAAAACATGGGACTAGCAAGCAACCCGACTTGCAGGCTCTGTGGAGAAGCAGAGGAGTCTATGCTACATCTGCTGTGTGATTGCGCAGCACTAGGCTCCAAAAGATTAGGGTATCTGGGCCAACCATTCCCAAGACCAGAGGACTACAGGCTCAGCCCCATCAAGGCCATACTGGGACTAATGAAGGAGGTGCACAGAAGGCTAGGGGTTGAGTAAAAGGAGGGGTACAGCACAAAAGATCCAAAAGGGTCGAAGTGCTACGGCTTGGGCCGGCCCCACAAAAAGATAAGATAAGATAAGACAATCAAGTATACTTTGATTTATTGAAGTAAATACCAAACCATGAATCCTTTGACAACACGTGGTTTGAGACACAATAGAAAGACAATAGTAGCCACAGCCGGCTGTCGCTTGGTCATTGAAAGGTTAAAATATTTTTATGTCATGACACGAAACAGTTGACTTCTTTGCATCATGAACGATAAGCAGTTATAATAAAATTGAGTTACAGCTTTAAGTCATGCTCTGTTTTCTAATAGTACTTAACAGATACATTATTTTTATAATCTTAAAAAATAATCAATATACACAAAAGATAGTAGCAGGGAGATTATTTAGATTATAGTGAAGTGTTTGTTAATTGAATATTCAAACATTTTTAATACAATTAACCTGACTGTTACCAGCTAACTTATCAACTCTCGTTATAAAACTGGAGCGGAAAAACTGTGCTACTTAACGATAAACAGTAACGACAAGCAAGTAATGAATCGTCGACGATATACTAAATGAAACACCTACCTGCATTCCTCCATACAAAGGAATAGGATCCGAGTACTGTTTAGGGTTCGCTATTTTCTGCCATCCCAACACATTAATGTACAGTTTCTCCGCAGTGCCCTTAATAGTATCTTGAATACACATGTGTGGCTGAGGAGGATTTTTAAACTGACGAAAAGCTCTTGAACCTCTTCCATATTGCACCGGCACCACTCTCTCCGGAGGATTCTGATTTTCCATAGCAACACGTGTTTATACACCAGCACTCGCAGATATTTACGGTAGAATCACAAAACATTCACAATAAAATCCAATAACCAATAATGACATTTCTAAAAGGCCTGCCCGACATCGAAGTTTAATGAACTCTAGCCGCGTCCAATCGTGTTATTATTACTCCGAAACTGCACTTGATCACTCAATACTATGTTTATTTGTGTATATATTTATTTTCATTAAGCTTCTATCTATAAATGTTAACTCAAAGCTCAGTGTGTAAAGAAAGAAATCAAAAGAAAGAGCTTCCGTGAAAGAGAAAGACAGCCTTTATTTTTTTTTTATTTCCCGGTCTCGGGTGGTGACTATCAGCTTTCTGCGCAAAACCGGCTAAGAAAACCGTAACATAAAAATATAATAGAGCACAATATTTATTACATTTAGCCTCGATTCAATTTAATATATTCTAATAAATATGTTATAATGTACTCTGTGAATATGTTGTTTGGAATAAAAATAATCGTACCTAAATGCTAATATTTTTTACCGTTAGGTCTTACGATTAGCTCTATAAACGCTAGATGGCGCTACATGGTGCGAAGAAATGTACCTTTTTATTTATTGAAAGCGTGATGTTTGCTTATGTCCTAGGCCTAGGAAGACCATTCTTTGATAAACTATAAAATAATCATAATCCATAATTCCTAAAAAACCAGTCAAAAAGATAATTAAAGAAATCTTAAATAGGTGCAAAAAAACTTAATATGATTGGCCACCAAAAAGTTAAATAAACTCTTTACTGTTTTTATTTTTTATTCATTTATTATAATATACTTCAGGTTTTTTTATTTCATTGCCTTATCTGTTTGTTTTGGATATAAGAATATGTAAAACTCTGACCCGGGATCTCCAAGCCAAGGTACAGAATAACGTCTAGTTTGTGGATCATCGATCTAATTTGTATTTATTATAATAAACTTCTATCAATCTACTTATCAATGTCTTATTAACCTTTCGACGATCAAGCGACAGTCGACTGTCGGACTACTTTCTATTGTGTCTCGAATCACGTGAGTTCGAAGGTTTAAATAACCAAGCTGAATGAGGAGACAGTGGTCAAATAGTAGATTGTATTACAAGAGCGCAAAGTAATATTTTTACGGCGAGGGCGTTTTTTGAATCCAGAGCGAAGTGAGGGATTCTAGAGTAGAATCCCGACCCGAGCATTGCGAGGGATTCTTAAATAGAATCCCGAACGTAGCGAGAGATTCAAAGTACGTCGCCCGAGCTTTCTACTTTTCATCACCCCCTATGAGAAATTAAAAGGCGCTTCATACTTTATTGTAAAATTATTATTGTAGCTGCTATTATTAATTATTATCATAGCTTGATAATAATAGCAGCTACATTAATAATTTGCTGCAAAACAATACGTGCAAAATTTTACTAAAACTCGGGCTGTAGTTTACGCGTTTTATTTCTATTTAAGTTTTTTTTTTATTTAGTTGCGTTCGATTCTTTGGCGCTGAGCATTTGGACGTTCCAAATTCAAAGAGTTTTTAGGCGCACTTATAACAGACCAAATTCAAATAGTGCGATTAAAAGTTACTTTTAGGCGCACTTTTTGAATTTGGAGCGTCATTATTGCCCGCTGAAAGTTTCTTATAAAACACCAACTTTGGGCGTACTTAAAAAACAAAGCCGTCTTTTTCGAATAGGTAGGATGTAATTTTTTTTTACATTGTAAAATTCGAGTTTTGTACCTTGACAACGATTTTTGGTTCTTCGGTAGCTATTTCATATTTCAGCATCATTCAGTCATCCAGCAATTCAATAATCCAGTAAAGAGGAAAGATAATAAGAGGAAAATTTATATTAAAACATAAAAAAAAAAAACAAAGACAGTACATATTTTTTATTTTCTATAACATTTTATTTGTATCGTCGTTATTCAATGAAACTACGTGATTTTTTTTACATCTACTACTAGCTGTGACTAGCGACAGCGTTTCCGGTTTCAGGTAAGTCATAAATAACCACAATTTATTTTCGCAGCAAGGTGTAATAGCTATAGGCTCCTTTCAGTATCTGTAAAGAAAATTAATTATTGCAATAGAAAAACACATTCTCGCTTTTTTTTAAAAGGCAGTCTCTGAAACATGTTACAATTATTATTACTTATCACGCCTACTATTACGTCCACTTTAATAATGTAGGGTATATTAGCAGTAACCTATACATTGTGTATTTTTCAAACTTTTTCTTCTGTATCATAGGTCGTTTACTATCAGACCCGTAACAAAAACTAAGATTAATGTGGTCGTAAGAAAAATATGATCTACGCCATATTTTTCTATTGTGGGAAACGAACCCGCGATGTGCAGCACTACAGCCAATTACACAGCTACTGTGTCAACTCGTCGTCATCAGGTCGACGGCGGCGTCATAATTATGTACGCCAAGTTTTTAAATCGCGTCTAAATTATCTATGGAGTGCCTAAATTTGACAGGACTTAACTAATATTTTATCTTCTGTCCTTTTCTTAATTAAATGGAAAGAGAAAGATGCACATTAATGTACGTTAGTTTGTGGACAAGAGAATCGGCACCATTGTCTTTCTATTATGTCTCAAATGTCGTGTGTTTGAAGGTTTAAGTGGTAATCAAAGCCCAATAAGCTTGGGGTTGATTCCTATTTTTTTTTCATTTCTGTGTTGTAATTCTTGGTGGATGTTCTTCGGCCAAGGGTAGATAGAGAAGTGGTTGTAACTGTCTAAAAGCCATTCCATGCAAGCGTCTTACGATAACTTACGTTAATAAAAGTAGGCAAAGTAAGGTTGGCAAAGGGCCCTGCAGTAAATATATTTTTAATGCGCAGCTGCCCTGACAGAGTCAACACGTCTTTTCTTGGCTGGTTGCTTTCCATGTTGTACCAATTACTTTCAAAAGGCCCCAGTGTCATGTTTTCATTCTAAAATTAAAAATATAATTAAAATTTCACTATTTGACGATATTAGACTTAGTCCACGCATACTTAATTTATTTCAATTTCAACTCCTTATGTTTTTAGTTTTTCTTAATTGGTTACCTAAGATGCTACGATATTTATTGTGACTCACTTTAATCAAAACGTCATTGCTATGCCAACAGTAAACGAAAAGTTGTGCGATTGCAAACACTAGATACTCGGCCATTAAAAGCTTCTGTGCGGCATTTTGTGCGGACTGTGGAAGAAAACATAAATATTGAAAATATAGACTTTTGCGTCTCTCACAGACTTCTTTTTCATATAAAATAAAATGAAATCTTTGTGCGAAGACGCTAAAAGTAATTCTTAAGAATTAAATATTGAACTTATGGAAGGCATGAAAGGTCAGTAAGTCATATTTACATGACCTTGCATAGTAGAAAATAGTACCACCATACTACGGAAAGAGTTCTAATAGGATAAATTACTCACAGTTAGTTGATAGGCGCTTGCACAAAGCACCAGCGAACACATAACCACGTAAAAGAACATGACAGGCGACAAAAGGGAATTAAACAATCTCGAATATCTGAAACAAAAGATCATGATTATAGGAATTAGTTTCCGTGGGCGTTCTAAATTATTGTTTTGTTTTTTAGGCAGTCTGGCTGTTTCATGTTGTTCTTTGGCTCGTAGGGTTTGCGCGCGTAAAACATCCTATCGATAAAATTTTGGAACTGTGTTTGACACAAACTATGCGTCTAACTAAGTGTTCAGTGTTTATGACTAATAACTTCACTGATAGACTTTGTAAGTAATTTAATAATTAAACAATTAGGACGCAATTTATGCTTAGCCTAGCGAAAAGAATTTCTACGCACCAAAAACGTAGGTGAAGAAGTTTTATACCATTTATAGCAGCATAAAATTCTGTAAAAATATCCCTTATTGAATTTCGGTGACGTGAACTTGAGGTGTGTAATCTCACCTAATACTGGGAGTCTGGGAATAGTCAACTTACACAAAGTTCATTTTAAACTTTATGGAACTAAAAGGTCTTTAATTTATTTTGATCGGAATTGACACGTTGTTCAGTAGGCATTGCAGTTGGAATAAATCATTTGCTACCTATTTTAATTTTGGGCTGAAGAGTTCTCTTATCTAGCTAGGCCTTGCCTATGAAATTCCTCGCGAAATAGACAATGACTGGGCGACCTATTGGTTCATGAAAATAACATTTAAAGGCAAAAAGGCTCATTTCTTTAAAGCGGTACACACAATAGAACAAACATGTATAGATATTATGTGTATTGTTTTTAACCTGACTTATGGAAGACAAACTTGCGCAGACCACAAAGGAGATATTATTGGGACAACTTTTGAATCGTGACCGATAGTAAGAGTGGAGGGAAGCCTTTAACAAGCAGTGGACAGGCAAATTACAATAGTAATTTGATTTTTAAGTCTGGACAAATGTTAGGTTTGCCTCGTCCATTCTAGTTTAGGGGCTCAGATGCTGAGAGTTTAATTCTTCATTTCATATTAACATATTGTAAGGCTTTAGACGTAACGATCGTAAGTAAAACCTTTGTATTCCTCTACATTTCGATATAATATTCTGTTGTGACTTGCAAACTGGTACGTTCTCTTTCAGCATTCTTTAAAATCCTTGGATTTTTACTGTACGATATAGTAATACCAGCCTATTACTGTCCCACTGTAGGGCAATGGCCTCTTCTCATAAAGAAAAAGCACTAGCATTAATCACCACGCTTAACTATAAGGGTTTTCTCACGATGTTTTCCTTCACCAACGGATGCTGTGACGTTCAAGATAGACTTTACTACCCAAAAAGTCCAACTTTAAGTCGCTATTTCTACTCATGGTCAATCAACAGGTTTATGACATTTGCGACTGAGTTTGTACTGCGAACTAAAAGTTTGAAAAATTGCTCCGTAAATACTTAATCTCGTAATGATTATTAGTTGACGTTGACAAGTTTACAATCTGGTACTTAGATTGAAAGCCAATCCTGACATAGCTACGAAAAAAATATGGATGTAAGATTTTTACGTCATGAAGATTATCTACGTCGTGATAGCCTAGTGTTTTAGGTGCCAGCCTCTCATGTAAAACTTAACTGGGTTTTGGAGGTTTGATAGGCAGTTTCTTTAACTAAAACACTGGTATCCAGCTGAATCGGGTTAGGTTGAAAGCCAACCCTAAGATAGTTGGAAAAAGACTACTCGTACCTAAATAAAGAGTGGGACTGCTTTATGTAGATTTATTTTATAATAAAATGTTTTTAAATTTAAACACAATGATTAGTACTGGTGGTATGAATAAGTAATTTAGAACCCAAATTTATTTAACAAATTGAGATTAAAAATAATGGACTTTTAGCGAACCTGTGCGAGTCCGATGTATCATCCACAATAATCCGTTTACTAATCTACTAGTTCCTGAAATACAGTACGCCCTAAAACTATAACCCTAGTTAAAAAACGGTTGTTTATTGTAACTTGTAGTTCACTGCCAGTGGTAAGGGAAGACTGAGAAAAAACCTAGATTTACATGAGCCTGAAATCGCCAGTACATCTTGAGCAAGTGTGGTTGTAAATGAATATTCGTGCCTTTTCCATCTAAGAATGGACTGTTGCTTTTCAGTGTGACAATACTAAGTTGGTATTTAACCTTTCAACGGCCACGCGACAGCCGGCAGTCGTGCTGCTATTGTCTTTCCATTGTGTGTGTTGGTGGACTGGCACCACTATTCAAACTTTCTTTTCTACTAACCGAATAGCACCACAAGGATATCTAATGTAAGTTCATTATCGGCACAATTGGCAATTAATTTAATTGTTTATATAAGAACTATTATGGACGAGCCCTGCTTTTAGTTTTTGCAGATCATCTTCACTACATAGGTTCTTTGAGTTTGCATTGGTTTATGTTAAATTTACGGTGCTTTGTATAAACAAATTTTTAACAAATACAAAAGTAAAGTACTACTTGAACCTCAGATACTCTACTGTACAAGAAATAGATAAGTGTCTAAAATTTACGTTTCGTGTTTTTATTACCCTAATTAATAAATAAGTAAATAAAACTAGGTACTCACTTTAACATCGTAACATGTATGTCGTGAAGCTGTCGCACCACTTCTTCGCATTTTTGATCGCTGATCGTGTCTCCTTCCACGCCAAACATTTGCCTGCATCTTTCTCTGAGTAGGTCTAGCTTCCCACCAAAGAACACCATGATTACCACGATTAAGCTGTCATATGCAGCCATAATTCCAGCACCGTAAGCGCATAAAACAACATGCCAGACCACCGTGATCCAATTACCTGGTGAATGGTACTTATCGAAAGGCATCCAAGAGCTGAAGATGTGCGGAAAGTCTTCAGTTCCATTTCGCATGTTTTCTCTAAAAGTAGATGATGATAAATATCTCATAAGTGGCGTACCGGTAGTTGTGAAGAATGTTGTAGTGACTAATGCCCAGTAGAAGTACGATAGGCGACGGCAGTACCTTGTGTAAGCTTCAACAATCTTAATCTTCATTGGATCTTTACTTTGTCTTTCGAATTTATCAGCTTCTGTGATATAATCGAATACTTCGTGCCAATGTTTCTGCCAAAAGATGAAGGAGTTCGCTTTTACGACACACACGACGCTTAACATGGAAATCTTCATATTAGTTAACACAAGATCCAAATCCGATCTAATTACATACAGCTCCATGTATTGCGTCAGAACGAACAACGCAACTATCTCGTGAATGATGATAAAGCTTGTTCTTCCCTGTTTACTTTTTGGTAACAATAATCCAAATTTCTGTATAATCCAGTAGTTTGGACCTAATAGAGGCCTATCGGGTCCTCTAAGCTTTGAAGAATCGAATTCATTTTAACTCAATGAAATATTTCACCGAAGTGTTGATGAATTGATTTGTGTCTGATATTTATACAGTGCTGTAGCCGACGGCTAAGCCCACAACCCCTACGACCCCAAGACGTGGAAAACAGCTTGTGTTTTTCCAATAGGGTTTTATGGGGTTCGCTTGATTGTATGTTAGATTCCATACATTTTTAAGGGTTTTCCTTTCTTTAGGCAGTGAAAAATAGTAAATGATAATGTTATTCACTCCGTTCTAGCATAATGTCAGTAATAAGCTATTATAGATACTTTTAGAATTTGATTTAGGAATTAGATATGCCTTCTGTTGTCATAGACAGTAGCATGCACAGGGGTCAAACAAAGTCACAAGAAAATGTTGAAGCCAGGCATTTCAGCTAGTAGGATAGGCACACCGCTGCTCATTGGTACACAGTTCTGTCATAATTCTAATTAAACACCATTATTTAATGATTTCAATCCCATTTGAAACCCATTCGCCAGTATTAGAAGTAAGAAATCAAGGACAATTTTTGTTCTCAGTACTTGTACGTGTATTTGGCCAAAAAATCAATTCAGTTATTGCGTATCTTTTCAAGTATAAGAATATTGCTGAGCAATTTTCTGCATAACCTTTCGACGACCAAGCGACAGCCAGCTGTCGCGCTGCTATTGCCTTTCTATTATTGCTCGAAGCACGTGTCTTCGAAGATTAATACAAAATTAAGTAAAGTCGCCAAATAAATATCGATAGCTAGTAGTTCGTATCCCAACACTAGCCGAGTAATAACCGTCGCACAGTCATTATTACATTGTATTTCAAACCGTTAATTTAAATGTCTCTATTATACCCGCTAAATGTGGGCGTGACAGCCGCCCTACGAACGCTCCCCAGCTTAAAAAAATAATGAAGCTATCACACATCAGTGCGGCATGAGGCACCCCTGTTATTACGAACTGAATAAGATATTGGAAAAATATGACACGCCAATCATTTAGACATTTTAGAGTCTTGATTTAGTAAGAATAAACTTAATAACCTGGTGTTATCTTTCAGGGTTCAGCAAGCATTTTGCAAATGTATCTATTTACTTTTAAAGTTAGGCTCAAAACTAAATTATTAGTTACCTGTTAAAACGTAATGTATGCAAACTGCACATTTATAATATTATTAGGATAAGAGCACATTTAAAGCCATCATGTTAAAACGCACTTAAGGCATATATATCCCTAGACACTTTGTAAAAGGGTCTCCCCCGAATCCCTATGTGCACAGTAGGGTAGCACTTGAGTTGACCACAGTAACTTTTCAACTTATAAAATGCTTAATTGATTGCTGCCTTTTGTCCCTCCGCCTCCTTCATCTCACAAGTTCATAGCAGACCCTAATTAAAGAGCCGACCAATATAGCCAAGTAAGGTGCCGTCAAACAATTGTGAACCTACTTTACTGCTTGTCGGGATTTTAGGATTTAACGCGCACATACCTTTTTAAAAAGTAAAGCAAACTTTTAAAAATTTTGTCAAGCAGAAAAGTACGCAACGCGAGAGTTTAAAGTATAATATTATGTGAACCTTTTGTATCAGAAATAGTTGTGCATTTTGTACTTTTATCTTGCTATAACTTTAGTTTAATTTATAAATGGGTATAATTGTGTAGATATCTTGTCATGGGTCTATGCATAAAACCCGATCTTGTTTACATAATATTTGTCAAGCTGGATTGCATGAATTAAAAAAAATGTTTTTATCGAAAAACTACGTATAACTACTCTACTCTCTTTAAGAAAAAATGCTAGCCTAAAAAAGTATTGTTTATTATAAGTAAATAATTGGTAACATTTTTAGCACTGTCAATGTCATGTTTGACATTTTGTTGGACTAATTCGAGCACGTTTCAGGTAACACATATAAAATAATAATATATTCTTAGCATGAATTGTCTAGCCCTAAAGTACAATGAGGAACAAATCTTGACTTAACTCATGTTGAAAATTAAAACTTGGTAACTTGGAACGTCAACGTCGAGTTGTTTATTTTTGTTTTTTATTCCGGTTGTAAGACGAAAAGATGCAATTTTATCGAAATACTATATTTAATCGAAATGTGTTGAATAATTTGTGTACCCCTTTGACTAATATATATTACGATACTGTACGACCGATCTGAGGTTTTATAGAGACAATACAATTTTTACGAATAGGATAAACAATGGTTAGCTGTGCTGTCGCAAATTGTAAAAACACATCTGCAAAGATATCCAAAAATAAAGATGGAATTACATTCCATAGGTAAGTAATTTCAAATTACTTTCTGCGCATTTTATTAATTTGTGTCTTTGCCTACCTGGATGTCATGAAAGTACCTATATGATAAATAAAAGAGCTTAGAGCACTCTAGAATAGTGCAGCAATAAGTAGGTATATACAGACAAAATTTTTGCAAACCGAAATCATTGGTATTGATACTACACTATACATTAGTAAAAACCACTCCTGATATCAGTTTCAGACAGGACCGGTCAAGTAAAAAGCAAAATTATACTTATAAACTTTATTATTTATTTAACAATAAGCACACCAACTGCATAATCACACAAAATCATACATACTATTATAATACTAACAATGTATATCATAGGAGTAATTACACAAATCATAGGTATGCATAACATTCTCATTACCTATTTCAATTTGCTAAGAGACTACAAATTGCGCAGATTTTAGTTTAAGTTTAATTTAGAAGAAAAATAGAAAATGAATAGAAAATGATTGGCAAATAATTAATTTCAATGACTGAAAATTTAAGTAAGTTACAAAATTATACTAAATACTAAAACCTAATATAAAATGATTATACACTTTGCACTTTTAAAAATTATCACATTTTTGATGAGCCACATAATCTTTTAAAGCTGTTTATTCTTTTCAATTGATGTATTTGTTTTTCTTTTTTAATTCTCTATATCGAAAGAGACATTTTGTTGCAGGTTTCCCCGTGATAAAGACAGAAGAAAACAGTGGGAGTTAGCAGTGAACAGAGCAGAGGAGTGGTGTTCAACGGCCTCTAGTGCAGTCTGCTCGGAACATTTTGAAGCTAAAGATTTCTACTTAACGGAGAGTGGACTGAGGCGCCTGTCCGTGGATGCAGTGCCTGCTATCAATATATCTGTTAGTTAACAAATTATTTCAAGTTTTATTCAGAGAGAGATATTTAGCCAGAGAGTGTTCAGCTTGAAGAGAAGCACTTGAAAATTGCATAAACATGCAAGAAAATAAATACTGCACAAAATCACATTATTTACATTAAAATGCACAAAATTTTCAATTGGTGGAGTTAGTTACTATGTACTAATTATTTTATTATCTCTCTAGTCAGTCAAGCATAAACAAGAGTGTTGATAACAGTGAATGCAAACAAAGTCTATTCTATCTTAATAATAATAAGCAAAAAAAGTCTATTCTATCTTAATGCCAAAATTGAAGCTTTTACCCTTTTAGACATATAAACATAAGAGATATTTATAATCAATCTTGTTAGGATTTGTTGATTGATAAATTGAGTTCAAATATTTTTGCTCTATTTGCTACTACTGCTCTTTACTGACTTGTATTGAAACTAAATTAAACTTTCCAATTCTTGACAACTATAATAAGTTTTACTTATTATCTAATATGCAAAGAGAAGATTTTGTATTCTATTTGAAGCATGTATAAATGTGAAATATATGCAAAAAAACAAAAATAAAAAAATCAATCTAGACAAATTTTATTAATTAAGGCAGTACTAATAATACCAGCCTATAACTGTCCCAATGCAGGGCAAAGGCCTCTTCTCATACAGAGAAGGCACGAGCATTGATCAAGGCAGTACTAGTTATCATTATCTGTTGTACTACAAAAAATAATATAACACAGAATTATGAACACAGTTAACTATTTGCTGTCATTGTATTTCAGCCATGTCAAGAAGCAGAACCAACAATATCTCGAGTCCAACCTGTTGACGTGCAACCAACCGACACAGAAGAAGTAATTCAACTCAAATACAAAGTCCATAGACTAGAGATAATAGCAGAAACCAGGAAGAGAAGACTGAACCTCATGTGGCAAGGCAAGAGAAGACTTAGGAAGAAATTGGAGAGAATGAAATGTTTGATCAAACATTTGATCAAAAATAAGAAGGCCAATGGAGGGATCAGCTGAGTTTAAGAAGTAATATTGTTGTGAATTAAGTTTCATTTATCACATTTAATTGGATAAATATTAGATTTATTTACTTAAAATGAGTTTGGTAATTGTAGATGAGTTTATATGGGTGAGAGAAAGAGTGGAGGCAATGTATTAAACAAACAAAATGTATGGACAGATACTTATGGCCAGATAAACTTGTAAAATAAAAATATTCTCTTTTCAAGTGCAGAACTAGATTGTGGTGAATTCATATAAAAATACCCAAAATTATGTAATAAGGTCCTAGAATCCTGTCAGAAAACAAAACATTCTGTGGCAACTATTAAAAAGAAAGATTTATAATGAAAGAAACAATAATAACATGTTTTTTTTCTCATAAAATACCTAAATTTCTTTATTAAAATTTATTTATTTGAAAACATATTTTGTTATAACGGTACTGGCCTACCAATTATAACGCAAAAATTATTATATAAAAGAAAATACGAAATGCAAAAAAAAAACACGCGGCAATATCAACAAAAAGAAATTCCTTCGAGCCGGATTTGAACCAGCGACCTATGGATAACAATCGTATAACCTCTACAGTCCACCGCTCTACCAACTGAGCTATCGAAGGCCTGATAAACGTTTTGAAAAAAAGAATCGGATTTTTTTGTTATCAAAGCACGAGGTGTATTAGTAGAGTTACAAAATCGACCGAGTAAGATAGGCAAGAACTATGAATAATATTCTCTAAAATTAATACTTCGAACCACGTTTTAAACACACGTGATTCAAGACATAATAGAAAGAAAATAGCAGCTCGACAGCCGGCTGTCGCTTGATCGTCGAAAGGTTAATCAAGAAATCAATGTGAATGTCTTGATGGCTCAGTGGTGTAGAGGCGGGCCACAAGCGCGGGCGGCAAGTATCAATGTGACTTTTTTAATTCATATGTACTTTCTAAAGTTTATCTTGGACGTTACTGAGTACTGACACTCCGTGCCTCAGAAAGCACGTAAAGTCATTCTATCATGTCATACGAAGGACTTTGACACTACGGGCACTGTACTGCGCTACGGGCAGTCACGACCCAGAAAGTCTGTCCAGACTAACCAAGGGATACCGTGTCGCCCAGTTACAGGGTTGTGGAGGTCAGATAGTCGCTTTACGTAAAACACTGGCATCCAACTGAATTCGGTTGGGCTGGAAGCTAACCCCAAGATAAAAGGCTAGGATAATAATGAATTATGATATTAATGGGAACAGAGAATTCAGTAAAGTACAAGCATTGAATTGTTACACTAACAGATCCATACAGAAAACGCTTATTAATCACCGCACTTACTTTTCCACACATGGTTTTAGGGTTTCCAGGTTTTCTACGATGTTTTATTTAACACTGATTTTATGCTTATTTTAATAAAGATAGATATTAAAAAAGTGTCGTCTGTTGTGTGAGACGCTTATAATAGCGATTACAGGACGTTATCTGCGGTTATCTAACTTCGCTGAAAGTGTTAGGCTAATCCGCGAAATTTTTTTGTTACATTTTAAACAAGAAATTCAATAACCATTGTATCGTATAGTAGTTATTATGATATAATAATACCGGAATAACGGGTGCCTCAATAAAATAAATACATTTACATAGGTACATACATTTACAGGTAATCTTAAATTATCATCTCTTACTACGAGAGTAATCCATAATATTGGTCTTACAACGGAACCAATGAACAAATGAAATCAAATTGAATTGTTGTTTATTTTCCAAGTTGGATATTAGAATCACTTTTATACGTCATTTATATTTTTTGAAATTAGCTCGAAGAAACCCCGAAACAAACTCGGGGATCATAATCTCTTTTAAATCCCGACAAAATCCAAAGTTTTTAAAATTGTAGTGTAACGAACCATGTAGAATAGCATCCGGGCTAGCATTTTGGGAAAAGTGCCCTCAAAAGTTTTGAAGAACCTGCCTGCCTGCCAATCAAAGTTGGTCTCACTGTAAAAGTTACGTGAAGTATGTAGTTCCAACTTAATGTCTTTAATCATCACCTACCTAGCCTTTTCCCAAGTAGGTACGTTGGGGTTGGTTTCCAGCCTTACCAGATTTAGCTGGACGCCAGTGATTACGTGAAGCAACCACCTATCAGCGCTGGCGCCTAACCACGGTTGCTTAGACTGGTTAGACTTCTGCTTTCTGACTACCCGAGACGACTGTTAAAGTTCTACGAATGACAACCAGCCCCCCTAGACAAGTGGCGTTGTAGAATAGATAGCGGCACCGGGATTACGTATCTTGCTTGCAATAGCCGAGCGATCGCGATAATTTAGCAAAATTTGCTGCTCAAACGTGTATTCAAAATACGTCACGTCAAATAACAATCTAGCGATAGTGCTGCCTCTGTGGAGCAATCAGTTAACTAAAATATGCATTTTTCGTTTGGTGGTTTCGTATTTAGTATGGTTTTTAAGAGCAAAGTTAAGTTTTTTTTGTTAAAAGTGATATTTAATTAGTTCCAGCGATTGCTACTTTATCGTCATCGTAGCAATAAGTGCATTAGAACAATCAGCGAGCGATTGGCAATCGGCGGGGTTATTACCTATGAAACAGCAATGAACAATATTTGAGCAGTGATCGCGCGATCACCGCGGTATCGTCAAATAAAATCGTATTATGTAAGAACCGATTCAAAACCGCGTCCAAAAAAACTGGACACATATTTTTCGGTTGATCAAATAAATAAATAAATACAACACAGATAAAGAGCATCAAAGTCCGGAGCTGGACGATCATCATTACGGAGGTTGTGACGTCACTGTTCAATAAGAATTGTACCTAGGCGTGACGTCACGATAAACTTCAACGCACTGCTCGTAAAAAATAAGTGCCCAGATAATCGACTTGACGGAATATTTAGTGTTTTTTTGTTGTCTCTCCTATTTACGATTACCCTTTAAGTAGGCTATGTGAGGTAAACATCAAAAAACCTTAAACCAGTAACCTACATTACCAATAAAATTAAGTTCTGTGCAAAAATGTGTGAATTAAAAATTAGCAAAGTGCTGACTTGATTTAGAGGTTGTTTTCCATATTTCGTAATAGGCATGCAATTAATTAGTTGAGCTGCTTTAATTAGTACTGACCGCAAGAATATTTGGCAAATGCAAAATGTTTTGGTAACGCCATCGAATCGCTTATAAACAATGAAGTGGACTTTAACAAGTAATTTATTTTTTTCTGTTGTGTGTTTATGTTTCGGTAAAGTAAGCTCGATGCATTTTCACATTTAAATCCGACATAACACAGGTTGTTGATTTTTTAGTATCCCCAGCTTCACACGGGGATCCATACTTTTGAAATTATTGGATTTTGTTTACTGTTGGTAAGGTTTTGTTTATCTGGTCTCCAACCGACCGATGACTGGGGGGATGCACACCGTATTTCTTGACAGAATATTATATCATCCATAGCATAGGTTTTTATTACTTTGGTATGCATGGTGTTTATTTTTAGGCAATAAATAAATTATTATTTATATGCAACAATACAACACAGTATTTTATGGAAAGATGTGGTTTTAGGATATTGCGTATTATTTCTTTAAATTCTTAGGCGACTAGCAATCAGCAATCAGAAAATTGATTCGGTTTGCTTAAAATCGATTTATGGTGCATTCTTTACGAGTTCGGAACTTGGTAAAAAACGAAATAATAAAAAATCTAAATTAAACAAAAAATATTGGTAGACGGACAGTGCAAACCGCTTGTATCCAGTGCCCCACTAATTGCCTGCAACGGTACCTAGACCACAAAAGGCGCCATTAATTACGGCGACAGTTTTCTCTGATAAGACGTGTTTAGAAACCTCAGCTACAGTTAGTGTTGCCGGTTCTCGCGCGTCCATTGATCGTCGCGCGCGCAGGTGGGGGCGCGCGCCAGCTCCCACCAACCACACGCCAGTACTATCGCTGCCAACATTGAGTGACGCGCGTATTTACGTCCCAAATTTCAAATAATCGATTCGAAATATTGCGTTTGTTTTTTTTTTCAATTTCTGTTTATGCTGGTGTTTTGTGTTAGCAAAGTGATGTTCAGTGGTCGTGTTATGTTCAATATATTCAACTCCAGTTCCATGTATATCATTGGATTCGTTTAGCCAGTTGCAACAAACGAAAATGTGACTGTTTGTTTTAATGTCAAGTTTTAATCGATCGCTGATCGAAAATGGGTTTTATTGACGTTCTCTTAACGAAATAACGATGAAGATGAGAGAGTTTATGAGGATTACGTTTGTGTGTGTGTGCGCTTTGCTCTTGGCAGTGCGGGAGACGAGGAGTGAGGATGAAGTGTCCGAAGTGGAGGAAGGTGGGACCCTGAGGGGGGAGGATCAGAACGAGCAGAGGAAGGACTCCAAAAGTCCTATATCAGGTAAGGAGCAAAACTCATCACAAACATATGGTGCGGTGTGAGCTGGACATGTTGACATTATAAAAACAATAATAAAAATAGTAACGGTTGTTAATTTATGTAAAGAATGTTGGTGTAGAGGTCGTGCGGCTGTTTGCGTGGCCTATGACTGCTAAGTAAGTACTAAGCAGCCTAGAAGTGAAGGGACGGAGCGATTTCTCTGCAATGTGGGTAGCCTGATGCACTGTGCTATTGTTGATGATAGTGATGCGAGAGAAACACAAGAATGAAACAGGTTCGTGTGTCGTGTTGATAAAAACAGACGTTTAAAATTCATTATAATTATATAACGTGTCAAGTTTTTGCCAAATCTGCGCACACGCTCCCTGCCCACGTATTTCGTATGACTAAATGGGTAAATGAGCAATCTCGATTTGGTATGCCTTTCTTATAAATCATATAAATTTTATCAGTGCTTATTTGTACCTGTTAGGTGCAAGCGTGAAGATGGTTATAGAAAATGGTATCTGGCTGTGAATTGGAAAGTTGCAAATAAACGGAGAGCGCACCAAACTGCTGCTAAGCGATGTTGCATTTATTTGGCCTGAATATAATTGTGTTATACATAGCTGACGGAACCACATAATTATATCATGGAACCCTAAAGTGCAACAACTTCGGTGACTAACGCCGCACAGTGATCGGCCACCCGGTATCGTGAGATTCGCAGTCTCAGCGTTCCTAAAATCTCGCCGTGTGTGATCAGTGAATCGAACCACCAATGACTAATAATTTCGTGTAATAATGTGCCACTTATTGTTCTCACATCGAACATTTGTCACGCCTTTAAATTAAGTAAATTACTGTATTAATTTGAGTTAATTAAATAATTTAAGTAAAACATATCGGTCTTTTTGTATCCTCATCTGCAGCCGCACATATCTGGCGCAGTCGGTAGGATACTCGCGGTCGGTTTCGCGTAAATAGGAAGATTTCCGTATCGCAAAAGCTGCCCGTGCGGCTATCCAGTCGCTCCAGAGTATCCAGAATCTACATGCTGTGCTGCAACGAGGTATCCAGACATTGATAACGCAAAGTGACCGATATAATGTTCATGTAAGTACATTAGATTATTTCTAGTGACCGCTTACTCCTAGCCCGTACTAATATAACTTTCCAAAATTTTCTTTCCAAGAGAATTTAGGCATTCTAGGTTAGTTAGAAATAATAGACATTCAGCAATAGATTGTAACAGAAATATTAACTTAGATATAGTAGACGAGGAAGTAGAATTATTCTCTGAGAAAATGACTTTGGATATAGATACCATTTTTAAAGCGTTAAGGCTCGTTCCCGAGTTCGACGGGAACCCCAATGTGCTGACTAGGTTTATTCAGTTATGTGATCAGTTGGTAAAAGAATATTATAATGTGCAGGGTGGTTCCGAATTAATTAACACAGCTCTTATTAACGGAATATTAAATAAAATCGTAGGATCTGCTGCTCGCTTAATCAACTCAAATGGCATAGCAAGTGATTGGGATGGCATTCGTAAGGCGTTAATAAATAACTTTGCCGACCAAAGGGATGAGACAGCTCTTTATAGTGATTTATCTCTTTTAACACAGGGTTCTAACACTCCGCAAGAGTTCTACGAACGATGCCAGAATCTCTTTAGCACGATTATGACCTATGTTTCTTTACATGATCATATAAAAACTACCGTCGATGCTAAACGGGATTTATATAAAAAATTAACGCTTCAGGCGTTCGTACGTGGATTAAAGGATCCTTTAGGATCACGCGTGCGGTGTATGCGCCCGCAGAGTATAGAACAAGCACTAGAATTCGTTCACGAGGAAACCAATACCATGTACCTGCAAAGTCGTAACGACCGTTTACCTGATAAAAGAAATGATAATTGTAATAATCCTAAGATGCTCACACAATTTAATATGCCTGTTCCCAGGCCTAATAATTTTAGCATGCCAGGTACCTCTCGATTTCAAATTCCAACTCAACTAGCACCGCAATGGAAACCAAATAATTTTCCATCTCGTCAGTTTGGGCCGACACGTACCATGCAAATTTTTAGAGCACCCCCACCGAACTATAATAGACAAAATAGCCAAATTCAATCACCTCAGCAGACTTCTCCTAACCAGCAAACTGGAACAACGCAACCACGTCCAATGAGTGGTGTAAGCCATTATGTTGCTAGGCCGTTACCACCAACTAACGCTATTGCAAGGCATGATTGGTACAAATCGGGCAACCCACCGCCCAATAACTACTTCAAAACCCGCGAAATGCACTTCAGTGATTGTTATAACGATTCTCCGTCTAATGATTTTTATACAGATTACGACGGATTATACTACGATTTTTATGAGTGTCCTGAAGGAATATTTTATGAATTACAGCCGTACCCTCAGGTTCAGGAATGCTTAGACAACACACAGACGCCGCCGTCTACGTCTACGTCCACGTCTCAGAGTGATAATGAAAAAGATAAGGATTTTCAGAAAGCTCAGAAATCCGACGTATTAAAATAGAAATAAATCTTCAGACCCAACGACAACTACCATATATTGAAATTGCGTCGCCGCCTCTTAAGCTTTTAATTGATACCGGAGCGAATCAATCGTTTCTGAGTCCTGATGCTGTCGAAAAATATTTTAGCAATTTTCCTTTAACGTATTCTCCATTCGAAGTACACAGTGTTCATGCTAAAACTAGAAACGATTATTCAATCACTTTACCTTCTTTTAATGAATTTAACGATTCGGGTACAATTTCATTTGACATTTATAAGTTTCATGACTACTTTGATGGCCTTATTGGTACCGATTTGTTAGAAAAATGGGAAGCTACAATAGATTATAAAAATAAATTATTCACTACCAAGTATGCTTCAAATCCGATTAAAGTCTATGATTCGCGTAATACTAATTTATATGAAAACATTATTCCAGCAGGTTCGTCTAAACTGCTAAAAATTCCAGTTAATATTTGTGATGGAGATGCTTACATCCCTGAACAATCTATTTCAAGCTGTATTATACGTGAATGTCTTACAACGGTTAAACAGAATAGGGGTATATTAGAAGTTACAAATCCAAGCCGTAATGATGTAATATTTTCAATGGACCGTGCTATCGCCGCAGAGATGTATAACGTTGAGTGCAGGCGCACTAAACAGCAAGAGCAACGCGTAAAAGACGTACTATCGCGCCTTCGTACAGAACATTTAAATCAAGAAGAACGTATCAATCTAGAATCATTGTGCTCGCAATATGCAGATGTTTTTTATATAGAAGGTGAAAAATTAACGTTTACGAATAAAATTAAACATTCAATTAAAACCACGGATGAGATTCCAGTGTACACTAAAAGCTATAGATATCCATACATTCATAGACAGGAAGTGCAGGAACAAATAGGTAAAATGTTAGAACAAGGAATAATTAGACCTTCAAATTCACCTTGGAGCTCTCCTATTTGGGTAGTAGCTAAAAAACCTGACGCCTCAGGAAAAACTAAATGGCGTATTGTAGTAGATTTCCGGAAGGTTAACGAAAAAACCATCGATGACAAATATCCGATCCCGAATATAGCAGATGTCCTAGATAAATTAGGCAATTGTCAGTATTTCACTACTCTAGATCTAGCCAGTGGGTTCTACCAAGTGGAAATGGACCCCCAGGATATCCCAAAAACAGCATTCAATGTAGAAAATGGCCATTTTGAGTTCCTTAGAATGCCCATGGGTCTTAAAAATAGTCCATCTACATTTCAAAGGGTTATGGATAATGTACTACGAGAACTCCAAAATACCGTGTGTCTAGTATATCTAGATGATATAATAGTTTTTAGTACATCACTCCAAGAGCACATAGTCAATTTAGAAAAAGTTTTTAAAAAATTACGTGAGTCCAACTTTAAGATACAGATGGACAAATCAGAGTTCCTTAAATTAGAAACAGCGTATCTTGGACATATTATAGGCAAGGACGGTATAAAACCTAACCCAGATAAAATTGCGGCTATTCAAAAATATCCTTTACCTAAAACCCCCACGGAGATAAAAAGGTTTTTAGGACTCCTTGGCTATTATAGAAAATTCATCCCTGATTTTGCTAAGATAACCAAACCGATGACTCAAAGCTTAAAGAAAGGATCTAAAATTACACTTGATCAGAATTATGTTGAATGCTTCGAAAAATGTAAGACCCTATTGGTCAATGATCCAATTCTCCAATACCCGGATTTCGCTAAAGAATTTATTCTTACTACTGACGCCTCCAATTTGGCAATCGGAGCAGTCCTTTCACAAGGGCCTATCGGTTCTGATAAACCTATAGCTTATGCCTCGCGTACGCTTAACACCAGCGAAATAAACTATAGTACTATCGAAAAAGAATTGTTGGCAATTGTCTGGGCCACAAAGTACTTCAGACCATATTTATTTGGGCGGAAATTTAAAATAGTGACTGACCATCGCCCTCTGCAATGGGTCATGAATATAAAAGAACCGAATTCCCGTTTAACTCGTTGGAGATTACGTCTGAGTGAATTTGAATTTTCAGTTATCTATAAGCAGGGCAAAATTAATACTAACGCCGATGCTTTATCCAGAATAGAAATTCATAATGAGGAAGCTAGTTCGATAGTAGTTAACACCTCAGAAGGAACACCTTCCGAATCAAGCTCTAGGACTGATACCGCAGATTCTAGGACTTTAAGTGCTCATAGCGATTTGGAAAATCCAATACTAGAAATACCTATTTCAGATGATCCTCTTAATAAATTTAATAATCAAATCTATTTTCAAGTAGTCGGAGATATAAAAAGTAAGCCTAAAGTTACCAAGCCATTTGAAACTCATACCAAGACAGTTATACAAATTTCTAAATCTAATTTAAAACAAGACGTTATTAATTCTATTAAGGAATATGTTAATCCAAAAGTAAAGACAGGTATTTTCATTAATCCTATCTTAGAGATGTATTCTATAGTACCAATAATTCAACAGTGTTTCAAAAATTCCGCGATGAAATTAGTACTTACTAAAACCGAAGTAGAAAACGTTACGGACTATTATAAGCAACAAGACATTATCAAAAAATATCATGTAGGCAAAACCAATCATAGAGGCATTAATGAGTCATATCTAGCATTGTCACGCAGATGTTTTTGGCCAAAAATGAAAGAACATATAGCCAAGTATATTAATGAATGTAGAATATGTGGACAAGCTAAATATGATCGCCATCCAGTTAAGCCAAGGTTTCAAATAGTACCCCCACCTACCAAGCCTTTTGAAATTGTACACTTAGATTTGCTAAGTGTTGAAATGAATAAGTACTTAGTTATAGTAGATGCATTCTCTAAGTATGGTCAAGCTTACTTGTTGAGAGATGCCACAGCCATTAGTGTCGTGCAAGCTTTGTTAAAATTTTCTACTCATCATGGAGCACCTTTAAATGTCGTAACAGATAATGGTCCGGAATTCAACAATCAAGTGTTTGCTGAATTTACAAAGTTGCACAAAATTCAACACCATAAAACCTGTCCTAATACACCCAATGAAAATGGCATGGTAGAACGGCTAAACTCTACACTATTAGAACATTTACGTATTCTTAAATTAGAACAGCAGAGAAATTCTGTAACTAATCTGATGCCGTATGCTATATTGGCATATAATAGCTCAATACATAGTTTTACAAAATGTAGACCCATTGATATAATAACCGGTCATTTTGACCCCCGGGATCCATTAGATATGAATGTTTCAGAACATCTTTTGCAGCAGTATACCCAGGAACACCGTAAACGTATGTTAAAGGTGTACGATATTCTCAATGAAACTTCACTTCAGCGTCGTACTGAAATTACTGAAAATATTAATAGGAATCGCGAACCTGAAAACACTTATGAGCCTGATCAACAGATATTTATTAAAAACCCATTATGCCATAGACAAAAATTAGCATCCCGATATACTCATGATACAGTAGTAGCGAGTCTACCTATTCATATATACACCAAAAAGAAAAAGGGCTTTGTGCCTAAATCGCGTCTAAAACGGGTGCCTAATAGTGCTCGTTTGTTACAGGACACTGAAAATACTACCAGTCCTGACACTGGTTCTGACCCTGGCTCAAGCGAACGAGATAACGCTCGAAAGCCTTAACGATGGACCAGGTATTTTACCCTTTAACCTGGGATCCGCAAAAATTATCTCTCACTTCCATTCCTTTCTCCAAATTATTAATCTTGATAGTATGCGTAGTAATTTAGAGACTATTAATGATCAATTGCGTAATTTAACGCCACAACTAATCAATGTATCGTCGGCCTACGAGCCCCACGTTAAATATCTAGGCACGAAACTAGAAGAAATATCAGAACAGTTAGATACACTTGAAGCAAAGCGTACAAAAAGAGGTCTTATAGATGGTCTTGGTTCGGTTATAAAGAGCATCTCTGGCAATTTAGACTATACTGACGCAATAAAATACGATAATGCTATTTCAATCTTAAACCAAAATGAAAATAATTTAGCATCTGAAATAAACCATCAAATAAGTTTAAGCAAGCAGTGGGTCTCTCGTAGTTCAAACGTTACAGATAGAATAGTAGAAAACCAGGTTAAAATTGAGAAAACAATAAATTCTATTTTAGCTAATAATGCTAGGCATGAAACAGTTACTATTCAGTATGCTCATTTGGCACAGCTACTTATGATATTAGGAGATAACATAGACAAGTTGTCTAAAGAATTTGACTCATTACAAAATTTATTGGCATTTATTAGAGCTGAAAGTACACATAATTCTATTCTGAATTATGCTATGTTTAAGGAAATGATAAGTAAGTTAGATAAGTTATATGATAAGAATCAATTTTTAGATATCAGCCTCAGAGAATATTACGATATAATTAGATTAGGTTACTATTATAATGGGAATAAAATAGTTATAGTTGTACAATGTCCAATAGTTTACCCTACTAACTACATCCTGTATAAACTCTCCCTGGCTCCAAATCGTAACAATAGGGTCCTAATTCCAACTGCTCCATTCATAGCGGTTCAAGAAAATGATCTACTGTATATAGAGACAGAATGTCCGAAGTATAGTCACGGTTACCTTTGCAAAGATAACTTAAGTCACCACCATGGCCAGCAGTCGGACTGTATCCAGCATCTTATACTCAACCAAAGAATTGGCGAATCCTGTCAATTCACGTCAGTCATCCTGTCTTCTGAAGCTATGGAACAGCTAGACGACCAACACTTCGTCGTGACATTTCCTAACCCAACGCAAGTTCGTTTAACCTGTTCTGAAGATCACTATAGAAAGTTACAGGGAAGCTACTTATCTATCATACCTAAAGGCTGCGTGCTAAGAACTACGGCGTATACTATAAGCAATCGTCACGATCAAGTCAAAGGGAAGATTTTGAAAATTATGGACTTACCAATCATTAAGGAAGATTCATATAACTCAACTACGAAAACTATAAAGTTACAAACCATAGATCTTGGCAGTCTGCATACAAGTAACTCTGAAATCGCCTTACAAGGACCAGTCTCGTTACAGTCGTCGAACATTGAAGCCATATACCATACTACTATACCAGTATATATTCTACTATCTGGTGCAGGTGTACTCATTATCATCGTTATTCTTCGTCGCCGTAGATTGAATAAGTCACGGAAAGCCACTGATGAAATCAATAGTAAGGCGCAAGACAAGGAGGTCAGCAACATAGAGATCGATCCAGCTTCGCCATCGTCACTATTCTCAACTACAGTTTTCAAATAGCTGCCGATCTTGTGGAGGGAGATGTTATACATAGCTGACGGAACCACATAATTATATCATGGAACCCTAAAGTGCAACAACTTCGGTGACTAACGCCGCACAGTGATCGGCCACCCGGTATCGTGAGATTCGCAGTCTCAGCGTTCCTAAAATCTCGCCGTGTGTGATCAGTGAATCGAACCACCAATGACTAATAATTTCGTGTAATAATGTGCCACTTATTGTTCTCACATCGAACATTTGTCACGCCTTTAAATTAAGTAAATTACTGTATTAATTTGAGTTAATTAAATAATTTAAGTAAAACATATCGGTCTTTTTGTATCCTCATCTGCAGCCGCACATATCTATTGTACCAATGTTTTTAATCTTAATAAGCTATAGAATTCTGGTGACCCCCTAGCTTATAATGAAATCAGTGTTTACTACGTCTTTTTCTGATGCCCTCGACCCGCTGTTTATTATGGTTTTGCGATCCCTTTAAGGGATGGGAAATCGGAAGACCTGCGGGTTGGCAAACACTGAATTAACCTCTTGACGACCAACTGACAGCCGGCTGTCGGGCTGCTATTGTCTTTCTATTGTTTCTCAAATCACGTGTGTACGAAGGATTAAATGATACTTTACCGTGTTGATCATCATCGTCATCGTCGCGAATGATCTCAGCGCTGGTGATAGAAGATTGGGAATAATTTTCTGTCACTTTAAAATTTTATTAGGTATATCACTTCTTGATTCTACTTATTCTTATTGAAGTTTCTTGACTTAACATAGTGGTATATTCATGTTTTGGATAATTTCATAGTTCAGGTGTAAAAAATAGCATAAGCCGTTTAGGTATAGTGTGGTATTCCGTCAAATAACTTAATCTCAAAACGATAAAGTTTACTTTATTTAGTCTACATGTTCCTTGCCCTTTCCCAGGCCTTCCCTATTTTACGGTCGGCTTTAAGTTTAACCGAATGCAGCTAAATACCAAAGTTTTACATAGACCGACTTCGACTATCTACCAGACAGTCACATCCACAACCCAGTAACAGGGCAACTACCTCTTGTTATATGATTTTCAGATTTACGGACGTCTGATTTTAGCGAAAGTAAAAAATCTACGAAAGACAAGATCTACTAATAGCAACTGGAATCAATTAGTAGAATTAACAACAATTAATTGAATTAATTTTCTTATTTAACAAAATATGACTAGACTAGCGCGCTGTCTAGAAAGTCCTCTTTTTTGTGGTCGCAGTTTTTAATTAGTATAAAATGAAGTTGTTGGTGCTATTACCTAATAATCCAATAAAAATCAGATCTAGCTTTTTTCATTAGAAGAAAAAACACCGAAAATGTAGCCAATTGACAACTCCATCCGGAAGTCATCCTAAAGTAGAAATTCGTATTAATGCTTTTTTATAAGAACCAATTCATTTCCAAAGGTTATTTCTACAAATATTTTAATCGATTGTTAAATAGAGAACTATTTTAAAGTTGGAGTTAAAAGTATTGAACTGACTTTATGTTTTTGCTCTATCGTAATTTTTATATGGTAGTTGTAGGCTGAACTCTTTCTTTGCTTGGCAGTCTCGCACTTGGCTGGTTCATAATTATCATATTTGCTTCTAAGTAGGTAAATAACCAAATTCTGAGACGTGATCTACAATTCCACGAAGACGAAAACCATAAAATCCTGCGATTCCGGAATTTTCTGTTTTTTCTGACTATTCAATATTTAGATATGTAGAAACGGTCCATCCAGTTCATACTGTTATTGCAAAAAAAACTTTATTTAAATATGCATTCGAAAATCCAATCCATCGAATATCCATCTCTACTGGGTAAATTAAGTACCTATTGAGCCACATAAAATCATACCGAACGATACACGGGTATCATATTGCACAAAAATGCACTGAGACTGGCCAAATTTTATAAACCGGTTTTACGGTTTAAATACCAACCTGATTTGGCACACGGTAGTTTTAGATTATGCATATCAATACTGTGTTATAATTATTTATATAGTATTAAATTATGACCTTTATGTTTTAAGCTTTTAATCAAAGCCGTTTGTCCCGAATCAAGGTGACGGCTTACAAATTATTTATGAGATTAGATTAGTTAGAACGTGGTTTTCAAAATTTTGACCATGGAACCCCCTTTGGAAATAAGGCTGGAGTTTTGCTATTGACCGGACCAGCCAAAATTGTAGGACTACATTTATTAAACATAATAAAAACAAAACAATATCACACTGTTTTTGGTTTGAACATTTTAATAAATCAAAAAGTACTAATAGTATAAAATACTTTTTCAATTCATATGTACTTTCTAAAGTTTATCTTAGACATCACTGACATCCCGTGCCTCGGAAAGCACGTAAAGCCGTTGGTCCCGGTTGTCATTCGTAGAACTTTGACAGTCGTTACTGGTTAGCCAGAAACTATAACCAGTCTAACCAAGAGGTATCGTGTCGCCCAGTTACTGGGTTGTGGAGGTCAGGTAGGCAGTCGCTCCACGTAAAACACCGGTATCCAGCTGAATCCGGTTAGGCTGGCAGCCGACCCCAACACGGTTGGGAAAAGGCTAGGGAGATGATGATGATGATGATGATGAGTATAAAATTGAAGAGTTTGTTTGAACATGCTAACCTACGAAAATTCTGACGTCCTTCAAAACGGGCTAACCGTTTATGGGGGCTGTTATATCGTGAAATGGTTACTAGGAGCATAACCAAAGACGAAACTGAACGAGGGTTAAACTGCGGAACATTAATAGTCAATGAAACCAAGGCGTACTTATCTATAAAAATTATCCTGTTGACATTACTTAGCCTTTAACGACTGCAATATAATTTGGTCATTACCTTGAAGCCTGAATTGATTAGCAATTTATAAAACACTAAACCTTGACTAGAGCAGGAAAGTACAAAGAAAGTATTGTTAGTTGAAAATAAAATCGTGTAATTATTGGTGCTCATCCCTTGATCACTTTAACTAAATTTAAGTTAAGTGAATCTTTCTCTTTCTAAGAAAGGACAGAGGATACATAATTAGTTTAGTCCTGACTTTGCCAGCGCCCGAAGTAAATCGACGTATTTTTAGTAATCGCGTCTAAATTATCTATGGAGTGTCTTAATTTGACAGGACTTAACTAATGTTTTATCTTCTGTCCTTTTCTTAATGATATAGGAAAATAAAGATGTGCATCTTTATCTTCCTTAAATTAGGTTTGTTTGTGAACAAGAGTATCAGCAACAATATCAATGTAATGCACTTTCTACCTCCTTTTTCTGGTCACCTCGTGAACTGGTCTGATATCCGACTTTCAGCAATAGCTGGTAATTAATTATCATCTTAATTAAACCACGGGAATTGACGGATGACGCAGTGGTTGAATGCTTGGGGGCTGACCTTTGAATCACGGATTCGATTCTCCCATAGAACAATCATTAATTTGTATGTTCTGTATATGGTGTTTATATAATAATATTATGATGAAGGATGAAGCAGACAAGGTAGTAGAAATTAAAAGGAAAGTTTAAAAAAAATACAGCTACAGCAATTATGCGTCTATTTAAAATGCTTTTCGATATGTGTTTTATTAATATTCGAAGCATTGTGTAAAAAAAGAAATATCTAATCACTCCATTTCATCATTCATTCCATATTAATCAGTTTCTATTGAAATAGAAACTACATAAATGCTTCGAAGCATGTTTACTTCCAATTCTAGCTAATCGTTCGGCAGGTTTCCAACATTTACATTAAATTTATTAACGATTAACTAACCATTCGTTAGTTAACTATTGAAATTAAAACAATTGACCCACGGCCAATTATTTGAATTAGTTTCCCTTCATTCGTCAATATTATTTTTAAATTGCATGTTATAAAATGCGCGGTTTAGAAATTTTGATTGAATCATTATTTAATTCGAACTTTTAATTGTAGCCATATTTTAGAAGTACGGAATATTAAACCAAGTAGACCTTGTATGCGTTGCTGAATCGGTCGCTCGACACACCTTTTGCATTTATATAAAATATACTTAGTTACTGATAGCCAAAGAAGATATAATTAGATAATTATTTTCTACTACCAATTAGATAATGAAAGTTATATTATAGTTAATGTTGTGTTAATGAATGTTAAAGAATAGGTATAGGTATTAAATATGAACGCTTACAGAAAAAATATAAAATATGAATTGTTGTAAATTTATTAAATATGTTTTTCTTTATAAAATAAATTGTGCAAGGCTACGGAAAAGTGAACACCTGTGCTAACATGAAAAGCGCGCGTGCCATGTACTATTTACTATATAAAACTCGTACAAAATTATTTGTGTTCAAATATTAATAAAAGTTAAAATAAAATGACACATTCTTATATTTCTTTACCAATGGATTCGGAAATGACACCTTTCTACCATAATATCTCATACTTTTAAAACCGCCAAAAAGAACAACATCATAATTCCTTAAATGAAACGGTAAATAAACAGAAGAATCTAAGAATGACGAACAGAGGCATCGACCTTCCCGGCAAGTCTTGCGCAAGGCGTGCGAACCATTCATTTGCATCACAAAGCGTAACGTACGAATGTACTGAGCTGCAGTTACTGCTGGCCCACCTGCGGGTTATGTAACATGCGTGTTTCCTTCAAAACTATGAAAGTTATGGGTTTTACAATTCTACAGTAGTACCTTCATGCAACAAGAGTTCCTTGACAAAGATACCATTACCTATTTCTGCCACAAATTAGCGTTGTTGTGTATCGGTTTGTTTGATGGCAATTCATCTGCGAGGAAAAGCCTATAGACGATTGTTATTGATATGTTTGGCGCAGCTGTGGGGCACACGAAATTTCTTTTCCTTCCAATATTTTTGTTTTGTTTTTTGTTTACTTTGTTTAGTACTTAAGTAAGTACCTATGTAGTTTTAAAATATCTTACAGACTTTATTGTTACTTTTGTTTTATTATTGTAATTGTTGTCTGTGACCCCACTGAATGTGTCAAATAAACGCTTTTTCTTTCTTTCTTATTGTGATAATTCTAAACATCAGGTGCCGACAGATGGTTTACTGTCCATTAAAAAAAGGTAAAAAATAATGAGAACAAGGTTTGATGTGCGCACACAACCTCTCACCTCAAAAACAATAATAATAAATAGTCCTATCAAATCCAAAAAATATATTCGTTTTGTAGAGCCTATTCATCCAGGAAGACTAACATCTTATACGACCTACCTACTGATATGAAGCATTACCAAAATACTCGGATGTGTGTATAATGTGTATTCAGCTAGTTTGAATAAAGTCTAGGTTTTCTAACAATGCTTTTCTTTACTGATATCAGTGATGTTTACAATGGGTATAAAGATCAGTATAAATACCCCAAATTCTTGCAATGTAGTGTTCAACTGCCTAGAATGCTCGTTTGGTGACACATGCACACAAAGTAAAATATTGCCGTAACATAGAAGGCCAGCCGATATCTACATTTCTGTGCACAGTATACGTGACATTTTCCGCTTACTCCAACGGATAACAATAACATTTAGCATTTTATTTTATAGTTCCAAAAACAACATTTACTCGGTGAAACCGCGATAACATAAAACATTATTTCTTTTATTTGTTGTATTTCTTTGAACACTTTCATAAAAGAATGACATGGATTAAATTGCTTAGTTTATTTTACTAGGTTCTAGAAAATTACAACATTGCTTAAAGATGGGGACCTTACATTGTGTTCAATGACCCTTTGCATTTGGATGTTACAGCGAGCACGGTGTTCCATCGCTCTAGGGTTCCTAAATGTCAAGATGTGTGATGAAACACATCCAGGCTACTGATTAAACTTAAATGATGGAAGGATTCAATTTTAGAGCGGTTATTTTAGAACGGTTTAAGTGTTTTTAAGCGGTTTATGTGTTTTTGAGCGTTATTGTGTTTAGAGTGGTTTGTGTATTTTGGACCTTTTCGATAGTTATTGTCGTTATTATCGAGGTTTGCTCTTGGGGCACCGATTTTTATATCAACCACGTCACCAGCTCCTTATACATGCTTCTGAACCAGTCTGATTAAAAAAAATGATTAAAATGATCTTTATTTTGTAAATAGGTTATATCATAACACTTTTACACGTCAATGTTTTGTTTTTTATATTCGTTTATATGTTTTTTATATTTTATAGTCTTTGAAGGTATGCTGAATTTGTTTATGTAGACAGATTTTATTCAATCAATAAGCCTTGTCAATATGTTTGTCAATAAATGTCCCTCAATTATGCTGGTTGTTACATTTTACAGACATTGTTTGAACAGGCAGTTGTGTGTATGTAGCTACTAGCTGCACCAGACAGCCTCGACACATGGCCATATAAAAAATATGTTGTGCATAATAATATGGCATAGGTAATAGGTATATGATATTAGATTGTTTCAAATCTAATCATGTATTTAATTAGGTATATGTAGTTTCTATACTTTTGTTACAGTACTGTTTTTTGGTATACCTACTTCATATGTTTTTATTTTGCAATTGCAAGAGTAAAAATAATATTTGATCTGAGTGCTGACACTACATTAAAACGATGACATTGAGTACGTCTTACTATTTATATGTCGATCTAAGTAAGTACCTATTTTTCATATTAAAGTGAATGAGTGATTGCAAAATTACAATACGCAGTTAAAATTGCAATTTTATTTCTATGACAAATTTACGAGCGCGTGGTTCGATCGTAAAATCCCAAAGTACAATAAAATTAAGTAACACCATTGAACTGCGACCTAACACAAATCGTATTAATAATTTCGTAAACCAATACTTGAAATTATTGTAATAAAGTATCGATTTCAAACAACTACAATTTTTTACGAAATACTGACACACGATTTGACCTGTATCATTTCAAGTTCAAATTGTACATGAATTTGTACAATTCGGCATGCCATTGATGATGATAATAAGCCTATCAATTCAATGCATGTTTTATTAATAAATAGGTACCATAAGATCCTTGTGCCTGTCATGGATTTTCTTTTTAATCTTAAACAATGCGAAATGTTGTATCTTTTCATTGGATCAATCAGGGAGTATTGTTGTATGGCCTCCGGGCTTAGAAAAGATTCGTGTTTTTTTAACTTTTCACCTTTCTGATGACATATCAATCATAAAGGTTCTTTTTATTGATTTTTCGGTTCTTGCCCAATGCAGTATTGTTTGCTTCTTGACCTTGTTAAACAAATAAAGTTCAACAAATCTTTTCTTTCTTTGAAAAGTTACCAATCTTAAATGTTGGCTATTTCAATGTAGTCGGCAAAAAGTGATTGGTTTCATCTCGAATGTTTCTTCATTGTAGCTGGGAATTACTTGAATTACATAACGGGACCGACATTGTACCTGGCCATGAAAGCATTAGATATTAGGTTAATATAGATCGCATCGTTATGAGGTAGGCAAACTGTTAGCTATCTAGTTTTTGTCTAGTCTAGTCCCAATGAAACAGAAAATAATTCGAATAAGGCAGCCACGATGTAAGTAAAACAGATTACATCTACCCATCACCATCTACGAACCTAATAGGACATAATAAAAGCTGAAGAGTTTTTTGTTTGGTTAAAGTGCTAATTGGGCGCCTTTTAAGTTCCAGAAATTAGCGCTTTTGGCCTGGTTCGTGCAGTCGAATCGAAAAAAAATGTATAAGATAGCGATTTTTAAGGAATAGTAAGCGCTATATCAGTCCGATACGAGCTTCGGGATTAAGACAGTAACCAAAGACTTTAATTTTCACGACAGCTATTATTATGGGACAGCTAGTCTGGAAATATTGTTCTGATGCTTCAGTGTCATTTTCTTACTCATTATTTTTATTGTGTTTACTGCAGTTTTATTGTCTGTTCATTATATTTATCTCTCATATTACTATGTATTTTCTTATATTGAGCTTTGTTCGTCTTGAATGGCAAACAGGACGATTGAGGAAAATGGGTATTATTTCGTTGTAAGTACTATTGTAAAGTTTTATGGTTATTAATCTGTCTTGATTGCTATTGTATGGGCTATTTGTGTAAAATAAATTAATGTAAGTATTACATTTATTTTTCATTCTTAAAAAAAATCTTCTTTGGGAATACCAACATCAAATCTTTTGCACTATTGGGTTCTTCTACCTCTACATATAATAAAATCTCGCTTATCTTCGAGCCAAGTTTCCCATCGCATCGCAAGTCCACCTTTATTCAGGCTAATCTCTAAATCTGGCCAAATACCGTCTGAATTAATAATGATTATCGTCATTCAGTGTCTTATTCGAGATACGTATAGATTCATATCGAAAGACGATCTGTCTAAATTTTGTTAGACTGCTACACTGAAGAGTGGTAAAAAAGACCCATTAATGATACTTAATAGTTTGATCACCATATTCGGTAATGGCTGTCAAATGGTAATGAGCTTAATAAACCGTTATTACTCTGTCGGTGTTCGGAAAGCACGAGTCATAATAAAAACGCATTTCTCAAAGAAGATGACTCTCGAGGCATACGAAAATACGACAATAATTTAATTAATGGTAAATTTACTGACTGATCGAGTGATATAACAACGCACAGCCCAAACCACTGGTCCTAGAGACATGAAACTTGAAAGGAATGTTCTTTGTGAAGATTAAGCATTCATTGAGAATGGCTTTTTTTAATTTCCAACCTAAACGGGGTAAAATAGGGGATAAAAGTTTCGACATGAACGGGGACGAAGCCGCGAGCGAGAACTAGTTAATCCATACACTAGTGACAGGCTACTTGTAAATAAATGTAATTTTTAGTTTTAATCCCGCCACAATCTAAAAGCAAAGTGTAGCTGAGGAACTAAATGACGATGCATTTATCCAGTTGACGTGTTACATTCTGCTGACAATGGTAACACCCACGTGCTGAGCTTTCAACTATTATACCATCTTGACACTTTCTCCGCCCCCTGACTGGCAACCATATATGCTGCGTTTCTTATGAACTAGCATAAAACTAATATAACGGGGGATATCAAGAAAAGCAATCAACGAATTTCCCAAGATCGATCGAAAAGAGAATTCTCAAAATTGGTTTATAACAGGCGGAGAACATCTCCTTTATGGAAGTCCGTGCTAATGCTTATAAGCAACAACAAGATTGTCTAAAACTTTTATACTGAACATGTCACTTTTCTAATATTTATACTGAGTACATGGTAAAAGAAAGAAAGAAAAACATTTATTTTGGACACACACAGGAAAGAAAAATAATACAAACAAAAAACATGGATTTATATATAAAAAAAAATACTTGTGCGAGGCCAAAAACGGTCCCTATCTCAGCATGATGCTGCGATTTTTACTTAAAAAAAGAAATACCGCAGCGTTTGTATTCTGATAGGGCCAGAAGTGTAAAAGTGATGGTAACTAAGTCAAATTCGTTGCTGCCATCATCGCTAGGTTGAAATCAATTTTATTTTACACCCATGATTTTCTTGTTTTATCCTTATAAAGAAGACGATTTTCTTGTCAGTATTCCTTCCGCTCAAGTCGACGTCAAAACGGAAAATTCACTGTTTTATTTCGGCTTTTTTATAAAATTCTGTAAAAACCTGTGAATCGAGTCGTGTGCCATCAAGCACCACTCGCCACCAATAATACGAGTCAATCAAACAAAACTGTGAGCATTTGCTCGCTTCCTGTTAAAACCACTAAACAATGGAAAGCGGAATTTCCTTTGTGGAACAATAAAGTACAGTATATACCTACCGACTGTATGATTGTACGTATGGGAGCGTTTTCACTGGCCTTTGTCGGTTATACAAACAAGCATTGTATGACGGCCATTCAGTTTTTTTTATGTAAGTACTTTTTGTGGGATTTTGTTTTATATGATTACGTTACTGTGGTTTTGGAGCCTCGTGCCTCATTCAGATTGTAGCCACAATATAGTTTTGTTTTTATTGGTATTTTGATGGTTACGGTGCTTTTCTATAAATAAATCATAGAAATAGATCATTCCACCTCACCTTTTTACAGTATTACTTGGTTCAACAGTACCTTGGGCAACTATCTGTGACTTAAAGTATTAATATAATCATCAAGTATTTTCATACTTGAAGAAGTTCGTGCATAAATAATTATGTATACTTTTAATTTTAATATTTAGTTATAAGTAGTACCAACTGCGCAATTTCGTACTGTTTTAAATATTATACTTAATAAATAGTTTCAAGTTTCACATTCGAAACATCGAAAATGAATAATAAAACTGTGCTTTTTCATTATGTAAGCAATTAAAATGTTTTGCAGACTAAGTAGGTATTGAGTTTATCTGGACATCTTAACGTGTGCCAATGCTAATAAAATGTGCTAATGTCTAAGGATGCATTAATCATAGAGCTCGTATTATAAAATCGACCACTCGTGTTGAAAATATTAAGATATTGATGCGGACTTTTCAATTATAGCAATATTTAATTTGCATTATATGTATTTACGAACTAGCTGTCCCCTGCGGTTTCACCCGCATTTTTCGTTACTGCTCCGCTCCCGTGGGTCGTAGCGTGATGGTATATAGCCTATAGCATTCCTCGATAAATGGGCTGTCTAACACTGAATCGGACCAGTGGTTCCAGAGATTACCCCTACATACAAACTTACAAACCTACAAACTTACAAATACCTCTTTATAATATTAGTATAGAGAAGTCAAGTAAAATAATCAGAACTGCATTATATCGCATCGTATATTTCTCAATTTTCTTCTTCTTAATTCTTCTTAGTTATTTGTAACTTAGTTTACCTCAGTTTTTTGCGTAGTTGAGCATCCGCATCCGCGGAAGTGTACCTGTAAAAAATAATCCGCTTCTACAAACGTCAAACATATGCATTAACCCAGATCTGTCTCTTTCTTGGATGTTGCATGATAATAATCAGATTTCCAGTCATTAGGCCTTTGCTGGTTTCTGAAAAGTAATAGGTAGATTCATCAAAATTACAGTCATTTCCAATTGCCATTTACGTGAACAAACTACGACTAGATTTTCTTGACTGTGTTATTTAAAATATCTTCTGATCGAAACGTATGTTCTTGGAAGTGACTAAAAAGTTACCCGACTTCATAATCATTAATACTAACCCATAATTGGCGTAGGTGTTAACTTATTCAGTTAATACAACAAATAATGAATACCTTTATAAGATCTTGCTACCGTATTCACAGCTGTTATTATTTGATACCTATCGGTACAAAACCAATTGGCCTGTCACTGTCTGATTACTTAACAAAGATAACAATTCAATGAGTGTCCATTATCACTCGACTTAATTACATAATTCCGCATTTTTCATCGTAACTTTACGGTACACCTAATTTATTGACAATGTGACGTATTGAAAACGCTGACAATTGTAAACGATTCTCAACTTTAAGAGCTAGAAAATAAGGCGAGGAAAAATTGAGGTGAGCCCTAAAATAGAATGCGTTCCGCTATGCGCACGCCGCTTGATTTTAAACATGTATGTTGCGCAAAACTTACTAAATACATATTGGATAACTGCTTAACCTGATCTAAACTCTGTTGTGTTATCATAAGGTTTAGTTTGGTGGTTTAGTGCGTTGCATATTTGGACTAGGTGAAGTTACGGGTATGTTACATGAGCGCATTGTTGCAATTAAAGTTAATGCCGTTTGGTTTCGATTACAAACTCGTTGTACTGTTATTTTGTAATATCCTCGTCCTGTCGGCGAGCCTCCTGTTTCACTTCGCGTGAGAAACGTTTATTTGTTTTCAAATTAGTGCTGTGCGTTTTCTCTTTTAGCAGTTTCATTGATATTATCAGATTCTGTGTTGTTATTTTCAGTGGTTATGTAGGTAGCTACTTACTTGTTGAACAACTGGGCTCTGTCTTTGGTTTCTTCTGTAATTTATACGTCCTGTTACACAAGTCCAATTAACTACATACATATCACAGGTTCTGGAAACATATTGCACTTACATTTTTACCATGTTTTCTGAGACCGTCGCCATTCTAAACTTGTATTAGAAGAATCAAATTTGATTTCTTCTATTTCTGATTCACAATATGGAAGTCTTACACAATTTCCGCGTTCGTACAAATTACTTAGATTACGTCAAAGTTCTAACACTCTTCTGTACATGATAGAGGTGAGTATAATCACATAAGTAAATAAAGCGAGTAATGTACAATATTTAGCGTAGTGTTAAGTTTCAAGTTCATCGCCTACTTAATAATATAAAATTAAATAAGACAAGGTTGCGTGCGTGGGAGTCGAATCAACTACGCGTACTTAGTACCCACACGATAAAGTAGTTGAGGAGTTTTTAAAAACGTGAAACAACATTTAAGTACATCGCTATTTTAAAGAAAATTAGAAGCAGAAAATTTATGAATAGTTGGTAAGATTAGGTAGGGAGGAAATAAGCCATAGAAGGGTTTTTCTAACTTAAAAAAATATAAAGGGTAAATTAAGAAATCTTTCTATATTCCCATTCCATATTTCCGTTCGTTTGTAGTTTTGTTACTTCATTTGGATTTTACCAAAAGAAAATTCTTGTAAGTAATTTGAACATTATTGTGCACATTGCATAAGCTAATGGGCACTTTCTTAAATCATAGCGTAGAGAAAACCAGCTAGAAAGCTCGAAACCTAACCAACTGTATCTACGATATTAACCAGATTATCTAAACCGCAATAAAACTAATTTAAGTCCAACTTTTACTAACCACACATCAGTTACAGTAACCATCAAGAAGAAACTCGCGAACAATATAAATCGTATGAAGAATGTTATTAAAACATGCGCCGGCGTCGGTCCGGTGACTTCACTCTCGCTTGAGAGGTACCGCCTTACCTACTGTGAACATAATTCTGTGTATATGTCAGGCTTTTATACAATATTTGGTAGAAGAGTTTTTAAACTTATGGTAGGATTTTATTTTTATGGAAATATTTTGTGTTATGGAAGGCTGATAGGCAGTCGCGCTATGTAAAACACTGGTATTCAACGGGGTCCGGTTAGACTGAAAGCCGATTAGCCGATCCTAACACAGTAGGCAAAAGGCTAGGAAAATGATAGTAGGAAATATTTACCTGTTTTTTTTGGCATTAGTGTAAAAACTTGAACGTTTTGACGTTAAAAAACTGAAAATAAGACATCAGCACCTGGCTAAACCAACATAAGATAGGATAGAACAGGATATGCCTGGGAACTTTAGCATTAAAACTTTTGTTAACAGTTTAAATCACCCTGTAGGTAAAATAATAATGTCATTTAAAATTGTCCATATGATTTCAAAACTTGTGCAATAAGAACTTGAAATGAATAACAAACAATGTTAAACGTAGGTAGATGATTCCTAGAAATTCGTTGATAACATATTTTTAACGTTCACGGTCAAGCTATGCGCAGTAGCGATAGAATAATTATAATATAAGATTGAATGAAACAGGTTAACCTTAGGTGTATTATTTATATATTTTTAACATTGCCCTCGTCATTTTTATTTATTGAGTCCGTATTGTTTGACATTTTCTGCCTTGGGAAACACATAAAACCGTTGGGTCCTGGTTGTCATTTGTAGTTCTGGCAGTCGTTATGGGAAGCCTACAGTCAGAAAGTCTGACAAACAGTCCGACCTGTTATTTATATTTCTATGAGTCCGACCAAGATATAGGTACTGTTACTTAATAACTCAGTTGTAGAGTTTTGAGAGTCTCATGTAAGACTGGTATCTAGGTAGTTTTAGCTAGACTAGAAATCGACCCTAACTTAGGAATGCATAGGGAGGTAGCTTTTGGCTGGTAAAAAAGTCACATTGGTGTTAATATTGGAAGATGTGTGCTAGGCATGGCTTATTTTGTCACCCACGTTTTTAGTTTTGATCGTCACTCTGAATTGCTTTTAACTGAGGACACGGAGTATTAGGCTGATTCGTTGTGTATTTTAACTATCAGTATGAGTTTAATGCTGTTCCTGTAACGAAAACGACACATATTCATGTATCTATCCAATTACTTTTTCTCCTTTAGGTACACAAGCGTCAGAATTTATCAAAGTCCATAATATTATGCAGTTCGGTTGCGCAATACCAATTTTACCGTAAATAAATACTTTGATGACCTACACAGGTCGTGTGACTAGATTTTTCTGTGAGCAAACTCTATTTAGGGAATAGACACACACGTGAAGTGAGTGTCTTATTTTATTTGTATGTTGCATAATAATTATTATGGGACTTATTATTACACCATTTTATTTCGATTTGTTCTCTTTTGTGCCTTCTATATCTAATTTTATTTATTTTGTTATAGCAATAACACATTCTTTTTATTCTTTTATTTATCTAGGTTTCCTTCGACTACAGGCAGGATAAAGAAATCAACCGCCGTATCGAAAACGCCTGGAAGAGTTACTGGTCCATGAAGTCTCTGATGAAGGGAGACCTACCTCTATCCCTGAAGCGCAAAATCGTCGTTGAGTTTGCGCTTCAGGGATAGAGGTAGGTCCCTGACAGAGTCTCAAAAGTCCAAACTCAAGGTTTGCCAAAGAGCGATGGAGCGTAGCGTGTTAGGTATAAAAATCAGCGACCGAATACGCAATTCCACAATACGCTCCATAACGGGAGTCGCCGATGTGGGATGTAAATCTGCAATGCTGAAGTGGGATTGGGCGGGCCACGTATGCCGGATGAATGGGGACAGATGGGCTCGAGTCCTTACGCAGTGGGTGCCGGAAGACGGGCGTCGTCCCCGAGGGAGGCCCAAGAAACGTTGGCGGGACGACTTGCAGTCCATCATTGAAGATTGGCAAGATAAGACGTTAAATAGGGACCAATGGAAGGCTTTGAGGGAGACCTTTGCCCAGCAGTGGGACAGTATAGGTTAATTAAAAAAAAAAAAAAAATATCTAGGTATCCCAAAACATGTAGGTTCTTATTTCGTTTTAATTAAGGTTTGTCTGACAATCTGTCAAACCACGGCAGACGCTCCATATACCTACACACTTGTATACAGCTGGAACCGGTCAGTCAGACTGAAAGCCGAGCCTTTAGGAAATGGATAGAAAGAGAAGTGTTTGAGCGGGTACAGGAAATACTACATTGGTGATACTACATTAAAGGCCAATTTTTCAATCATCAGTTAACTTCTATCTGAGGAATAAATATGACGGTTTGACATATTTTCCATACAAAAGCTGTCAAAACGTCAAACATACTCTCCAGTTAAAAGTTATCTGGCGATTGAAAAATCGGCCCTAAGAAATGTGTCATAAGTATGTTTAATTTTCTTATTTTTTCGCCCAAATTGTGGACCGAATTAGGGGCACAAAACCAAGTGAGAATTAAGCTGTGTCTTCTTTTATTTATCTGTATTGATTGAGTTATATTTTTTCATTGCAGAATGAAAACACAGTCTATATAATTTATCTAATTCCGTTACTTTTTTGTCAATATCTGTAAAATTATGCAAAGTTCGGTTGCGTAATATCAATTTTACCGTAAATCAATTATTTTTTTACCTACACGAGTCGTGTGACTAAATCAAGACTATTCTATAGGATTCTAACCGGGGAATAAAATCACGTGTGTATCTTCTTCTATTTGTATGTTACATAATATATATTTGCACCAACAGAGTGCGATTAAGTCTTTTTTGTGCCTCCTTCGTCTAATTTTATTTATTTTGTTATGGTATCAACACATTCTTTGATAATTTTAATTATCTAGGTATCACAGACAAAACATGGACATTCTTGGTATATCGTTATAATTTTGTTGTTTTTCTGTTATTGGAAACAACCATATTGCCAAGTTGTTGACGTGACAACGTCTTAAATTAGGTTGCGGCTGGGAGTCACTTATGAAAAAGTGTAACGCTCGGTAACGTTACGATGAGTCACCGAACGAGAGAGAGGCCCGCCGAATGCCTTGCGTCTCTCTCCCACTCAACTATGATCGGTAAAAGACGTTGTCACGTAAAATCTTCGCCCGTAAAACCGACTTTACAGGCAACCATTTTTTTTATTAAAAAATAAAATTGATATCAAGAGCAAGAATTCTAAGTTGTAAACATAAAACAGGTATTAAGTAAAATTAAATTAAACTATAAACATTGTTATTTTAAGTTCAAGAGTGAGTCCTTTTGTGATAATATGGTTCACATTCCTCTAAATACTAAGGACCTATATTGGCATTTTCCGCGTAGACCGTTTAAAGGAAAAATGCCGGTCACTACTATTCAAGTCAATGATTTCATAAATAATAACATGTCTACAACATAGTATTGTCCTATTTATTGCTTTATTATATAGAGGAAACGCAATTGATTTTATGGATTATTCAATTTCATTGACGTGCTAGAGATTCTAGTGGTACTAGGAATTTATACAACTTAATATTTATAGTTAAAAATTGTAGACAATACATAATTATTAGTTTTGTAAACATTGAGAAGATCCTCACTATAGGAAATGAAATAATGTATGACCAGTAAGACCCTGTTAAAAACCATTTTAGGTACGAGTTCAGTAGGTCAAAAGTTAACAATCCAATCGTTTCGAACATTACCATAACAATTACGGTGTTGTATTAAATTCTTGTTCTTATATAAAAACTATTGGGCTCTATCAAATAATTGCGTTTTAAATAGTTATTTAACAATTACATAACTGAACTTACATAAGGGATGCGTGTTTATGTTCGTGGAAATCGTATATTGTGTTCATTTCCACAGTTCTAACGTTTAGTGATTGAAGTGAAATCATTTCGTTTGTAACGGATGTAAATTAAATTTTCTTTGAATATTCTGTTTGGTAATCTATCAATGTTATTTTTTTAGTATTGTGAATTTATAACCAATGAAATTTGAAGAAAATCGGAACGTGTTTTTCATATCAACAATCAGGGGTATCTATAAAAGACCCAGGTTGTTTTATGTATCGTGTTTGGTTGGTTTTAAAAAATAGATGTGGTTGGATTTTTAGTCTTTTAACTGGTTTTACCAAGTTTAGATCGTTTAATAGACTTACTATGAGGAGAAGCAGATACAATGTATTTAAAAATACTACAGTATGTTGTGCCACAATAAGGTAAAGATCTCTATCTGTACCCAAAGCTGACAAGTTGATTGACATTTAAATCCAGATGCATCTAAACTTCAAGAAAATTGTAAAGAATAAAAACTGCGCAGAACAAAAACAAGTCTTATAAATAGCTACTAAGTACGATAAAATCATTGCAAAAACACAGATCTTGAGAATTGTTAAAAACGAAAACATATGCGTTGATCTAGTTTCAGTGTGATTGCAAAGGAATCACATTACATTTTGGTTTACTTTTGTCCTATTGTATGCAACCGCAGAAATTAATCGTATTGGGGTGATATAATAGGACACCGGCTCTAATATTTCATATAAATTGTATTGACTTTGGTGCTGATTTAATAGAAGTATTTATTGAAATTAATAAAGAGTGACAGCGTGAGATATTTTAAACGGTTGTCGAATTTGTAGTCAAAGTGCTTCACGAATTAAACCTCGTTTGTTTGTGTGAATTTCTCAGTGTTGATACTATTAAGATTTAAGAGTAATACTTGTTAATAGTGTTTTTTTAAATAATATTGTTAAAACTTTACTTCTTGTAAAGTTTTATTATGTTTTTTCTGGGGGCAATCTTTAGGACTGAAGTTCAAAGTGCTACATTATTCCTGAAAACTATAAAATTACTCGTAAATTAAAAAGAATTACAATAAGAGCAAAACAAGAAGTTTTGTTAAAATCAATCAAGAAAACCTACCAAAAAACACATCTTGACATAAAAAAAAACTGGGAATAATAGGAACAATAGATTGTAATAATACAACGCATAACCTTAAAAATATTAATAAAGATTCAACAGTCGAGTGATGTGTAATTAATATGTAGCGAATTATTAATAAGTCTGTTTGTTGAGCTGTTTGCGTGGCTCAAACGAAGTGAGGTCGTTGTTATTATGCTATGTGGCTTTTTAAATGACATGGGAAGTAATGCTAACTGATCTGAGAATAGGCTTGAATGGAGTTAAAATAAACATGGGCTAGTTCCTTTCAATTATAATGTTGTAAATTATAATAATGTTCAGTTGTAGTACCTATGTCTCTTGACAAAGGATGGTAGCTACTTTTTTTAGATTTTCTTTCTCTCTTTCTTCTTTGAGTCTTTCTTTAATTGCTTCTCTGGTACGTAAATATTCTTCAACTTCTACTACATATTTTTAACTGTCGGTAGTTTTACTCGCTCAGATTCTCTTTTGTTCACACTATCAGCTGTAAATTGAAATTAATAATGTATGTATGTGGTTCTATTATTAGCTAAGACTTAAACGTTTATTTTCTGCTTTATTGATATGTTAAAATATTTCTGCGTTGACCGGAAAATTTCACAAGCCATCGACGTAATGCCAAGGTACCTCAAGGGAACCGTTCTTTAGAAATCAATTAAACTTTTTTAACCGATAACCAATCTTATGGTCTTCAAAATAAAGTAGAAAATTAGACACCTGTCTGTCAAATGCAAATACTATTTACTTAGTACTAAAACTAAGTTGTAAAGTTTGCTGTTAAAATACAGAATGTAAGTACATAGTACAACCTGATCCACAGAACATGCTTGCAAACTTTTCAACGGAAAATAAACAATCGACACTAGTCTTTATACTTACAAAATAGAAGATATAGTAGCAGTAAAGCTAACTGTGTATTTTAAAGATTTTATCACCGAGGTTGTATGGCGGAAAAGCGAAGAGGCTAGCGGCCGTTGGTAGTAAATGATGTTTATATTTAAAACTACGGTTATTTAATTGTAATTTGTATTTTATTTTCTGTACAATAAAAGACGTTTAGCTACGTAAAGTACAATAATAAGCATAGAGTGTGCTATGTGATTTCTCGATCACGATTTTGTAAGGTCCGGGCAAACGGTCCACTTATGGTGTAACCAGGCCATGCATTGCTGCAACTCTTAATAGCACGATAAACGACAGCTTAGTTCAATCGATCGAATACATCAATAGAAGCAAGGACGTAAATCCTTCAAATGCCAAAGCACGAATTTAAATGGCACTTGAAGATTTCAATCAGGTAGGAGATGATGCTGATGCAGAAGCATTGTAGAATATAATAGATTCTTTATTATTTTATATTTCGATTATTTCTAATTCGAATATTAAATATCAAACTATATGTGTAGATATCTAATATGCAACAAGCCGGCCCGCCAATCAAATTAGAGAACTTAATGCGTAAGATCATGGTCGCTCAATGTGGGCACTGAAATGTCGTCACTTGTGGTCACTCTGTTTAGATCCCAAGTATACGTAGGCATATCGCTTCAAAGATGTCTTACAAACCACTCACTACCACGTTTCAAATAAATCATCCTTTGACTGGATATCTTCAGACAGAATCATGCATCTTTCTGCCCTTGGCTAATGTTGGATCTTTATCGTTAACTATCATGTTATGTATGATTGACTCTTTTTTTCTTTCGTATCACTACTTTACATTTCTTAACCGTCTTTCTTCTCTTTTTCTGGGTGTCTACTGAATACATTTTGTAATTGGATTTTATAAACTACTGTTACTTATTACTTCTCATTAGAGTCGGAGGTTGGTCCAGGTCAAGGTGTCCACAATGTCGTCCGCCATTGTCTTTTGATTTACACGGCTAATTGTTATAAATGTGGGTAGTATTGTATTCACCATTATTATCATTTTACGGTTGTTCTGTTGTTTGTCTTGGGGTTTTGGTTCTGCCCTTATCCTAATTAACTTGGTCTCAGTATATTTTGACAAATTTAAAGTCTTCTTAGGTATCAATAACATTACCTGTTATCAGATTTCTAATACAGTTAAAATTACAATTCTTCACATCAAAGAGTAATAATATTTATGAAGTGAAAATTAACATTTCTTAAACATTGTTTTAGTAATGTTTGCGTACTGTGAGAGTCTGTGTGGCAATTTATCTGATGCATTACATTCACGCTACCGTGAATATGGAGGTGATGAGATAGTTGACGTGCTTCTGTAAAAGATTGGAAAAATATACATGATTTTTATTAGATTTCGTTATGTATGTAACTTACTTATTATTCCAACCATAGGGCCCGCCGAGGCACAAACTATTGTTTTGATTTCATACTCAGTTTTATAGCACTTTATCTTTTGGAGCACAATTCTCATGCTACAAGCTCGAAACATGTACCAAGAATTTTGATCTAAGTACGTGACATGCAAGCTGATTTGACCGCATTGATAACTTCAAAGACTTCAATGGGGCATTTAATAGTTTGTACGGCTACAGCCTTATGAAAACTAGACGTGCCTTTATGGTTATGTGTTATATTCTATGACTGAGAGGGAGATAACGCTATGGGAAGAAAAGGAATAGCTATATGTTTGTCGTTTCGTTTGTCGTCACGCACGGTCCGCTAGAAAGCCGAAGTTGCTCGGGAAAAGCGCCGGCGCAGCGCACGCCTAATTAAATGCCGTATTTGTTCGACACGAACATTGCTTTCCCGGGGCGTGTCAATTAAAATTGTACCTTAAATGCATAATTATAATGATGTTTTTTGTAACAATTGTTAAGTGTTGATGTTGGAGTATGGAGTATTCATATTTCTATTATTACGCGTTAATTCCGCGTTTCACGTTTTTATCTAGATTGCATTGTGTCATTGTTGTAAAAGAAATGTTTGTTGATATTGATACTCTTGAGGCACTTTCTTGTCTGTACAATGAGCCTCTACAGAAAACATGTTCTTTTTAGATTTGACGTTTATTTAGATTGTTGAGTTTCTAGTAAAATAAATAAAAGTAGTTAAATAAATAAAATAAAATAAAATGCCTTTTATTTCTTGCACTACAAGTTTCAGTTTTTTAAAAAGTAGGAAAAAAAGTAAATAAGTTAATTTATTTCTATTAAAGTTAAACACTATTATTGTTTTTTTTTTCAGTCAGTTTAGCGTTAGATGATTTTAATGATATGTTTCTTCTTGCGTTTTTTATGAAAACTGAATTATTTTTAACAAGTTTTTATAGAAAATTAGTTCCTTTACAATTAACTTTTTGTAAAAGTTAAACCTACTTCAATATCGTGACTGAGGTATTTATAAAAATTATCAGTTTTTACGATTACGTCTGTACAACCGGCTTGAACGTTTTGATTAATTAATGGGTAGGTATAGATTACGTTTTGACGACTGTGTAGATTATTTAGTAAATAAAAACTTTTCGTTTTGAACTTATTTTACATTGGTTCAGAAGAAATACAATAGGCACAATTCCTGTTGTCTCATATATTTTGTACGACTTTAAAGCATCAGATTTATGGCAATAGAGGATTAAAGAATTTACTGAAGTAGTACACCCTTTATAGTCTTACGCTATATTTATATAGGGGGGACTGGTAATTAGTGTACAATACTTAAACACGTGATTGTACTCGCTATTACAATCAATTTTCATTATGGAAGAAAAGTCGAAATCGCGAAAATAATATCAACAGGTCAGAACATTAGGCAAACATAAATGTACTGAATAGCTGATTTTTTTTCTCGATTTCAGGTTTGTTCTCATAGTAAAAGTTGTTGGTTATCATGAGCACAACCACGTGTTAAAGTATCGTACACTAATTACTAGTCACCCTATATGATGTACGGCAGAGAGGCTAAACAGGGGAATAAACTCCGTTTGTGTTTATTTTTTTTTGTAAAAAAGCATGCACGTAGAAGTATGCATCTAAAATGGTAATGTATAATGTAGCTGTACGGAATGTATAGTTTAGGTCTTTGGTTAACCAATAATCCTCCACAATAAATAGGCTAAACCAAAAAGATTTTTTCAAATCTGATAATCCCAAGACGCATAATGATAATCGCATTTAAACAAACATAAAAGCTCTTCAGATTTATTATATACAAAACACTGTAATAAACATGGCAACATTTAGCGTAACACGTAAAATTCGTGAATTAATAAACAAAGACGGACGTTTCTGACCATCTTCTGTACATAAACAATTCACAGCTTCAACGGAAGTCATAAAAATAAACTATACTTATGTGTCGGGGAAGTGACTCATCTCTTCTCATGTTTACTTAATTTATTGATATTTTTGCAACATTTTAGTATGTAGTAGCCACCATTAAAATTGAGCAATAAAATCTTGCGGCTCTTTGATTAAATAATATTGAAGAACAATATCACACAGACACACACATAGAAGTAGAAGCAGGCGTCCGTCACTCGCTCAAGGCCACGCGTTTTATGCCTACCGCTTCGCGTATCGTCGACGATACAACGAACACCGGGCTGTCGCGCGCCCGCCTGAGTGCTCGCGCGTCACGGGTACAGCGCTGACTATCAAAATGCCGAAACCACGTAATTATTGCGTGATTATTGTGCAATTCCCCTGTTTCCCAATTCTCTTGTTTCCCTTTTGATTATTTATTAAAATTATTTACGCGGTTTTGAATATTTTCGACACTAAAATATATTAGTCGGGAATTCAAGGAACGAAAAATATGCATCAGTCAATTTATCAAACTAAAAAATATTTGATCAACAAATAAAATAATAATTGTTTTTCATTCGTTCAAAAACATTCGTTTTATTACCATTGTCATCATACGTATAACCCTAGCAGATTTGCTGGACGACACGCACACACGTTAGTCGCGCGGCGGGCAAAAGAATCTCAACTCTCTTGGTGCGTACTTATGGTACATTTCTCCTTGCTGCAAACAACTGGTATTATTATTATGATTTTGTAGGCTATTATAGCGTAGGTATTTTGGTTTTTGTATTGGAGTGAAGTATCTGTTACGTAGTAACTATTTATTAATCTGTGGTAGAAGCCTAATTTATAATTCTGAATAGATATTATTACAAATATCTAAGATTGGAATCTTTTACCTACACATTTTACGATTAATAATGTAAACAAGTCTACCAAGGATTTGGGAAATTAATTAACCTTTCAATGACCAACCGACAGCCGGCTGTCGCGCTGCTATTGTCTTTCTATTGTGTCTGGAATCACGTGTGTTCTAAAAGTTTAATTAGTAACAATGGTACCGGTTTTTGTCCTACTGAAAAGTTTTCGTACAGAGAAAGCATGAGCTTTCAACACTACGCTTGTTAAACACGGATTGATATTAACAGATTTTTATTTCACCTCTCTTACTAATAATCACTATTTAAAATTTACCCATCAAACAATGTTTTACGGTTACACAATTTTACACAGCAATTATCGGCAAGTAATCTAAGCCTATTTTATTCTCACAATATATTATGTTCCTTGACCGTCAGTCACGTCCAAAACTTAACGTGAAATATCCTGACAAAAATCGATTAGAAAATTAAAATTTAAAATCGATTTATTCTGTATTTCACATAACTAATGACGCTCTACATAAGGAAATGATGGCACAAACATAATGTAGGTCAACAGCGAAGAAGCTTTAAATATTCGTTCATATTACCAGAAAAATATATTAAATGGCAGTGTGATATGTAATTTATGTAAAAAATACGAGTTTTGTAAAAGACTTCGTTCACTGCCGGGTTTCGATACCCGTTCACATTGACGGCATTCCGGCAATGTCCTTACTTCAACCATTGTCTTGTTATTATTTATTGTTGTTGCTAATTGTTTGCAGATGTCTGTACTTATGTAGATGCGGATTAAGATTGATTGCTTAATCGTATTTGGAGGTTGTCTTTGATTTATCAAATGATGGTGAGGTGGGATTGGTTTCTGTCTTTATCGACCTGTTACTTTAATGCGACAAATGATAAGTGTTTAGAACAATAAATAAGCTATTAAATATTTAAATTAGACTTGACGGAAATAAGATATGACATGTAACATAATAAAAATTATTGCCAAACGATTCTTAAAGGCACCGTCAAAATATATCACTTACTTAAAGGATAAATCTTTATTTAATTAGGAAATAACTTATATAAAATGTGGTTGAACAATATGGTAGGTCTTTTTAATACATTGTATTGGTTCATAAATCTTAAAAATGAGTTTTAACTTTTACCACATCCAATTTTTTAACATAGACTGATAGAAAACAGTTAAAGTCGAGTAAAAGAAACCAGCGATCGAGATTTAACAACCTGCAATTTTCTTCATACACTCTTACATTTACATTTCGTCTGGACATTACATAAAACATCAATAATAACACATAATACTTAGATAACAACATTATCAAATGCTTAAGTACTAAACGCTATAAATCAACTAGTATGAAACAGTGCGATATTCGAGTCGACTGGCCACTTTTACTTTCTCCGGAGAAAGTCGAGCTACTGGCGCCAGTGGCCACGAACAACGTTGTAAACACACATTATTTTTGTTGTATTTCAATTATAAATATATTTTTTGGATTGGGATTTAATTTGTCAACTGTAAACGAAGTAAATGGACCTAATTGTGTAATGGAAGACGTCGTTAAGTGGTTTTTAATAAGCTTTTGATGAGAAAACTAATTATTATATAGGATTATTTATTGGATTAGTGGAGAAGATAGTAGAGAGGGTTCGAAACGAAGTAATAATACTAATTACTTGTTTACATTTTACAGTAATCAGTATTACATAATAACAAATGTAGGGCAAAGATCTCTTCTCATACAGAGAAGCATTTGTTACCGCTCTTGCTAGGGGTGGATTGGTGATTTCAAACATATCTATACTAATATTAAAAAGAGGAAACATTTGATTGTTTGCATTGAAAAGACTCCGTTATTAAAAATTGATTTTAAAAAATATTAGCGAGTATCATACGCTATATAACATCAAGCTATGATTCAGAAGCGAAGTAGTTAACCCAAAATCTATCATTACGCGGGTAAAACCGCGTGGTACAGCTAGTATACATATTTTGATATAAGTGATGGTATCTTCACTATGTTCTTCTTCTTGATATTAATAGCAAACTAAAGCTTGATAATTAAACCTAACATAAAGAAATATACAATGTATCAAGGTTCATATACTTATATGATTTTATGGTTAATGCATCCTTTCGTGTAAAATAAGTGTTCTAATTATATTACCTACTGGTTATATATAATAGTTTCTTTTTTATTACATATGGGCTTGCTCTTGGTCCTAGACTAGCCCGAGGGCATAGACGGGGCCTACGATGGGCCGAGCTCACCCAAAAGATGTAATATAATTGTTCATTCATCTTTAACGTACTTCAAGTTTTATGTAATTCAGGTCAAACTAATTCATGTTAATTGGATTTCTCACCTTCAACACAATTATCATCACATTATGTCTTAAGATCAGCTGTTCACCACTTTAGTAATCGTCTTTTAAATTATTAGTATTAGCATTTATATTAACAAACCAATGATGTTATAAGTAAAAAAGTGTAGATAGGTTACCCAAACGAAATTCTATCTTCAAAAACGGCACACTAACGCACACATACATTACACGTCAAAGTAGGATGACATGATTGAAGTAGTGCGAGTGAAAAATATCATGTTTGTCAATTGGCAAACTTTTAATGTGCCATTTTTTGACTGCATAATTATAACCTATCTACACTTTTTTACTTATTACATCATTGTAACAAACAGTGTATTTTGTCGTTGTTCAAGCTATGAGTGTGTCTTCTATATAACTGATCAATGACACCATTTTATTCTGTGTTTATCGAAAAACTACACCCATATTTTATTTTACTAATCGTAACCACATTACGTTTTGTAAATACGAAAGTGTGTTTGTTTGTTGCAATTTCACGTCTTAACCGCAAAACCAATTTTATTAATATTTGGTATAGATAGATTCGACATTTGGGAAGTATTGGTAAATATTTAATCCCCGACTATGTTACCAATATTAATGCTGATAAAATGCGGGAAATAGCATTTTAATTGAATAATTAGGTATAAAAAGCTATACCTAGTCAATAAAATAGATAAGTTGTTTATTTCACAGTTACAAGATACTTACATCAGTTATCTATAGTTTATTACAAGATAGAAAATCTAACGAACAGTTTCCTAGGGAATTGTAATATAATAACAAAGTAAATAGTACTTCAATGAATTTTAATTTAATTTGAAGACGTCCAAGGGTGTATATGAAACCATCAATTATTCTAATGTCCTCGTTACTTATCTGTTTTGTAGATCGTACATCTTTGTAAGCCTAATATTAATCACATCTTTAAATGGTTAATATTATTAACTTAAACGAAACTGACGTCCTTAATCGTTTCTATGTCGTCAATTAATCAATTCAAACGTTTAAAATAACAACTTAGTCAAGTTATGTAATCTTCCATAGGAACGTGAAGCTACTCTAACCTTTGTGTTCATAATAATAGAGATGATTATTGTGTGAGATGACTCTGTGATTTATTCCTTTAAGGTTTTATCGTATAGTAACTATTTGAGAAAAAGTCAAAAAAAGTCAAAAGTCAAATCGTTTATTTCCATTAGGCCATGAAGGCACTTTGGAACGTCAATTACATTAAAATAGTTGATTCTAGTTGCCCATTCCAAAAAGTTGCTTATATGGAGAAGAATGGGCAAGAAACTCCATATGTACTCTTTTAAAATAAATATGTTACAATTAATTATATACATGATTACATTCTGTAAAGTAAAAATGAATACAATCTCAAAGTAAAGATTCTACGTTAAAAATACATATTTGCAACAAACAAATATTTAGAAATGGAAGCTATATCATATTTACGAGGTATATAGTTTTACATTTACAAATATCGAAATGGTAGACGACCACTCTCAAACAAATAACTGAATTAGTGTGTGAGCCAACTCAATCTACAACAAAAATGAGGAGATATAATTATATTTACTTATATACCCAACTATGTGAAAAATATACGTATTTTTAGTAAATATATTCAGAAAAAATTGTATGTAACCAGTTTGATTTTGTGTTCACTGCGAATTGTCCTATGGGGCAGGACCAGCAACCTTCCAAGCATTTTTATCTTGAATATAATCTTCTAATTTATAATATGCTTGTTGACATAGTCTCCTTTTGATATACGTTTTAAATTTCCTTTCATTTAATTTTAATATTTCACAAGGAATTTTGTTGTAACATTTAACACAGTACCCCATGAAAGAAGTTTTTACTTTTGACAGCCTAAAATAAGGTTCAGCTATTTTATCTTTATTCCTAGTATTAAAATTATGTCTATCACCTACTTTACTAAACATGTGCTGGTTTTTTCTTACATACATAATATTTTCATAAATAAATTGGCAAGGCACCGTCAAGATATTAATTGTTTTAAACAGTTCCCTAAGTGATTCGCGGTGACGTAAATCATAAATGGCTCTGACGGCTCTCTTTTGCAAGATAAAAATAGACTCAATGTCAGCAGCCCTACCCCACAGTAAAATACCATATGACATAATACTGTGAAAGTAGCTAAAATAAACCAATCGCGCAGTTTCGACATCTGTCAACTGTCGTATCTTTCTAACAGCATAAGCTGCTGAGCTTAGCCGTTTAGCAATAGATGTTATGTGAGGCCCCCATTGCAATTTCTCGTCTAGCGTGATTCCCAGGAAAACTGTTTGATTAACAAATTCTAGTTTTTCGCTATTCAACATGATATCGCATTCGCTACCTCTAACGTTAGGCAGAATGAATCTAATACATTTAGTTTTTTTCTCATTAAGTACCAAATTGTTTACGGTAAACCAATTTTGAACCTGAAGAATAGAGTTATTTACGTCGTCAAAATTTTGTGCACGTCTATCTATTTTAAAAATTAATGAAGTGTCATCTGCAAATAACACCATTCCGGGTTGAGTTTGTAATAATTGAGGCAAATCGTTTATATAGACTAGAAATAGAAATGGACCCAATATTGAACCTTGAGGTACGCCCATAGACATTTTCGACCCAGATGAGTTCACGCCGTTTATCTGAACTTTAACCTGTCTATCCTTTAAGTAAGATCTTAATAACCCTAGAGATGTTTTTCTAACTCCGTAGTGCTCCAGTTTCAACAAAAGTGTTTCATGGTCAACGCAATCGAACGCCTTTGAGAGGTCGCAAAAGATTCCAATGGCATCTTGCGCTTTCTCCCAGGCGCTGAAAATGTTCTTAATGAGGGTGACACCGGCGTCGGTTGTACAACGGCCTTTGGTGAAACCGTACTGTTGGTCGTGAAAGATGGCATTGTTATTAAAATGACGTAACAATTGACTGAGCATTAACTTTTCAAACACCTTGCTGAGTACTGGCAGAATCGATACAGGCCTATAATTGTTGAGTTCTTTGCTATCACCGGATTTAAACAATGGTACTACTTTACTGTGCTTCATTAAATCCGGAAAGACTCCTTGGTCCACACTGGTATTAAATATGAAGGCTAAATAGGGCGCAATAGTTTCAATAATTGACTTACAAACTTTTACAGACATACCCCAAAGATCTTCTGTTGATTTAATTTTTAGATCTTTAAAGGCTTTTATAATGGCTTGGGGGTTCGTATGTTGAAATGTAAAGTCCAGAGGGCATTTTGTAACATTTTTACTAAGTAAAGCGGCAGAGAGCGCGGGAGAAGAATTTAAATCTTTAGTAGTTTTAAGGGGTACATCAGCAAAAAAACGTTCAAATTCTTGTGCTACTTCAATATCTGAATGTATGGAACCGTGTGTAGTTTCTAAATTATACTCTGTGTTGCGTTGTTTCTTCCTACCTGTTTCATTGTTTATTATTTGCCAGGTAGTTTTTATTTTATCATCCGCGGATTTTATTTTATTACTTATGTAAAGAGCTTTAGCCATTTTGCATACACTTTTAAAAAGTTTAGAATAGTTCGCAACATATTGATGAAAATTTGTATTTATTACATGCTGCTTTAGGCCATAAAGTTCGAATAATTTATCTCTGCTCTTGCGAATGCCCGGAGTCGCCCAGTCATTAAACATAAACTTTGTGTAGATAATTTTTGTCTTTAGCGGAAAAGTGTTACGAAATTGCGCATTCAGTACTGAAAAAAATTTAGCATAAAACTCATTTGGGTCATCTATATTATGAAAATTTTGAGCACATAATGTATGAACTAAAGAATGATTTAATTTTTCTAATTTTTTAAATGTGGTAGGCCTAAACCGTATTTGTGTTTTTTGTTTAGGTATGTAGGCCATAAAAGTTATTGTTTGACCACTGTGGTCTGAGGGCAGCTTGTTTATTATTTCTTTATGTAAGTACTCACAATTACAAAAAATATTATCAATACAAGTGGCAGAGGAAGCTGTCACTCGGGTTGGTTCGATGAACACATTTGACAAATTAAATGAATTAAAAAGACCCAATAGTCTTATACTATTGGAGTTATTTTCTAATAAATTAATATTAAAGTCACCACACACAATTATTGATTTGCTGCTTGTACTTACTTTTTTTAACACATTTTCCATAACCGAATCAAACATATTTAAATTCTGATAATTTGGGGGTCTGTATACACATACAATAATATGCTGATCAAGCTCAACACAGGACAACTCAATAGTGTGTTCAACCGACAATCCAACAATATCTCTACGTTCTTTAGACTTTATGGAATTTTTAATTAATATTAATGAGCCACCGTGGATCATATGTTTCCGGCTGAAATAACTAACTACACAATAATTGCCGAAGTTAATAGATAGTGTGAAAGATGCTGTGATAACTGCAGACCGAATGTTTATGAACTCTGTTAGGTAATGTTTAGAGAAAATGTTTCTTTATGTCATTATTTTCCTTATATAAAAACTAAACAGAATATAAAGTGAGAATGACATTGAATGCTGAGTATAAGGACAGACTGATTAATATTTTTTTTGATAGTTTATTTACCGTGTATCATCTATTTGGCTTAACATCAAAACTTAGTTAACAGATCTCCAAGAATTAATGTTACTACACTATTCCAATGAGCTGTGCTACTGAAGGGTGCTACGATTTCTCGTAGCCCTGGCTACGTCAGCCTACGCCGTAGACCTCCCAAATGTAATTCTAATGTCCTAGTTGATTGAAATATCATGCTGACACACCCGATAATAGGTTATCAAAAAATGTCAAGGATTGTAATTTTTCACCTTGTTTCTTTGCTAAAATTATCGCTAATAAGAATTCACAATTAGCACGAAACAAGTGGAAAAACTGGAAATTACAGAAAAAATAATTTGATAAAGATAACAGTATTACCGTAGTTTGATGATTTTATTAATTTGTCTGTTCTATATTTTATTAACTGTTTTTCTAACTGGACTATTACATAAACGTCGATGTTATATCTCATCTCGCAACTATATAAATTTATGCGTCGCCTCTCGCCAATCGCCAATTCGTCTTGAGCAAGCGTGGTGATTAACACTCGTGCCTTCTTTATACTGAGCTGGTGATACCAATTGGTGCAAACTTAACACGCACTGAAACTTGAGAGAGACTTTGACCTCTGAGTATGTTTCGGTTGTTTCTTCTCAGAGTAGTCAGCTAGGAAACACTGGCTTCATCGTTCTATTAAAATAAGAATAACAAAAATGACGTGTAAAGGTGTTATTGTTAAACCAATTTACAAAATAAATAGCATTTATCGCTTGTAATTTTGTTATTTTATTTTGCGTGGTTTGATGTTTTGCACCAATAAATGTTTTATTTATCTATCATAACCTATGTTTCAACACATCTTCGTACGAACAAAAATCACGCGATAATCGCATAATCATGTCCTATTAGGAACAAGAAGTCTTGAAAGTATATCACCAGTCTCTTTTAAAAGATCAAAGTCTATAAACATAAATAAAACAGCCTTTATATTCACATCTGTGTTCATATTCGTGGCTTATGTGATCGAAAGTGTTCATCTGTTGACCTCTGTGACCTCTCGCTAAATGTCAACGAATCATTATGTGTTTACGAGGCAATCTTCTTGTCTCAATATAACTTTTAGAGCTCATATATAATAACTGGAATGCTTCTTCAAATGATCTATACTTTTGACACTTACGATGCTAGCTGGTAATGGCGAAGATTTTATATAACTCTAATCTGATCCAGTTTTGTCAGGTGCATTTCCATTCCAATTCTTATATACAAAACTTTCTCGATTTACCCGGGCCTATGGTCCCCGTTATTTCGTTTTTTTTTACATAGGAAAATAACACCATTAGTATATATAGTTATGTTATTAAATAGTTGTTTAAATTACCAAAAGAATTAAGCAATTTTTCTTTCGACACCCACCGTTCATAAATTGACCATTCCCTTCTGTTAATTACAAATTATTGACTGTAGATTATTTCTCTAATGCACTATTAAATTGAAAATTATTACAAGCACCTACATAACTACTTCAATCACCTCGATACATATAGATATTATAATAATTACTATTAAAATAATTTCAAATAAATTTATTAATGAACTAAAACAGGTATTTTGAACACATACCCTGTGTCCAATTGGTTGTAAGCTGTGACGCTAATTACGAGTGTCGCAGCATAAAGATGAAAGTGGTTTGTCTGGTCGCCAGAGGCCAACGTGTTTCTCTGTTACACACAAAATTATATTTAAATAAAAGAAGGCCGAGTTGGCCCAATCTCGAAAGTTATCGCTTACCGTTGATGCACAGCTTTGTGTGGTACGGTTCAAAAGTGATGGAAGAACTTACAATGCTGAGTTGTGTTATATCTTGTTCATCACAATAACACTTAAAGAATATTGCTCGTGCCTATGATTTTAAGAGCATTATGTAGATGAAGCCATAAGGCCACACAAATGGAACAATTACTGTGACCAGTCTCCTTTTTACACGACTGCCCAAAAAAAGGAGTGGTATGTTTTCAAGATTCATGTATGTATGTATGTATGTATGTGAGTTTCTTTATTCCACCATAACTTCTTAATGCCTGAACCGATTTAGATGTATGATGTATCGTTACAATCCGTATATAGTTCCGAGTAACATAGACTAGTTTAAATTTGGAAATTCAACCCCTGTTTGTGTAAAATAGGGGATGAAAGTTTGAACGAAAATCTGTCGTTATTGATTGAAGTAAGTTACTGGAAACTTGGTGTTTACCATTTTGGACGGCGATAAAAATTTAGAACTTCAACCCCTATGTGTGTAAAATAGGGAATCAAAATTTGAATGAAAATCTGTCATTATTGAAGTTTTTTGCCTTTTAGTTCTTTTTTGTCATGGCAGTCGTGTTTTTTAATTTTTTTTAATTATTGTAACTTGTTTTGGTCTGTTAACGAGGCATCAGTTACCACAAAATTCTTTACTCCGTTGTGCCTATCACAGAGTGTGAGGTTTCGACAGTATTGTAGATAAACCTTCTGCTATTTCTTGTGTTGTGACTTGCGTCTGCGCAGTTTCCAGAAACATTGCGTACCGTTGGAATTTACTCTAATTTTCGTCATAGCTCCTAATGTATTTGGCATTGTACAGTTAAAGGTTCCCACAAAACATTTGTTTAGTATTTAAACTGCAGACCGCAAAACTATTGTCATTTGTTTACTCCCGCGCAGTTAATTAAAGTTGGTGTTTTCGAGGGATTTGTTAGGAAAACCATTAGCAGTTGTTTGTTGTTCAGAACTTCCTAGTAAAAATATAGAAAAATCCCCACGAAGTATGTAAATACAACAGTCCCCAGAAATAACATAAAATACGTCACGATTAAGACAAGTCTGTCCACAATAATGAACCGTCCAAAAACACATGCCACAACAATCACTTCAACTCTAAAAATATAGCTAATGTTATTCAAAGTTAAGGTGTCCGAGATAGGTAATTCGCATATTAAACAATACGTCATAGGCGGCGGTTTCTGTGAAGACACGGCGGTACATCCTTACTGAGAAAGAGTTAAACGCGTTCTAAGAAGTTAAGTGTTAAGTTAAGTTAGTTCTACGAATAATAAAATAAAAATAAGCAATGGACATTAAAGGATAGTACAGACTTTTTTTACTAGTGTGCGAAGTGATTTATGCACAATATAAAACTGATGGCTAAATTGTTTGTGTAAAAAATATTAAGCAACAACGTCAGTCTTAGTTAAATCGGTTAATTCAACTAGTGTATTGAAAGGTACTTTCAAAAGTCATTTGCAGGAATAAAATGTTGAATCTAGATGCTCCTTTCAAAACATAGTTTCTTAATAAAGAGGTTACAAAATCTTTACTTTGATTATCTACACGCGATCGGTTATTTGTGGTAAATTTTGTAAATATGTGAACTCTTTATATCTGAACACTTTCATTTCTAAATCTGTATTCTTTTATAAATATATCGGATCTACTTACTTTTAATAGTTGTGACATAGTATTCACAAGTAATAATATAATTAAGTGGATAAAATAGTGTGAGTTATTTGTGTGATTATTTAGGAGTTCGACGAGAGACGTTTCCAAGTGCCTTTAAAGCTCTAATGGAAGTAAATAACTTGACTTTGTTTGGAACTTTGATTTTAAAGCTATTGACATCTTGTGTCGATTCTAAATTCTATTGAATCCGTTCTGTAAAAGTAGAATAAGTAGGTTACAACCTAGATGGTTTAATGATTACATACCAACGGAAGTGTCTGGTCCGTTTTGTAAACCGGGTTTGCTGCCCTACCTTTACACAAGCAGCTTATATTTGCTAATATTACGTACAGTTTCTGTGAATGACAGAGGTCATATTTGTTCAAATAAGACACAAGTAGAGGGCATAGCGTTGTACTTCACGTGAACTATGCAAGGTTTCAAGGAGGATAATATATGACATTTGTCATTGATTGTGAAGCGCAATTTGTGTTTGACATACATTTGTTTTATGGGCTCCAAGCTGTGTTAATATTGGCTGTTGTTTATGTGCGTAAATATTTACTGACTTGTACTTTAGAAGTTTACTTAGTAGATTGAATTCCTATCTAAATTAATGTTTGGTTTGGTAATAAACTTGTTTCATATTGAAACAGCTATAAAAGATTGAATTAAGGACAGAATCGGAATGTCCCAAGTTGGACCGAATATCTAAACATTTACTTTATTCAACACGTCATATTTTGACCATCACTGCAGGAGTGTAAACCCACATCAAAAATATTTTTAACCAAGCCCACCCACTGTTTAAAGACCTTTACAATCACAACCATCTGATATCATCATCTCCTCTTTAAACATCTAACTACTGACTAATTAAACATCAGGAAGCGATATTAAAACAATAAACTCATCACGATCTTATGAACAGGATTGTAAAACGTTTAATTTTAATTGCTTTATCGATTTGACCCGCACTGGCTTCGAACCTTGACCCACGGCTGTACTGCGAATAATTTACTTGTCCATATTGTGTACGTAATGACAGATGAGTCTTGATTAGCTGTGATTGATCCGTGATGTAGACGTAAGGGTTATGTTAGGTATTCGTCATTAAGATTTCATCGATAAAAAACAAATACGATTTAATTAGACGGAGCATTTTAATCGTTTTTTTTTTACTTTAAAAAGAAAACCACAACCCAGTTATTAGACGACACTGTGGCCAATGGGAAGGCTGGTCTAACTTGCTGGCTTCTTACTAACCGTAATGACTGTCAAAGTTATTACCAGGACACTTCCTTCTCCAGGCACGGGTTGTCATGTGAAGATAAACATTTAAAAGTACACATGAATTAAAAAGTCACTTGAGTACTCGCCCGTATTTGTACCCACAAGCTCTGACATGAGATTCAGGAGTCTTAACCACTAGCCATCACGACACCAAATCAAATTAAACGCAATATTTCCATAAAATTGTTCAACAAAACAAAAATAAATATTTCGTGCGTCACAAAACCTTATTTCACGGAATAAAGTTTATAATTTAAGGAGTAAGGACAACACCTACATACACATGAACACTGCATCACGACTCCTCTGTGGCCACATTATGCACGAACATCAAATTGTAGGAAAACATGAAATTACAAGATGGCTGCCTCTACAGTAATTACGAAAGGTAATTTCTGTTTTGTTTAGTCTCTAATTTTGCACACTGTGGCCTGTTATTACTGGAGTCACTGACCTTCAACGTAATTGTATTTTGTTAGATACCCTTCAATCTTTTCAATCTCTTAGTTATGTTCTCATCTTAGAAATTAATTGGAAGCACAGGTTTTGGTTCAATGAACCGAGCGGTTTTGGAAAATTGTTGTAGGTAACTCTTACATAATATGTTGTAAGGTCAAATAATATATCCAGTTTTGCTAGAGAGATTCCGCTATCCTTAAGCTAGTTTTGTAGATTATTATAAAGCCGCTTAAACTATCAATGTTTTTCGAACGATCAAGAAATGAAGAAAGATGGGGTCATATCCCTCCTTGACCAGGGTTTCAGTCGATAACAGAAAATTTTATTATCAAACTAACCCGCGGCTTCGCCCGCCTGTCAAACTCTCATTCAGAATTGGATCCCTTTAGGGATTTTCAAAAATCTTTTCGTAGTGGCTACCTCCTCTTTACAAATAACACACCCTGTAAGTTTCATATCTTTAGAACCAGCGTCGGTCAATTAATCAGTTTACCATTTTATTTGCGATCCATATTTGAGAGAATTTCAACTACATGCTGACTTGATGGCTAGGTCTTCGATTATGTGAGTCCCTCTGACTTTAAGGCTAGGTTCGTGCACCTAAAAAGTACATCCAATCACTTGCTGCGAACTAGTTACATAATTTTCCTCTCTCAAGGTTTTGAAGTTTGCAAATTTAAGCATAAACGTTCATACCACGACAGGAGCCAATTCATCAAGGAGGTCGGTGCCTGAGTCTTAAGGCAGAAACACACTGTAACGCGCTACGCTACGCCACTATGATAACGCGGGCTAGCGAATTTCATCAAAAAATTCTACCCAGTCTAAATCTTAAACTGAGAATAAAATATTATGTATCGATACAATTTATTTAATGAATGACAACTTATACTAAGCGGAATAATTTGGTAAAATTTACCCTAGAACATGTAAAACAGCGTGGAGTGGCGACGCATGTCACAAGTGTGGTGCGGCTGTGTCATGCGCGTGCGCACGTCAGGCGTGTCAGCACGAGTCAGGTCAGCATGTCAGGAAATAAGAGCGTTTCGTTACAGAGCACAGGAGCACGCAGTTTATGAGATTTGTAAGTCAATGTCGCTAGTGTAGACGTGTCGAGGAGGAATGTGACAATTGGTTATTTTTGTGGGAATTGTTCTGAAATTTTTAGTAACTGTATGGTGTTATAGTAAGATAAGTGTGTCATAATTTCTAGTATGTGTCGCGGAAGCTAAAGATATTACAAGTAAATACATTATAAGGACTCCGTCAGTGACAATGCGAAACTTTATTAAAGTGCTTATATAAAACATCACCTCAACATCACATTGCAATATTTGCTTTCTTAATTGTGATGTTATTGTATAGTGTCCACATTTGGTTGGTGGTGGTGTGACAAATTATTTTAATGATTTTGAGTATTGCTTTTTGGTTCTCCGAAAACTCCACGAACGTGGCTCTATCAGTAAAAAAATAATAACATTCTGCCACTTTTTGCCATAGTCTATTTAACCAAGACTCTTCTTTTTGTTTCCTGAGTGCATTACACTCCAGCACTTAGTGCCTGCCATTATAGATATTATATACATAGAAAATACCGATTAAATATCGATTAAAATATATCGCTAATTAACACTGGCTAGTCACGAATCAAGTATTTAAGACAAGCGTGATGTTCGTAATTTTTTGAATATTTTTTTGTTGATTTTTTAGTTAAGTTAATAACTGAGCTATTAAAGTTTTATTTACAACTTAACGCGTATTCGTGATTTTAATATTTGTTTTCGATTTCCGTTATCATGTAAAAAATTAAGATTTCTTAGAACTGCTACTATGTTCAATGAAATCGTGTAAGGATGTTTTTAATCTTATTTTACGTATGGGTTGATGAAGTGAAGCAAAAAAAAAATTTTATCGGTATAATTTGGTGCTCAATGAGACCTAATATAAGTTATTCCAAAACGTTCTCTTCGCGAATGCCAGTTATAGCGGATCCACAAGAAATTGCGAATTAAAAAGTAACCTAAGTCCTTTTTCAAGGTCCAACCTAACTCTCTACTAAAATTCATTATCATTGGCTCAGCAGTTTAATCATATTCGCATGAGAAACAAAAAAATCCTATGAAAAAATGCTGTATGACTAAGCATAAATATTAAATTATAAGTGCTAGTTCTAAGTACTTCGCATTTAATCATCATACAAAAATAAGAAGGTTTGTACAAGAACAAAATATTAATGACGAATTCTTAAGAATTCGAGTTGTTGTGTGTAGCAGCTTATCTACCTGTGCCATAATGTATGTCAAAGAACATATGTACACCGTATAGTAATATACAATTTACGTCGTAGCCGATATGACCTAGCAATCCTAGCATTCTAAAAGATGTACATAACCATAGAATTACCATCCTCCTTTATTAGTTTGTTCACTGTAATTCAAAAAATATTGATTGGGTCTCATGCAACTTTTATTAATAGAGTAGTATGAGTAATATACGAGGAAGGTTTAAGTGTATAAACATGTATGTTACTGCAGAGATAAGCCAAGAATTTCAAAGGTCCCTTCAATGACCAAGCGACAACCGGTTGTTGCGCTGCTGTTGTCTTTCTATTGTCGAATCACGTGTGTTCGAAGGATTAAAACACCCGTACGAAACTGTTGTGGGTTGCTAGTCACAAAATAAGATAACATCTGTTATATCTTATGTACAGAGATATGCATATATCATAAGGATATTTTTAATACATACTCTTTCAAAGATCCGTTTCAAAAGCTTTAGGATAATAACATCAATAGGATTTAAGATAAGATTGCGGATTTTTCTCCTTTTTTGACGCTAGAGGTTAATGGTTTAAAACAGGTCCTGAGGTAATTCAGAGACCCTAATTCGGTTGATAACCTTTTGATTTAGATGTGTTCAGTAACATTTTCAATCGAGTTTAGGTCTTTTTTAGACAGCCAGGGCTGCGGGTTTTTCGAAAGAGAAACCGCGGCCCTGAACACAAATGGCTAAGAAGGAACCTGGGTGGGTTTTAGTCAGTAGAAGTCTGACACTCCCTTCCGCTCCAGCCAGAGCGGGATGAGTCATTTGATGATTTCTCACCTACAAGTAAGGCGTTCTTAGACAGTAATAAAGTAGATGTATCTCTACTGTAAAAATGGTGTAACGTCACTGTATCATGATATTTTATATGTACAATATTTGACCACACAGTTAACATAAGAACCATCACACTTTATTGAGTAAAGACATATTATTTTTACATTCAATAAATTAAATAATTAATAAACCTTTTTGAAGAGGCAGATAAATGAATTTTTTCGTAAATGCATTCTAAAAGTGTCTTAAATACGCTTATTAAAATAATTAATTCAATTAGCATAAATGATGAGAATACCGGGAGACAAAGAATAATGCACCAAATATAATTTTCTTTAAGTCTAACCAGTAATATAAGTACAGGTACATACTATACACGCCTTATCTAAAGAAATTGTATACCACTTTATAGGTTTTACACACACATACATAACTGCTTATCGTTCCGCGGGTAATTAGCTTTTATTTATACTTTAGTGGCATGTCGCCTCGTAAAACCTTTATTGCATAGCTGACCGTTAGTTTTCTATTACTTGAATAACTTAGACACTATAATTGGCCATGATTCATTAATGATTTTATTACTAATCTTTATATTATGTATGTACATAGGATAACGTGAAAATGCTTCTTGACTTTATATGAATTCGCTTAGATCTTTTAAAACGGATTTTAATTCGGTTAGTGATTATATAGAAATGCTTTATTTTGTAACATCTGTGCTAAAGTGGGTTGCGTCGATAGTATGGTGAAAACTCTAGTATAATTTGAAAATTTTCTAAGATCTTTTTTACAGAAACGGGAAATATTTAAGACTTGTAATTTCAATACCAAAATACGCTTCCAGAAAAAGAAAAAAATACTTGCAAAACTGCAAGGACCAGTCAAATCAATTTAAAAAGATATCTGATAACCAGAACGCCAAATGCTAATTGGAAAATAAAACGAACTAAGTGAGATATTTTGTTTCTTTGTCTTGATCTAGATTTGTTTCATCAGCTTGTTTATTCCGAAATCATGTTCCGGCTGTGTTTCCTAAGTTTGCTAGTTTCTGCTCGGTCCGGTTAGTCACAGGCTTGCAGTGTGTTGCTTCATCCACTCTTCTTTAAATAATAGTTTTACGCTCATAAAAACAATCTTTGATACGGAATAATTTGGTTGCTAAATAGATTTTGATGGATACTTTTTTTGTTTCTGCTGCAATCGTCTTAGTATTTGTTGTTTAAATTACTTACAAAGGAAGTGTATTAAATTGTACACTATGCTATTTGCTGTGCGTTTGTCTCGTCACCATAGTGATCATGGTGACGAAATGACATTCAGAGAGTATATTATTAGTTTCTATATGTTTCAAAAATTCAAATTTTTTTTTTGGTGAGTGGGATATCATCCAATGACTGCTCCCGTCCTGGGTGCGGCGGGAGGGCGTGCCAGACTCTTACTGACTAAAACCCACTCAGTTCCTTCGATTGCCCTTTATGTTCGAGGGTCACGGTAACTATTATTAACATTCCGCAACCCCGGCAAGCCTTTATTTCACTTAGATCATTTAAAGGCACTTATGAATTGTCAAAGAGTCCGTCGATCAGTCAGAAAAGTGACGCTTATTGCCTTTTCCAAAACGTAGATCTCTATGGAGAAGAACAGGCAAGAAACTCCACGGACACTCTTTAAAAAAAAACATGTATTACAAAGTCTCCGCGTTTTCCGCGGTTCCTCATCTTTGGTTACTTCTCCGTTCCCGTAGGTAGTTAAGTGATGTTATTTTAACCTGTAGCCTTCTTCGTTCTTCCTATCATTAGCGCATTAACTAACCAAACAAACAAACTACAACTTTATTATTTTAGCATAGATTTGTGTCGTATTATGACTTATCGTCGTCTCCTCTGTCAGATAGCTTTGTTTACCAGATGCGAAATATTAATATTTAGTAGCTAATATGTATATTATAATTGGTAATTTGATATACAGACGTGGCTTGCAGATAAGGCATGAACATTGTACTATGGTAATGGCGAATAATCAATTGTACTTGCAGGTGTTAGAAATGATGCACCTGTGGATATTTTATATTGTATGAGTTTCTTTGGTTGTGCAATTTGACGACTTATGTGCAATTGTGCATTTACATTTATTAATTGATATGACTTTAATTAGAAAGGCCTGTAGGACAGGTTAGTGCGCTGACTGCTAAGCCGGAGGTCGATTCAATTCCCAAACAAGACAAATCTTTGCGTGATGGCCATGTTTGTTTGTTTCGTGCCTGAGTGTAATTTATTTAAAATATGTACAATTAATAAATACAAAATAATATGTATAATGTTTATATATGTATGTATTAAAATGTATATGTATTTATTTCAAATACATGTCAACATTGAGCATATTTATTAATTCCCATATTCAGACTTTGCCTATTTTAGATTAAATGACCGTGTGTAATTTTTCTCAAGTTTTATTGAATAACATGTGAAACTTGCATATTGATTTATTTATTTCATAAACAAAGATACATTTGTGTTGAAATATTTCAATTTTTGATATCCCAACAATTAATTTGATATCCAAATAATTTATAAATGTCATTATTAAATGAATCATACAAACTCAGATTGTCAAAAAATTACAAATGTCAAAAATTATTACATGTCAATTGTGTACACTAAATGTCAATAACATTATAGATTTTTTAATGTCAACAGTACTTATCTACATTTACTTCCTTTTGTCACTCGTAAACTCCTCAATACTATAATAACCTTTAGCAATAAAAAAAGATTTTAACTTATTTTTAAAAATGTTCACATTATCAATATTCAATCGACCCGGAACGTTGAGCTTACAAAGCCTAACCCAAAGTTCATAAGATTAAACCATCTTGCACGTCAAAACAGCCAAAAAGCGAGTCTTCTCAGCAAATAATGACAGCATCACGACCATCGTAATTAGTGCTGTAAAAACTAATTTTCGAAGACGCTGGTAGCAAAAAGCACGCGTTGGCAAGGCCGAGAGAATCCGTCTGTAAAGCTGAGTATAGACGGGCCGTAATTCCATTTGCAAAGAGCGTATTACATTACACATTCTAAACTTCGTGTAACATGCGGTAACAGACGTAGATTCCTCAAACAATCAATAGAGGGGTAGAGCATTCGCAACGAGCCGCTTGTTTTCGCTTACCGATTTTATGAATGCTTGCTGTGTAAAGTTGGCCGCACATTGGCATACATTTGTATCTCGGTAAATGTGGCGCCACATTCGCAACACGACACATATTGCCTTCGTATATCTGTTCGGGGGCACGCTCTTTAAGGACACATTTGTTGCGGCCGTATATAATGTATATGTAGCAAACATTAGTTGCGAAACAATTGTGGCAAAGTGAATAAATGTACGATGCGTGTAGTACGTGCGGCGTTGAATTTTTTTTTATACAAACTGTACTCTAGACTTATTACAATAAGGTTCATATTACGTTGCATGAAACACGCAAATATTTTCCCAATTACGCCCCGTTACGCTGGTCAGTACCCGGCTTTATAATTGTGCAGAATTTGTTTGAAGACGCTGAGAGAATACTGATCACAGTATCTTGTACAGTATGAATATTAATTGATACTATTGTCAAGGCAACGTTACACGTCGTTTTGATACTTTGCTAGATATTACTTATCTGTTTGATTGAATTTGCGTTTTATTAATATGTACTGTCGTTACATTTTTGATGAACAGGATCTTAGTTTCAGATGCAAATGAAAATTATTTTATCGCAATAACGCTGAAATTATTTGAGGTTTTATAGTTTTATATAAAATTATTTTACTTAACATAATTTTGACATAAACTCACAAATAAAAAAAATTGTTAGTATATAATTTTTTATGTAAGGGAAAAAATACAAAGACGCCGCAACACCGAATGTAAAGAGAATATTATATTATGTATTAAATAAAATGAGACGAGTAAAACTAAAACCCGGAAATCTAGACAACGTCTGGTTTTTTGTAGTTTATCTTTTCTAATTATTTCTAGAGGACAAGTTGTGCCCGCGACTTCATCACGTTTACTTATATGTTCTTACAACACCCTGTATTTTATTAAACAAAACAAAAAATCAATACGTTCGTGCCATCATAGAGTTTTTGCGGTATATTTATATTAAAAAAATTTTGAACAAAAAGATCAAATTACGACTTTTTCGAATTTATTGCATATAACATCTACACCAAATAACAATACTTAATGGTTTTGCTCTATTTAATTTTCGTTCACACAATAAATCACGTTTTTGCTCATCTAACCTTTGAATTAATTTATTTGCATTAGTGTCGGAGATAAATTAAATACGATTGACCATAAATAAAGTATTCACTACCCTTGATCGGAGTTAAATTTGATAGACTATTTATCAGATTACATTGCTCTATTCTCATTCACAATTGTTTAGAGAAGAATTGTGAGTACTTAACATTTTGTTGGCCTTAAATTACGAGACAAACGGGTGGTGATGTTCCCACGTTTTTGTACAACATTTGTCAATTATAAAAGCCGGAATTCGTGTGGACTTTAAGCTAGAATTAGCTTTAGTATGGTCATTAATTAGAAGAAGACTATTAAGTAGGAGTAGGTGATAATATACATACTTATTACAATTTAATTAAACTGTACAATCATACAGTTGGGTAAAAACCGTACAAACCGAAGGTTAAAGTAGTGGGAGATCTGCCGGGGTTGCGGAATAGTTCTAATAGTTCCGAAGGGACAACGAAGGGCTACCGAAGGAACAAAGGTGAATTTTAGTCAGTAAAGCTCTGACACGCTCTCCCGCTCCGCCTAGGGTGGAAGAAGCCATTTGATGATTTCCCATCCATAAAAAAAAGTAGTGAGAGATCTGTTGCCACTTTCGGGTTTGGGCTACATTTTACCAATCTTCAGAGTAGGCTTCCAAGTTCCAATCATATCTTTTGTTGAGTACCGCAGTCCTGTCTCCTATTTTCATGGCACGTATTTTGAGTTTGTTTTTTGCTATTGTCAAAACTGCGGTTCTAATTACCTGTATTCACCAGCCTTTACCCGGCTCATCATTTAGATGAATTGATGAGCCGGGTAAAGGCTGGTGAATACAGCTTCTCGTTTGCGCGAAAGCAGCTGAAAACCTATATCAGACTTCCATAATTATTTAAGTACAGGTCTGATCATCAGACTTTCAGACGTCCGACTATATCGATTGTCAAAGATCTAATAAGAATGATTGAGGGGGCCATCGGCCTTCCGAACGCCATCAACTTGTAACACTACTACACAAAACTTAAAATATCAACATTAAAAAACTAAATTCTTTTGTTGCAGGTACATCATCAACAAACTTGAAGTGTGGAGCCACTGACAAGCAAATCAAAATCCCATTAAACCAGGTTCCACAGATTTCGTAAAATAGAAATCAGATTCAAACACACAATACGTAAATTTAGTTTTTGCGATAATTTGGAAACGTTGGTCAGGCGGTGGATGGAACGAATTTCAACGTCTGCAGATGGATAGCAAAACTTCGGTTAGGCTAATGGACTTAACGGATTTGTTTAATGAAAAAATGTTGTTCCGCTAAGAAATGTTTTTATTGACCAGTGGATTTCTGGTAGTGATACCACTACCAGAAATCCACTGGTCAATAAAAACATTGAGGATCAATGAAGACAGGAATTACTAAACTTAGATCATTTTTTTGTTTGTCACACAAATGTCTCTCTTATTACTTTTTTTTATATATCGTCTAGTCAACATAAAGGGCAACCGAAAGAACATGAGTGGGTTTTAGTCAGTAAAAGCCTGACACGCCCTTCCGCCGCACGCAGGACGGGAGCAGTCATTTGATGATTTCCCACTTACCCCAAAAACAAAAAAAACCCTTAATTCTTAACACATCAGAATCCTCAACTATCTCCGTTCAACCGAAGCTCATTAGAAGTGTAACCAAATAGTTAAATAAGAAGCTATTCACAAGTGACCTTAGATATTAGGAGGGGAGGTCGTTGTTTGTTCGGCGACGCCATTGTTGCGGAGGAAACTCATTCAACGGTTGTGGACTTGAGGTTTACGGTTCATTAAGTGTGTTTACCTCAGAGTATTTGGCCTAGATTTGTGATTAATAAGCTTAAGTATGCTGATAGGATATTTGCTGATTAGAATTATTTAGGTACATGTGGCAAAGGTGGAAGAGGAAACTCTCCTCATTCCAAATAATAGATATATGTATAATAATATATATGAAATTAAATTTTAAGCCTTCGAACACACAATTTCGATTACCTTAGTTTGTTTGTATTTTATCCTGTAATGTATATTTACTTTTCAGGTGTCTAGAAAAGTAATATGCAGAAAAAAACTGTTCTGGTGCGATTAGCAAAATATTTAATAAAAATTAGCAAAGACGCGTCCGTGAACTAGCTATTATTCCTTCGAACACACTTGATTCGGGATACAATATAAATACAATTGCACCCCGACAACCGGCTGTCGCTTTGTCGTTGAAAGGTTTAATATAAATAAGTGATAATTTCAGTTGCTTGCCTAGTTTTCTTCAAAAGCAACTATCTTTTGAGGGGTCAAATAAATTCAATTGTTTCTTTTTTTTTGTAAATGACTTATAGTGGTTGATTAAATGAGATAAAAGTTTTAACTTTGGAAATTATTGACAGTACCTTTTTGTTTAATTTCGTTTTACTATTCTTTTCAATATATTATTTTATAACCAGATAAATATGGTCTTGCATTAAAATCGGTAAAATCATATTTATTTTGTAAATAAGTTATATAATAACACTTTTATACGTCAATATTGGTTTTAGTACGACTATCTGTTCTGTGATTACGACTATCAAACTTTTTATAGACTCACAAGAATATTGCGTGTCCAACTTTATACAACACACATAACTAGATCTAGGAACTCTAGCTTCAACTATATAATTATTATCTGTTATATCCATTCCGCTTACTTCCTTCTCTTGGATATGACATAATAACAGTGTTTATCTATATCTCTCCACTTATCTATACTAATATAATAAAGTATTGAAGACTTTTTGTTAACGTTCTAATCTCTGGAAGTTCAAATGCGACTGGCTTTGGAGAAAAACTTTATTTAGGTATGTTTAAGTGAAGAAGTATCTAAACACGCAGGCAAATCCGCGTCAGATGGATAGTATAGTTACGAATGGCAATATATTCATGTTAGCAGTTCGATATCAAAAACGTATTACCCAAAAAATTCGTACTAATAATATAATATGATATGCATATGCTGCATACGAATGAATACAATATTCATGCAGGAATATAGACGAATACAATAGTTCCTAAAGTTCATTATCAGCCGAAAGACGTTCACTACTGAACAAAGGCCTCCCCCAAAGATCTCCATGCATGGGTCCTGCGCTATCCGCATCCAATGGGTCTCGGCGATCTTGTTGAGCGGTGATCATCGGTCCATCTTGCAGATGGCCTGCCCACACTGCTAGTAAAGTTACAAATGGCAATAACCATTTTAGCAATCGTAACTATTTAATATCAGGACTGACAAAATATGAAAAATATATAACAAATATAAATATGCATGAATAAATAAAAACTAATACAATAGTTCTTGATAAACAAGACAAGTCTTTTAATAATTTAAAATCACGTGTTTGACCTACCTATCCGGATTTGTTCTATTTAATTTTTGCATGATAATTATATCAAATGATAATTACCACGCCAGTTTAGCTGTCATTAGTATCTTTAGAATCGTTTGCTTTTAGTACCAGGTATACTAACTAAAGAGTAATTATATTATTATACTATTTATTTTGGTAATACGTCGTTGATCGTTAAATATTAATTGATTACAATAAATAAATAAATGTCTCGGGATAATTTACACACGACCATCTGATCCCAAACTTAGCAGAGCTTGTACTATGGTATCGAAACAAGTAATGAACATGCTTATATAATTTATAAATGCATACAAATTACAGATATTACACCTGGACACAGAACAAACAATCATGTTCATCATACAAAGTTTGTCCTGAGTAGGAATGGAACCCACAACCTCCAGCTCACCTGTCATGGTCACTAGCCACTAGACCAATAGGCCCGTCAATGATTGCAGTTATACAAATACAGTTTAATATACATATAAGTTGCTTAGTAGGGACTATTTTGTAGATGGACAGCAAAAAGGTGCCAATAATATGTATACCAAGAGGTCTACTAAAAATAAATTGATCGAGACTGATTTCCTGCAATTAATTTATCTGGATGACTCGTTTATAAATTGAAGCTAAGTTTGTTTGTCCTTTAAGTAATTTATTCGTGTTTTGTGGTATTCTAATAGAATATACATACAGATTGCTTATTTTGTTCGATTTCAATATTTATTGTGGTTATTAAAAGCGTTTTAGTATCCTTATCCACTGGTATTTTATGATTTAATTTGTTACTATAGCTTATGTTATTTGCATTTGTCGATTTTTCATCAACTTCCAAATAAATAATAAAAAGGTCTAATGCATTTTGATCCTTTAAGGAGCCGACTCGAAACTCTGAGTAACCTTAAGATATGTTTTTTATTTTATTTTATTTTGTGCTTGAGGTCTACGTCCGTGGCTTATTTTGGAATTTCATGCAGGTTTTGAGAGACTAATGATGTCTCCTGGCTCTTCTACACCTACATAATAAAATAATATCGTACTGAAGTAAAATTAAAAAATTAATTAGTATGTTAAACATTTACAGAATTAAAGTAAAGTCAGACGGCGCGCAGTGTATGTGTAACAAATATTTCTTTTTAGGTGAGTATAGTCAGACCTCTTTTATATGTTCTGTGAGTCAGAATATAGCTGTAGTATAGCCTAGAGCAGAGTACCACGCTTTATGCCGTGGGGCATGATCAAGGGTTATTTTAGCTACCCCTTGATCACGTAAGCGGAGCCTCAGGTACAATGAATAGCCTCGAATATTTTCTTAATGATCATTCTACTACTTCATAAATCTAGTTATTACCAGGATTTGCTTTGGGCCGTACACAATTTTACGCATTTTAATATCTCATTTAAATCAGAAATCATAATTATCACGCTCTTTTAACTGACGAACAAAATGTTCAAACATTTTAGTTTAAATATTTTTCTGAGATTTCAAAACAGATTGACGCACTTCACAATATGTTCGGCCTGGAGGTCTTCGGCCGATCAAAATGCTAATATTATGCATAACATTACCGCGTGTTCGCCTCAACATCTGCACTTTCGCTTTTACATTCGAAAACGATTATTAACAATGCGTCGAGGTGACATTTTCGTTGTGGTCGAACAGTTTATTGACTCGATTTGTCAATGAAACTAATTTATCGATTATCTACGGATCATTCAAATTCAATATTGATGTTCGAATCGATTGGTAACGCTGGGATTCAGCAATCAGCTATCTAAATATTCAGCAATTTCAGCATTAGGATGCTGAAATTGCTGGACAGTGACGGTGCGCGCATTGGTTAACATCGCTTTTGTAACGCTCCGAGTCTAAATTAAATTAACTATCGAAAATACAAAAAGTTGTACATAAAAGTGGTATCAGAATAAAGAAGATTTTGTGTAGTGTCAAAATACTGAAAACATAACTTAATTTACCTAATGAAAACCTGATAATAATCAAGTGAAAATAAAAAAAAAAAAACCGGTGAAACTTCAAAACTCTACAAACACACCAAGCTGCGTGAGTCATTCGTCGGTGGAGATCATTGACCCCGCCCTCTACATCTTCGTCATACACCGTCATCGCAGCTGATTGGTAGCAACATCGGACAACAACATCACATACTAGCAGGTTTGAAATAAATAACTGTCAACAAAATGATTTGCCCAGCTTGCAAGCTAGAAATAAAATACGCTGGAGAGATGCTGAAATGCACAGGATGCGCAAGTAAATATCACTATGCTTGCCTAAATATGACATCTACCTATTATCTAGAAAATAGTTTCAAACTTACGACATGTTGGCGCTGCCAAGACTGTACTAATATCACCCGTCGCTACCGAAATGACAATACCCCTATCCGGAATACAAATATATCACCACTAAATGACACTACAATGTCTGTTGACGATGCACAAGATGAACTAAACACAAGCATTCACACAAATATCGAGAGTAAAACCCCCGACCAAAATAGCCAAAGCATTACCAAAACGCAGGAAACCCTACCAGAAGGACTTTCGATTACTTTAGATAGTCTAAGTAAATTACTAGACTCTAAACTTGAAAAGAATAATCAATCCTTACTATCTGTACTAAAGAACACAATTCAACAGGAAATACAAAAAACTATCACAAACCTAAAGGAAGATATTTTGAAAGATACCCACAAGTTAACACGCGAACAAGAAATAATAAAAAACGATATTAAAGCACTAAACATGGAAATAGACACATTACGAAGGGAAAATGAAGAACTTAAACATCAATTAAAAGACATAAAGAAAAACATGACTACAATTGGAAACCCACAACAGGATAGTTATAATAAAAAAATAGTATTATTCGGTTTTACAGAATACGACCAAGAATCAGAACACGAATTAGAGTTTCATATTGTTAAAGCATTCAAAGATATCTTAAATGTTGACCTGACTGGATATATTGAGGGGCTATCACGAATAGGAAGAACCAACAACTTTAGGAGACCCATCGTTATTGAGCTAATAAGCAAACGAATGACGAAATATATATTAGATAACGCAATGTACTTCAAAAATACAGGGCTTTTTATTTCAGAATACTTGAATGAAACAGCTCTTAAACAAAAAAAGGCACTACATGAAAACCTACGCCTAGCAAGGCAACAGGGACACCACGCGATTATCAAAAATAATCAATTAATAGTAGACGGCCGGCGACAGGAACTCACTGCAACGATAAAGAATAACTTCGAACCTAAAAAATCTGAATCTGAATCTATTAAACCAATTAATTCGCAAAAAAACTACATTACTAACGAAAACACGAACAATATTGAACACGACACCGGTCACCAAAGGATAAACACGAGTATAAATTGCACCTTTCGTCACCCAAGATAATGATATCACAGTACTATTCCAAAATATGCAAAGTATCAACAATAAACTACACTTATTAGAAGAATTTCTCGACGAAAACAACGAACACTATCAGGCACTATGCTTGTCGGAAACTTGGTTATCACAGGGAAAGAAAGATTTAATTAATATCAATAAATACATCCTCGCTGCGTCATACTGTCGACAGAACTACGAAGGCGGCGGTGTGTGCATATTATTGCGTGAAGACTTGGAATTCATCGAGCGAAAAGATATTATGGATAAGTCGGTAGAATATGTAATAGAAGTATGTGCAATTGAATTGCCTAAACTTAAAACTATACTTATAACTTTATATTGGAACAACAAACAGCCTGATGTATTTTATAGACAGTTAAAACTTATTATGGAACTTCTACTAAAAAAATATAATAAAAATAAAATCATATTTGGAGGTGATTTCAATGTAAATATTCTGGAAAATAGCTTACAAACCAAAACATTACTAAACTTTATGTTAGAATATAACTTCATTCAATGTATTAGAAAACCAACACGAGTGACAGAAACTACTTCAACCTGTCTTGATTTAGTATTTATTAACTTTGTGTCTGAATTAATAATTACGCAGGTACACGATTATGGGTTTTCTGATCATAAAGGAACTGTAGTAAACTTAAAAAAACTAGATACCAAGCCGGCTAAATACAAAGAATGGAAAACAAGAAAACGAGTTTTTAATCTAAATAATATAGAAAAATTTAAACTTACATTAAAAAACATTAATTGGAACTCAATAATAACTTCGGATAAAACCATGAATGAAAATTACAACTCATTTGAGACGCTTTTAATCAAAATATTAAATGATTGCATACCCATTAAAACATTAAAAATAAACCAAAACAAACGAAAGGATTGGCTGACAAGAGGCATTAAAATATCATGTAAAAATAAACGGCTATTAAGAATTCTTACTTCCTACTCCAATAATCCTGTGTTAACAAAACATTATAAAATTTACGAAAAAACATTAAAACAGATAGTCAATAAATCAAAAAAAATACAATTTATTAAGGAAATCAAAAACTCAACCAATAAAACAAAATCGATGTGGAAAATAATTAAAGAGCGTACTAATAAAAATCAGACAAAGACACAACAAAATATTGAATTGACAATCCATAATAAACTAACGTCCGACCCAAAACTAGTTTCTAACTCGTTCAATGAGTTTTTTGCATCAGTAGGACAAACAAAGCATAGTGGGGACGCAGAGCCATTCGGCCGGCCTGTGCTCCGACCGACTGATAACACTATGTTTTTACATCCACCCACACTCAAAGAAATAAAAAATATAATAAAACACCTTAAAGGCAAATATAGCTACGGACTGGATGGAATACCCCCCATTTTAATAAAAGCGTGTGCTGATGAACTGACATTACCATTTTACCTGTTGATCTATCAATCATTTTCTGAAGGGATATTCCCGAATGCGTTAAAAAAATCCATTATAAAACCCATTCACCAAAAAACTCTAAGTCTGACCCAAATAATTACCGTCCAATTGCACTACTACCGACATCATCTAAAATATTTGAGAAGGCAATGTGCAAACGAGTCTATAATTTCTGCGAAAAATTTAATATTTTTGATGATTCTCAAAATGGTTTTCGGGAAAAAAGATCCACAATTTTAGCAACATTTAAATTTACGCAAAAAGTACTGGACGTTTTAAATAATAAAAAATACGCGATTGGAATTTTACTCGACATGACAAAGGCTTATGATAAAGTACTTTACAATATTTTATTAGACAAACTATACGGAATCGGCGTTAGAGGAATAACACATAAATGGTTCGCATCCTACCTACAAAACCGAGAACAATTCGTAGAAATTGACTATTGGGATCATGACACTGGGGAACTCAGCCAAATACGTTCAAATGCGCTTAGTATTAAAAATTCTATTCCTCAAGGAAGTGTTGCAGGGTGTTTATTATTTTTGATTTATATCAACGACCTCCCCAAAATTATAACGCAATCGTGCGTATTGTTCGCCGATGACATCTCAATTATGACTTCCTGTACTGACTCTGAATACCTACATGACAATTTAAATGATATTATGTTGACTATACAAAACTGGATGAAAGACCATAACCTAGAAATAAACTTTTTGAAAACCAAAATTATGCAATTTAGACCTTATCAAAAAAAAACCCCTAGATGTGAATTTTACGTTTGAAGGTGTCAAAGTGGAATGTGTTAATACATTTACCTTGTTAGGTCTGGACCTAGATGTTCATATGACATGGAAAGCACACATACAAAAAATTAAATCAAAATTATCGAGTTTTATATATGCACTACGTGAGCTCAAAAAATCAACGGATTTAAAAACTGCCCTATCCACATATTACGCTTACGCATACGCATGGCTTAAATACGGAATAATTCTTTGGGGAAATAGTGTTGATACCAACGAGTTGTTTATCTTGCAAAAAAAATGTGTTAGGATTTTGGTCCATATTGAAAATGACGAAAGCTGTAGACCACATTTTAAGAAACTAGGCATTCTAACTCTGACATCTATCTATATTTTAGAAATATGTAAATTTGTGAGACAGTACTCACATTTCTTTATTAAAATCTCTGACCAGTCTCGCCGATATGCACCTCGTTCAAGATTTGAAAATACGCTCGTAGTACCCCAATCAAAGTTAAAATTACATAGCACTAGCCCTCACGTTACATCAATAAAAATATATAACAAAATTCCTAATGAAATACGAATTGAAGAAAATGACAAAATATTTATAAAACGAGTCAGAAACCTATTAATTGACAATTGTTATTACTCACTGAATGATTTTTTTAATGATGACTTTAATATGGATTGACTTGTACTAACCACTTATTTATTGAATTTTGTTTTGTTTTTATTTAATTAACATTTTAAATTTGAGTAATAATTATTTTATATTGTATTTGACCATATTTTATTTTATTGAAATTTAGTTTTTGATTATTATTATTTTTTGATTATAAATGACATGTATTTGATATTAAGTAAGAATTTTATTGTATTCGACTTTTTAATATCTTTTTTTTTTTTTTTTTTTCTTTTTTTTTTTCTTTATTTTTTGTAATTATTTTATTATTTAAATTAATTTATTATTATTGATACCTAATTTTAAAACTACTGTCGACATTTTATTTGAATTGTTGTGCCCGACAGGGTCCATGTGAACATTATTTTTAATTTTAAGAACTTACAATACACATGTGAATGCAATAAAGAATTGAATTGAATTGAATTGAATTAATTTAATATTTAGATAGCTGCGGTGTTAACGAATTAGGTATGTCTTTTAAGAGAGTGTAGCTTTTCGTTTTGATTTGGCTTTGCTAATAATAGCTAGTTCACGGACGCGTCTTTGCTAATTTTTAATAAATATTTTGCTAATCGCACCAGAACATTTTTTTTCTGCATATTACTTTTCTAGACACCTGAAAAGTAAATATACATAGGATAAAATACAAACAAACACAGGATACAAAAAAAATCGGAACTTTGTTTTTGCTTTTTCTAAAAAAAGCAAAAAGTTCAGCAGAATGGGCATTAATTCTATTAGGATGGCCGTAACGTACGAACAACAAAAAGTTAATTTTTTGTTCGGACATTTGGAGTTCAAAGTCCCAAGAACGATTAAAGCTACAGTTTTCGCGGAAACCTGCCATAAGCCACAACATATTTAAATTGGAAAAAACATTTTTTGCCACTATCATTGAAGAATAGGAAAGAAATAATACTTTGCACTTTATAAAAACGACTTCCAATGATCATAATATGGATGAGATAACATTAATAAACATATTCTCATTAATCAATCTTTTTCAACTAGCGGAGTGCACTGTCAGCTTTGATGAACGTATCCTTAATAATATAATATAATGCCATCAGTCAAACAACATTTGTGTTAGGACGTTACAAAAGAAATGTTTTTACAGTCATTTGAGCATCACGCTAAGCTGTCATTAGACTTAGTACTCTTGAGGATCGTTTGACGAGAAGCTTTATGTATCACTAGCTTTTGCCCGCGGCTTCGCTCGCGTTAGAAAGAGACAAAAAGTAGCCTATGTTACTCTCCATCCCTTCAACTATCTCCACTTAAAAAATCACGTCAATTCGTCGCTCCGTTTTGCCGTGAAAAAAGACAAACATACAGACAGACACACTTTCCCATTTATAATATTAGTATGGATATTTAGTGCCTATTGCCGGTTAATAGGTATTTCTGTTCCGTGAATAGAATTCACCGACTGAAATGCCATGGCAATAGAGTATATCGTCATACCTCTGATGATGATCACCAATGAATTTATAAAATTCACAATGATCTGTAAAAAGACAATGCCCTATATATTGCGTATGACAATAGGGATTGTGATGTCACCACGAGGCAACTCAATTGACGATTAATTCATTTCAAAGCAAATAATTAACACGGTATAATGATAATATATCCATATACTACCATCGGTGGCCAAATTATTAGGGACAGTGTTCATAGAGCAACATTTTGTTGTTCAAACACCTTTATCAAAAAAATAATTATTTCACATAGGTTTTTCTGCTTTGGTTTTACTCCTGGTATCATTATTATTAATTTTGATATGTGATAACACCATGAGATCGAGGCATTTTTGAAAAAAGTGGTATAGCTTATAATTCATAGTAATTTTGTTAACTTCTGTTGAAAGCTACGTTTGTTTCAATGATGGCAAAAAAATTTTTGGGTTTAATTTTACAAGATGTATTTGTTTAAACTAATCCAACCGCAAGTAATGTTTCTGATGATGTTCTTTTTTTTTTTAATTGAATATAAAATATTGACTTTTTAATAACGATGTTGTGTGATAATTTAAAATAACGCGTTTTTAAAATGGGCACAGCTTTAAACCCGTCTCCACCAAAGTTCATAAAAATACAAACGTTATTTCTGTATTTTACACATTCTCAGAGAGATTTAACAGCTATTACAGATGTCTGAAAGTTTGTAGTAAACAGTATTAAAGTAAAATCTGATTAGAACAAACTTCTGGAAACATAGAGTGTCAAAATATGTGGCAGAAAACGGATCACCACTTTTTGTTTTGACCATAAAAACTGGGATATCTGCCTAAAACATGGTAAAAGTGTATTGTTTGCCTGACTACGATTATAAACGAGGGAAAAGACAAGAAAATAGAAGTATTCGATCGGGCAGTTTGACGGAGGTTGGCCGAGAAGAATTGGATAAATCGTCGGCCGATCAAAAAATCGCGCCTCACCAAGACCATGAAGTAGAAACGACTGCAGTGGGCCTGGCAACACCGAAATATGATAGTGGCAGACTGGAATCGGTTAATAATATTACTTTTAATATTCCCATACGTCTGAAATACACTATTCAGTAATTATTGCATTTTTTTCTGTGTATGCTTCTCCGACGAATATTTTTTTCAAGTGGAGGTCGATAAGAGCTCATTTGCAGTCGTACACATCGTGGAATTGTACGAGAACAGCTCCATGCAGATTGCTTTTTAGGGAAAATTTAACAACCAGGTAGCATCATGGTGTGATTTAACAATCTGAGCTAGAAGCACGGGGTGTCTATACATCGTGAAAGTGACTACAAGGCAAGATCTGTACAAGTTAGTACTAGAAACTGAATTATGGCCGCAAATCGAAGAATGGGTGCCCAGTAGCCGGAGAGTTAATTTTTATGCACGATTCTACATCGTGTCTCAAGGCCAGGAGTGTTAAAGCGTTACTGTCTGAAAAATAAATAAATATTTTGCACTAACTAGATAATTCACCAGATACGAACTCTATTGTGAACATGCAAATGCTCATCAAGAGGGCTATCGTTAAGCTCTTCTTGTATGTATAAAACGTCTTATAGGAGCTGTTATTACAGCATAAGGCGGGCGTCGCAAAATATTAAGTTATACACAAAATATTTACTTACAACTCATTAATGCATTATTTTTTTAAACAAATTACCAGGTTTAATTTTACCTTCATATTTCTTATTTTTACAATCTTAAATAATAAGGTTTTTGAATAAAAAATACCACTGGAGTCTACAACCAATCACTTTTCTGAAAAAATCAATCCAACTTCATAATTCAAAAATTATGACACTGTCCCTAATAATATGGCCAGCTACTGTAATATTATAAATATGAAAGTGTGTCTGTCTGTCTGTATGTTTGTCTTTCTTTCACGGCAAAACGGAGCGACGAATTGACGTGATTTTTTAAGTGGAGATAGTTGAAGGTTTGGAGGGTAACATAGGCTACTTTTTATCTCTTTCTGTCGCGAGCGAAGCCGCGGGCAGAAGCTAGTATTATATTAAACTAACTGATTGATTGACAGACTGTTGCTATATAAATACACAGCTCAAACCGCTGTTACTAGAGACATGAAACTTGCATGGTATGTTTTTTGTGTAGATTAAGTCTATCCACTAGAAAAAGGATTTTTGGTACCCTAAAGGGGTAAATAAAATAGGGGATGAAAGTTCGACATCCTCGAGGGCGAAGCCGAGGGCAAAAGCTAGTTACGGTTGAAACTTCGGTATTTCAAAAGGGCAATGTATATGAAAGAAAGAGAAAGAGGTCAATCGTCGAATCCAACTCGGCTGGGCAGCGTTCGGGAAGTTACGTCATATCTTCTCGTCCAAAATACCGCAATGTCTCAAGACGAAAGTCTTTGACCAGTGTGTGTTGCCAGTGATGACTTACGGAACAGAGACGTGGTCACTCACAGTGCGCCTCATAAGCAGGCTCAAGGTCACCCAAAGGGCAATGGAACGAGCAATGCTTGGAGTTTCCCTGCGTGATAGAATCAGTAATGAGGAAATCCGCAGGAGAACCAAAACCACTGACATAGCTTGGCGAATTGCCAAACTTAAGTGGCAGTGGGCGGGGCACATAGCTCGTAGAACTGACTGCCGCTGGGGCGGAAAGGTTCTCGAGTGGCGGCCGCGTACCGGTAATAGCAGCGTGGGCAGGCCTCCCGCAAGTTGGACCGATGATCTCATCAAGATCGCCGGTCCCGCTGGATGCAGGTGGCGCAGGACCGGTGCATGTGGAAATCTTGGGAGAGGCCTTTGTCCAGCAGTGGACGTCTATAGGCTGATAAGGATGAATGATGATGATGAATGTATATGATCCAATGAAAAGATTTACACATACTTATATTTAGCTTTTTGCATCAGCGCCAAAGGATCGTCCCAAGAAATCATTTTGCTTTAGTTTTTGTGCAGGGATTTGATACGTCAAAATGTTTTTATTTGCATATCTTTGGATAGGAACTGTGACCACGCATTATCTCCGCGTGTCAAACTTAAGAAATTTGTAATTTATATTCTTGTGTTAAGTTGATATATGGTTTTATTGGCCTTAGTGACTCTGGCCTGTTGGTTATGGGTTCGATTCCTATCCAGGAGTGATGATGATGATTGTTTATTCTGTGTTTGACTGAACTTATTTATGATGATGGTATATTCACAGACACATCTTTATAGCCTTCACTGCTCTCTATGTAATGCTTTGTCTTGCCAATCTTCCATGAAAGAAAAGTTTTCCCAGCAGTAGATTGGAAAACTTTTAAAACCCTAACCGGGCTTCATGTTGAACTTACCTATACTTACATAATTATTTCAAGTAACAACGTTGGGTTGAGTTGAGTTTGGTTGAATAAAAAAATGTGTTTAAAAATTATTAATGAGTATAGTAAATGAGTTGTTTGGTTACCATAAAACAACCTCTGCTTTGTTTTGGGATTAGATGATCGTGTATAAGTTATCCCAAGATATTTAGCAACCAGTCTTGTTATGACATGAAATTGATGACGTCATTAACCCAAACACACGTGTTAAAAAACACACGTTTCAATGGTTTTTACATCCCATCGTGATAGACGCGGTAAGCAATCAAGAGCTAATACATAGTTTTTACAACTTCAATTTATTTAATGACGTTTATTATCTACGCATATAGGAACATCTACACGCTTTTTACTGGACTTAACACGTTGTTCTACACGTGTAGATGGCACGATATACTGCAACCGACGGTTCAAACATTGTGCAACCAATGGTAGTCTTCGAATTAAGTTTAAATAGACAAAATCCTGACAACCGTCGGACAGAAGCAACTCCCTGGTCAAAGGTCTTCCTTTTAATAGAGAATAAGAACTTTCCACGAAGTACCATGACGACGACGATATGAAAAACCTGTTACCTGAAGCAAAAACAATAAGTGTCATTAAGACCTTTTTCGTGCCTCGGAAAACACATAAAAGATCCAGTTGTTAAACAGCCTGAAAGTCTGACAATCAATTTTAACAAGAGTTACCTAGTGACTGGGTTGCTGTAATCCATTAAGTTGGGTCTGGTTAGATTGAAAGCCGATCCTATGGTATGGTATGGCATAGCATGGTATTACGCTCTCGTTAGGGTGGTTGGTTTATTCCTAATATAATATAGTGAAGATTATGGTTTAGATTGATAGTATCATTCTATATTCTATGGATTTCATATTCCTCATATTTTGTACTAGTGTACACACCTTCTATGTTTTTCTTGCTCAGTGTAAATACTTGTATAAGACTCGTGTTTAGAAACGTGTTGGGTGAGAGATCATTAGCACGTGCAGCGATGGGTTATCTATCAAGCAACAGATAATCACCCGTCTGTTTATCTCAATAATCTAAGTAATTGTGAAACGTGAATTGATGTCTATGAAAAGCTTTGAATAGAAGATTATATTACGTCTTTGTTTATTAAAAAATGTATAGTTCTATAAGATATTTGCTCACTTTTTGGGAATTGGAAGAAATTGTTGTAAGCATTTTAGATTAATTTTCGCTGTGTGTAATTATTGTAAGCCAATAAAAAATCAATTCTCATGAATCCATTTCTGCCCGAGGCAGTAATTTTAAATGTCCACTAGCAGCCTCCCGTAGTTTCACACGCGTTAAAGAATGTTAAGGGTTAACAACCCTTATCACTTAGGGGTATAAAAAATAGATAGTAGCCGATCTCAGACCTACAGAAAAAAAAATCGTAATCGTAAAAATCGGTAAAGCCGTTTTGGAGGAGTAACTAACATTGTGACACGAGAATTTTATATATAAGATAACATCAACAGAAAACAGCAACGTTTTTAAGTTTGACTAAGCACGTCACGAAACTACACAATAGCCCAACATCCATTTTAATCCTTCCTGGTTCAAAAAACAAAATTAATATCTTTATCAAGTTGAATCTTTTGCGGAGCTTCCATTCAATATTTCCATAGATTTTTTCTGGCCATGGCATTGAAACCCACATGCTAGTTACATGTTCCATTACTTAATTGTCTCACCGCAAAAAATGAATAATGGAAACCATTATGTTTAATATAAAGAAGCAATTAAAACACCCATACAGTAATATGTGTCTAAATAATATATCAAAGTTATAAAAGAATTCTCCAGTGTTATGCCCCAAGCATTCATGTTATTAGATTTTTATTTTAGTAATCGGAATGCCTTCTTTGTTTTTTTGCTGACAGCTCGGGAGGTGGATAAGCAAATTAAATAAACAATTGGCGTGGTTCCGTCTGTCTAACTTATGGGTGGGTGTATAAACATATAATTTTGATCCAAAACAAATATTGAAATAGAAGATGGATACAGTCACATGCAACAAGTATGGATACTTGCAAAAAAACCAATACACAGATCAGTTACATAAGATTTATACAATATAGAACAGAGTTTCGACTGACTTCAACTGTCTTGTTTTTGAGTCTTAATAATTAGAATGTATCCATATGTTCTAAACCTCTGTCTTCAGGGATTACCTACAAGCGTGACGGAGATTAGCATCAAGTACGAACCGTCCTTACCTCGTAAGAATGATGACATTATGCGCTTAGAATTAATTACATTTACCTACCAAGTACACCACGATTTTTCCTTCCAATCTCACGTGTTTCTGCCACTATCATGACCAAGCTATGGAAATTAAATGCCCAATCAGTTCTGCCTCCTTCGTAGGACCGGTGACTATGTCAGGGCGTTCCATAAGAACCTACGACGCGGAGTCACGAATGGCCGTCACGACCCAATACTTCCGCGTTGTATAACGATTTGTTAACTGTGCATGTATAATTAGCGAAATTTTTGCTGTAAACTGAATGATTTATTGACGATCGTTTAGGGTTGCTGTCTTTTTTATAGACAAACAAACAAAATATTAGAAATTTGAAGGAGGTGTAGATGAAGCAGCAACGGGCAAGTATTAAAATTTCAGTTAGAGACTTTAGAATCTCTGGTAGCTTTATTCTCGTCTTCTTGTTAAATTGTGGTTTAAAATGTATCAAATCTGATAGAACTCAAAATAGATTCAAGTCGTGACGACGACGACATCAATGATTGTAATGATGACCTTATTGAACAAACTATGATTAATGACTGCGACAAAAATACTGCAAATGTCAACGATCATCACCGATTATCATGAAAAGATAGACGCATTTAATGTTAAACATTCTTCAATATTCGATTAAGGTTTATCAGATTCTTATGTATAATGCGATGGAAGACTGCAGGAAGCACACTCTGATACATTAGGCATTACATGTGAGCATGGATACTCGCCAATACTTCAGGTGCGTGATTTAATGTAGCATCAATCGTTTCCTTAGTTGTGCTGCCAAAAATAGGTCTTACAATTCAAATTAGAACATCTATAAATTGTTCTGTCTCACTTAATGTCGTATCAATGTATTAAAATATATAGAAACAATAGATGAAGTAGGAAAATGGTCTATTAGTCAAATAACTATTCAAAAACCCAAAAAAAACGATCTTCTGAACCTATTATTATTACTTAAATTAGATCATAGCCATTGGCGATCCTCATAAACTGATATTTCCTCATTCATTATTTAATATCTAGTTGGCATGGTTACTAATTATAAGAGTATCATGGGCGTTTCTTTTTCCAGTCGTAGTTTATGAATCAGAACGGAGGACATTGACTGAGTGAGTGATTTACTTTTTTGTTTAGCCTATGCTGTCCCACTTCTGGGCAAAGGTCTCCCTTAACTTCTTCCAGATCCTCAGGACTAATTTATTTCGTTTGAATTATTACATATAAAAACAGTTTCTAACTAGATAAAGCCAAACGAATAATCTAGATCTGAGAGGGTTCATAATTTTGTACGCACCGACCACAAAAAAATTTAAAGGCAATGAAAATTTCAGCAAACTGTTAGCAAAATATATTAACCATATCAAGAAAATAGGAAATTAGCTGGGTCTGCTTAGTCAACCTCAACTCAAAGGCCAGACTATAGAAGGCTGGTCTCTCGGGTGAAGTGGTTTATTGCTCTGGGTCTTTGATCACCGACGTCTCGAGTCCTACCTTCGTTAAAGACTGCTCTCCGTTCAGTGTTTTTGTAAGTATGGCGAAATCAAGAAAACAAATTGCTTATTTAAGTACCTACGTAATGAAATCTTCTACCATAAGAAAAGATGTCTTAAGGTTTAAGACAAAAACCAATTTGAAGTGTCACGTCTCCCAATCCCAATCTATTTCTGCACCAACCTTGCCGTTCCGGTTCTTTGTGCCGGTCAAAGCTGCACCATCATTCTTTTACCGTTTGGTTACGGTTCGTTACCGATCATTGGCTGGTACAGGCCTAGTTACAGTTTCAGGTGTTGCGTAAGCCATTGTGTCGTGTGTTTTGGTGTGATTTGGTATCGGACACGTTCGTTTTTTACTTGAATCTGATGTATCGAATTAGTTGTTTATTTTGGAGGAGCAATTAGGGTAATTTTGGTAGAATACAAAGAATATGGTTAATTGGTGGTGTTTAAATAAAAAGCTTTTCTTTAAGTAATTTCTACTCCTAAACAACTGGATTCTGTCAGTGCGCCGCTTAGAAGCCAAATAGCACTGCTGTGATTAATAGGATGAGCCAATCAGTAAACAAATATAAATTACTAGCTTTTGGCCACGGCTTAGAATATCGAATCCAAGTTAATAATTTTTCTTAGTTGATACTTACTCTTCATAAATACCCTCAAGTTTCATGTCTCTATGACCAGCGGTTTAGGCTGTGCGATACCACCCACCCAGTCAGTCATAGATATAGTAAGCTTCTTAGCTGTTCTTAGCGACACGAGGCGGCTTTTCTAGACACGCCACTATTATGTGTTTAGTTTTTAGTTTAGTTTCGCTGGGCTTGTCCGCACTTAGCCTCATAATTGGGCCATTGTGCGTGCACTATTATGTGTAAACTTAACCTTTTTAACTTCCATAAGCCTTTATCCTACTTTGATCTAGACCCAGACAAATTAACTACATTAAAACTATCACCAACACCCAATTCCATCACACACATAAGGATGTGTTGGCCACAATCGTTCCACAAACGCATTCAATTCAATTAGCGGTGCAGCCAAGATGACCTGTTTACATTATTTAACATAATTTACGATTAATTAGCATACTCTACGCTCAGTGAAAGCCAGCTAATAATCCACGTTGCGTCACTATAATTAATTTTATTATGAACAAAGCAAGGTTGTATAACAATATTTAAAAGGTTAATATTTAATAAGGCTGTTAGATTAATAAGGATGTTTCTATTTGAGTGTTGAAGACTTTCGGGTCGTTGCGGATGTTAGTGTGTTCTAAGCTTTGTAACAAAATCTAAATGTCAATGGTCAAGATACATTTGAAATGAGCGGATACGTTCACTCATGATTGTACTTCATGAAAACGAATGACTTTCCTATATATACTTTTTTTTAAACTAAATAAACGTATTTCCTGAACTGTACTTCTAGTTTTATTTTTAATGACGGTTTTTATGATTTAAACTAAAATAGTAATTGTGTCAGATAAAAATAATGGTTTTGTGTGATATAATTTTTCACTAATACGACTTACTGATTTGAAATCCGTACTAATATTATAAATGCGAAAGTAACTCTGTCTGTCTGTCTGTATCTTCTCCACGCCTAAACCACTGAACGGATTTGAATGAAATTTGGTACAGGTATAGTGTGGGAACCGAGAAAGTACATAGGATAGTTTTTATCCCGGAAATCTTCCGGGAACGGGAACTATTATTCCACGCGGACAAAGTCGCGGACAAAAGCTAGTATAAAATAATTCATTTCATATTTCTTTTGATTTTATATCATGCGGTTACTATTTATTATCCAACGTTTAAAGCTCATTGTCAAGTACTAATAACTACAAAAAAATCACGGCTGTCGGCTTGACCCTCGCGAGCTTATTGAATTAGTAATAATAGATTTTAACAAAAACTTATTATATAATAAGGTAGGTACGATGAATGACAAAGTACGTAATCATATTTTAGCTTCAGTTTTATAGAGGTAATCAAAATAAATATTTTCATTTTTTGCACGGCATAAATTAATTTAATTTAAGATTAGAGATTACATACGTTTACTTGGCACTAGCTTTTGGCCGCGACATTGTTCGCGTTAAGTATATGTACTTACAGTCTGTTAGCAACAGTCAATTAACAATGTTTCTTTTATGTTATACCTTGATGACACGAAATAATATGATGCAATTGACATATATATGCAAACTTCAAACTTCAAAACTATTTTATTCAAATAAACCAATTACAGGTACTTTTGAATCGTCAAGGTGTCAGTCTGTCAAAAAAATGAAGCTAGTTGCTCGTTCCAAAAAGTAGGTCCCATGGAGAAGAGCGAGCAAGAAACTCCATGGATACTCTTTTAAAATCAATATATTACAATAATTTGGTTACATCATTCATTGTTGTATCTAAGGTACTAAGTGAGAACAACGTAACAAGTCGGACATGTTAGAAATATTAAAATAAACAAAACAAATTTTAAAATAACTGATGTATGTATGTTATGTATTCATTTTTACTTTACTTTCAGTGCATTTCCTTATAGTGTACTCAATAATTGTGACAAGAAAACCGAAGTGTTATATGACTTTAGTTGCTAATATCATAAAACTCAGAAATTACCACTTCTCATAAAATAATTTAAACAAACTAACCTACTCTTTAAGTACTTAGTATATTATAATAAATAATAGTACATAATAGTATTAATAAGTAGATTTCGAAAACTTCATTGTAGGTTTTTTAATATAATAATATGGAATGCTTCCTCCTGTCCTTAATTCCTGAGCAAATTGTGAAATAGCGAAATATTTGAATTCCATCAGCGCAATTTTAGTCATTATGTGGATCATTGTTTAGTGCTCTAATAATACAATTAAATAATGTTATTAAGTTAAATAATTGAGTTAAATGTAGAAACTCTTTTCATTTAATCAAGATGCAATTATAATTTTAATTAAAGTAGGCTCTCAAAATTGCAATTTGGTTTAATGCCCCTAAATTAATTTAACTCTGGTAGTGCACTTTCGAGTAAGTAATTGTCTATGCTTACGTCTTTCAACATTTTGATTAATTTAACAATATTAAATTAAAATGTTACTTTTATATTTCTATAGGATGGAAATTATGGAAAACAAAATAAAGGTATAGTGAAACTAACCATTTACTACAAATGGAAAAAAAAATTAAGTATTGCCTTTTTATATTTGTCACAGATGATAAATTATTGAAAAAGATTAGCTTCAATGAACAATTTGGGCTGACTTTACGCAGTTTGGATACAGTTTTCTTATAGTATAGTTGAAGAGAAAGTATGGAAGAAAGTATAAATAAGTACTCCATAAATGTTGGTACAGTACTTACTATTTCCATGTCTGTTAAATATTATCGTAAAATTATTCGTACTGGCAATATTTACGTAACCCATTTTAATTTTAAACAGTGGTATAGTTAATGTAAAAATCTGATTAAGTTTCGTAATTTTGGGCGGAATAATTATACGGTTTTCGTTTAGGTGTATTGTCGGTATTTTCCGGTTGTCAGCATTATGAAACTTGGGCTTTCAGAGCCTGCGAAATCTGTGTAATTTTTCAAGGTGTATTTTGCAGTTTCTGAAAGTTGATTCTATTTAGATGCGGCTGGTAAGCTATTATGTAATATCGTTTAATTATTTTTCAAGAACCTCCATCTGTAAACAATAGTTAAATACATTTTATTTTTCAATTTCTGGTGGGACTGGTAGAAAACAGCTAAGATATCAAGTACACCTTTGTGCACAAAGTGTAAATTAATAAATAAATATATTACACAATTTTGAAGGTTGTACGTTATTTTTCTTTAATGTAGAACGGAAATATGACTTAATTGTATTCACAAATTTAATTTTAATTATTGTGAAAACGTATGCTTGCGTGATGTGATAATAATAATAATATAATACTCATACTTATATGTGTTCATAATTTATTTCTGTTTGCAAATAATATTTTTATTTATTACAGGTAAGTGGTGGTTCCGCTACATTATTTAAAAGAAACAATGGTAAGCGTTTTACAAATCACCTACATTTGGTAAACAATAATATTCTTTTACGATTTGTAACTAGCAAAGAAGCTGCAACTCTGACTCGCTAATTATCCGAAAATTCGGCAATAGTGTTGCGTTAATGATAGCTCACGTTTTTAACGATTATTTAACTCGATTCTTGTGAAAATTGTAAAAACTCTATTGATGCAAGATGGCGGTCGCAATGGCCAAATTCCCGCCATCCGAGTCTTGCAATTTTTTTTCTTACTAAATATGATTTTGATAACAATATCAAGCGATATTGCAAATATTAATCTTTGTACGATTGAGCGAAGTTATCTAACTTGCGATTTTGACAGACGATTTATATCGAATCAAAAACTCATCTCGCTGACATAATCGCTCGATCTATTGTTGATCGGAAATCGATTGTTTCATAATGACTGTCGAAATCGGTTGGTAACAGATAGATAGAGTCGGAAGATAGATGTTTTGTGACCCCGCAGATGTATATCATCACCGTATCATTTCTGCGGTAAAAGTTCAGTAGTTCACTAGTATTGGTGTTTCCGTGTAGGATGAATGTTCCTGCTTTCGCTTGCAAAAAAGATGTTATCAGGCAAATGGCTGTATTCTATTTGTTATTTATTGATTAACCTCTAGGAAATAGGTGTTCTTATATTTTATTGCTTTATAACTTCTATCAATTACTTTAGTTTCCTTTGATGTTAATACAGTATTATGAAGGCAATAGTAGAGAGTATTGTAGCTTAATTAACGTCTTTATAATTTCACTTTGCGGATAAAAGTTTGAAACAATTTTGATGAAATTTATTAAGAACTAAGCTCTTTAAAGGAAATAACTAAGCTATATTTTAAGTCTGTCATCGGTTTATCCGTCATTCACACGAACGACCTCAACTTCGGCACTTTCATCGAGTCCAAAGCACTGACTGCGGCGAAAAAGCTGGGCATCCTTAACAAGGTTAAGCGATACTTCACGCCGGGACAGCTTCTAATGCTTTATAAAGCTCAAGTCCGATCGTGTATGGAGTCTTGCTGTCACGGGATGGCTCAGCCAAATACCAACTGGCCGCATTGGACTCGGTAGAACGCAGAGCCAGGAGGTTGATTGACGACAAGGAGCTGGTGGCCCAACTACAACCTCTAGCACATCGGCGTAAAGTTGCCTGTCTGGCGGTGTTTTACAGATTGCACTTCGGTGAGTGTGCTCATGACAATCCCACCACACTATTCCCAACCACTGCAACTCCTGAAAGCCAGAATCAACAGTGGAGTCCGCCAGAAAAGCGCCGAGCAATGAAGCTTGACGAGTCCCGGAGAAACGATTCAACTGTTGTAACGTTACCCTGGGTTGTAGAGGCCCAGGGAAACAATCACACAGGTAGGTTCGTCTAGGAAACCAGAACCTTAGGGAACTGGAGTCCCAGACGAACAGAAGGTTAGGAAAAGAAAATAAACAGTTATGAAAAGAACAGATATATATTTAAAATTATAACAATGAGAGTACCTGATCACCCTACACTTTGGCCCAAACTTGTAGGATTTAAAATAAATAGGAGAGGATGTTAAAAACCAGGATTCGGGGGTGCTTCACGTCGTCACGAGGCTGGGTAAGCGCCTCGGCAACGGAGGCCGGAGGCCGGAGGCAGAGTAGGCGCCTCGACTACGCTGGCTGGAGGCAGAGCAGGCACCCCGACTACACAGGCCGGAGGCAGAGTAGGCCCCTCGACAGCGGAGGCTGGAGGCAGAGTAGGCGCCTCGGCAGTAGAGGCCGGAGGCGGAGTAGGCGCCTCGTCAGCGGAGGCTGGAGGCAGAGTAGGCGCCTCGACAGCGGAGGCTGGAGGCAGGGTAGATGCCCCGACTTCGCAGGCCGGAGGCAGAGTAGACGCCTCGACAGCGGAGGCTGGAGGCAGAGTAGGTGCCCCGACTATGCAGGCCGGAGGCAGAGTAGGCGCCTCGACAGCAGACGCTGGAAGCGGAGTAGGCGCCTCGGCGGCGGAGGCCGGAGGCTGAGCAGGGGCCTCGGCAATTGACGCCGAAGGCTGAGCAGGTACCTTGGTAGCTCGGTAGCTGAGGCTGGAGGCTAGAAATAGATAACGCAGAAGCGCGTGCAGGAGTAAACTGGGAGGTGAACCCAAGAGAGAGGCCGGTTCACTTAGAGGTTTAAACGTCACTCAGAGGTTCTGCAGTAATATATGAGAGGGTTCACTTCTAGACCTCCCAGTTACTCCTTCTTTCGATGCCGGCACAAGACTCACTTCCCTCTGCAAAAATATCGATAAAGAAGATTCTTTTCGAACACTTTGTTAGGAACGCAATGTTTTGAATCAAAAATTTGAAATAGTAAAGAAAATGAGGGTGCCATTAACAAAATTAGGCGGACAGGTCTATAAAAACGTATGCAAACTTCACGAAGACAAACCAACCTCCACCTATAAAGAAAACAAATAGAATGATTGACAAATGTCTAGTGAAAAAGTGTCAAACGTTGTTTACAAATAAATTATTTCTTTTCAGAATGTTATAACTAATTAGAAATACTATTAAAAACAAGGAGAATCACATAAAATGATAAAATAAAAGACCGTAAGTATTACATTACCCCAACAACCCCGGAAAATTTTCGACTTCAGAGAAAATTTTTGTTAAATTTAGAGGAAACAAAATCACCACACACGAAATCTCCAATCATTCATCAGCGAACATACGTCAGACAAGCATAGGAAGGGGTACGGTTCACATTCAATGACGCGTACTCCAGAGAAGATGTTTCAAAAGATAACAATATGACTATAAGGCTTATTTAAAGAGTTGTCATCCGCTCCTGACCAAAAGGCTTATTTATAGAGTTGTCATCCGCTCTGACCATAGGGCTTATTTAAAGAGTTGTCAACCGCTCAATATGAAAACCCAATAGAGAAAGAAGAAAAAATAGAAATAGATTACTCGAGGGGTAGGGCCTCAACTAAAGAAAGACAATAGTAGTTACCCGAGGGGTAGAGCCTCAAGCATAATATAATAGATTACCTACAAGAGGGGTATAGCCTCAAGTAGATGAAAATTACTTAAGGGGTAGGGCCTTAAGTAATTATAGGGTTCCTCAAGGGGTAGACCTTAAGTAACAGCCACACTCATTAACAATACACTCATTGCAGAGTGCTAAGAGAGAAGAGATAGAAGAAATAAGAGAAAAAGAGAAAAGAAAAGAAGAAGAAAGTAAACAAAATTGCCAAAATATAGCCGAAAGACTGAAGTCAATACTTGTAGAATAAAGTAGATATAATATAAAGAATAAATGATATTTATGGACCTATAAGGAGGAGTATTTATTAGAGGTAGAGGGTTATTAGAGGAAGAGAGTTATTAGAGGAAGAGGGAGGTTTGTAATCAATCATACGAGAATGAGCCATTGTGTCGAAAAAATATTAGAAAACAGTAAGTAATTAGTACAAAAGTTAATTCACAATTAGGTTACAATAGAAAGCAAAATTATTAGTAAAGTAGAGAATTCAGATAAAAATTAAAACTGATTAGTAAACAATTACATACAAATTATACGAATAAGAATAAATTTTAAGTATTGCAGTTAAATAGTGAGGGCCAAGTGTAGGTAAGATACTCTGAGGAATAGAGAGGTAGTATTTTAGAAGAGATAGGAAATAAATTTAGAATGCCAAGTAAGAAACCAAACAGTAGGGAAACTTGTGTAAGTGTAATTTAGAATTTAGAGAGGAGGGAGAGGAGGGTTCAATAAGTTGGGCGCCAAAATGTAACGTTACCCTGGGTTGTAGAGGCCCAGGGAAACAATCACACAGGTAGGTTCGTCTAGGAAACTAGAACCTTAGGGAACTGGAGTCCCAGACGAACAGAAGGTTAGGAAAAGAAAATAAACAGTTATGAAAAGAACAGATATATATTTAAAATTATAACAATGAGAGTACCTGATCACCCTACACTTTGGCCCAAACTCGTAGGATTTAAAATAAATAGGAGAGGATGTTAAAAACCAGGATTCGGGGGTGCTTCACGTCGTCACGAGGCTAGGTAAGCGCCTCGGCAACGGAGGCCGGAGGCCGGAGGCAGAGTAGGCGCCTCGACTACGCTGGCTGGAGGCAGAGCAGGCACCCCGACTACACAGGCCGGAGGCAGAGTAGGCCCCTCGACAGCGGAGGCTGGAGGCAGAGTAGGCGCCTCGGCAGTAGAGGCCGGAGGCGGAGTAGGCGCCTCGTCAGCGGAGGCTGGAGGCAGAGTAGGCGCCTCGACAGCGGAGGCTGGAGGCAGGGTAGATGCCCCGACTTCGCAGGCCGGAGGCAGAGTAGACGCCTCAACAGCGGAGGCTGGAGGCAGAGTAGGTGCCCCGACTATGCAGGCCGGAGGCAGAGTAGGCGCCTCGACAGCAGACGCTGGAAGCGGAGTAGGCGCCTCGGCGGCGGAGGCCGGAGGCTGAGCAGGGGCCTCGGCAATTGACGCCGAAGGCTGAGCAGGTACCTTGGTAGCTCGGTAGCTGAGGCTGGAGGCTAGAAATAGATAACGCAGAAGCGCGTGCAGGAGTAAACTGGGAGGTGAACCCAAGAGAGAGGCCGGTTCACTTAGAGGTTTAAACGTCACTCAGAGGTTCTGCAGTAATATATGAGAGGGTTCACTTCTAGACCTCCCAGTTACTCCTTCTTTCGATGCCGGCACAAGACTCACTTCCCTCTGCAAAAATATCGATAAAGAAGACTCTTTTCGAACACTTTGTTAGGAACGCAATGTTTTGAATCAAAAATTTGAAATAGTAAAGAAAATGAGGGTGCCATTAACAAAATTAGGCGGACAGGTCTATAAAAACGTATGCAAACTTCACGAAGACAAACCAACCTCCACCTATAAAGAAAACAAATAGAATGATTGACAAATGTCTAGTGAAAAAGTGTCAAACGTTGTTTACAAATAAATTATTTCTTTTCAGAATGTTATAACTAATTAGAAATACTATTAAAAACAAGGAGAATCACATAAAATGATAAAATAAAAGACCGTAAGTATTACACTGTCTTGGATCCCGCAACGAAATTAATCAGAAAAGAACAACGGAGGAGTAAGAAAAATATATTTTTTCCACTTCCCTCCATAACAAGCAGGAGACAGAACAGAACTAGGCCGATAGGCACAAAGGGGCAATTACAACTGGGAGAAGCCCAGATTGCCTAGCACCACGGAATATGATCTGTTAAAAATTAATGGGTCCTAAATTGTGAGCTGTTACGAGTGTGCTCATGAGCTACACGAGCTCATTCCCCCGTCTCCGTTTTTCCACCGGACATCCAGACGTACGGCGGGATACCACCCTTTCTTGGTCGATATTCCTCGTATCTGCACGCAGCGTTTCTCGAATTCCTTTATTATGCGCACCGCAAAAGAATGGAATTCCCTGCCGTCCTGCCCTGTCTGTGTTCCCAAATGCATATAACCCGGATGTATTCAAGAGAAGAGTGCATAGGCATCTTTTGGGTGAGCTCGCTCCATCGTAGGCCCCGTCTATGCCCTCGGGCTAGTCTGGGACCAAGAGCAAGCCCATATGTAATAAAAAAAAAGCTTGTATGTTATAACTGTATACGATCTCTAAAATTCACACTTAATATATTAATATGTAAACATTGACTGCAGTGTCAATAAATACGTATGTCATAAATATATAACAGAACTTGTAATTCGCGGTAACATACTAATTGCTACTGCAAGAGCTGTTTTATTATCACATAGTATTGAGCACAAAATAACCGTTCGTTTTTCCTTGAGTCAGACCCTTCACCAGCCCTTTGAACTTTGCTCAAAATCGTGCGCAAAAACGTGGTGTATCAGGTACACGGTGAATTAAAGATTTTAAGTGTCAAGACCAGCGTCAAATTAACTCTGGATTGATGTTAAATTGTAAACTTATTGCTAATTTAATTATTGTAGTTGAACACGGTTAGCTTTGCATGGAACTGTAAAAGAAGACAAGTGGTATGTCTAATTACCTAGCTTAGCTTTATTAATAACAAGTTTATGCCAATCCCATGTATTTATGCCACTTGTCTCCAGGGGTTTACGTTTGTTTTACAAACTGCTCGCAACACAAGTTAAGTCATCAGTCAGACTGCATTTAAAACACTCTTCCATTACCTTTTCATTATTATAGCGTATCAATTTAACATTACGACAGTTATCACAAAATCTCATTGCAGGGACTCGATCAACCGCTCCAAAACCGGCTTAATTCCTGTCCAAACAATCATAAAGCTACAGAAATATCTAGGCGTGAATGGGACTGAGAAATCAACAGAATGCGCCGTACAATATTTATTGCAGTCGTGATAGTGCATAAGTTATAACAGGTTGGTTCTCCCCGCCTACTAATGATGGAGTAACCCGTTTCCATTCAGGCGGAAATGGCTTGGGAGAAGGAAATTGTTCTATACCGGATGGCTGATATCATGATATCAATGGGGGAAGTTAATGTATGAATGTATAATCCATTCACATCTCATACAATAAATATCTCATACAATAAATATGAGATGTGAATGGATTAGACTTAAGACGATTATCATACTGAGACAGTGTGATAAATCGCCGTCTTGAGCTTTTCTACTCAAACAGAGGTATTTGGGTTAGAAAATCACGGTCCTGCGCTCTATTTAGCAGTCTCAAACCACCCCAAAGATGATAGGAGTATAGAAACTAATCGAAATTAACATAGCAATACGTACGTACTTGTAACATCATTAGCCTTAGCCTATAACAGTCGATTGATGCGTTTACTTGTATAAACACTCCATTTCTAAACTCAACGCTGCGCTGTTTTATTTAAACAATTGGTTCAACTGTCGGACACCTGAAAGGTTTCCAGAGGTTTTTGAGATTTTCTTTTGAAAAATGATAGAGCTTGTATATTTGTGTTTAAGTTTTGACAAGCCTAGGTTTTTCAACCGACTTCAAAAAAAGGAGGAGGTTCTCAATTCAACTGTATTTTTTTTCGCTTCTATTTGCTTTGAACGAATATTCAATATTCGGATACTCAATTATAAATATTAACAGTCGCCTTTCAGTGTCAAAAACAGGACTACTCTCTATTACTCTCATATTTTCTTAGCTAGTACAATCTATCTTTAAATATTTAGGATAGACCAGTCATTACGTGGTTCTTATTTATAATTCGTATTCGCACTCACCTGTCATAGTTATCATCTAAGTACAGTTCAGTCAAGTTACTGTAGGAAACATGTAACAAAATTAGAAAATCGTCTCGTCTATATTATTTAACATGTGCATATCTACATAAAATTATAGATACGCATATAGTGCATAAATTATATGAGTCGAAGCGAAAGCAGGCAGTAATATCGTAACTGTCTGCAAACTTACATTTGCCGTCAATCAAGATGTTGATTGCGTACATTTGTACTGAGATAATGTATGAGAGGTAATTTTGGGAGCTGTAAAGTTAAGTTGGTTTTGAAGTTGATTCGAGTACGATGATATTGAATGTTTCCGTACGATTTCTATCCTGTTTGTAATGTGGTGTGCGGATTATTGGTCGGTTTTTCTCGGGTATATTATGTAGTTATATGTAAGTATAGTGATTTGGGCGAGGCGCAGTTATTCATTTGTTAAATTACTTAATATAAGGTTCTTACATAGTTTTAAGTTGACTGAAAAAAGAATTCTGTTGCTAGCAGATGTGCTCGTTTGGATATGGTATAAAAAGGATGGATTACCCACAATTTTTTTTATTTTGAATTTGAGATTGAATTTCCAAAAAACCTTTCTTAGTGCTTTACAACAAAGCGCAACATAGCCTCAGTTGATTAAACTGAGACAAACAGACATTCAGTTATCCTGTCTCCAGTAATCCTTACAATAATTATATAGGTCAAAGATAGAGTTTATCTATTAAGTACATAAAACCTTAAAATAAATTCGTATTCATAGGTCCGATTTAAATGACCTTCTTAATAATAATTTCATTGATTATTAACAATCCTAATTTATCAGATCTTACCATCAACCAAGACTCCACAACACTTTCTAACACTTGAACCAAAAGGTCATCCCAAAAAGAAGTCAAGAAAAACAAACAAATCACCGTCAAATCATCACCACTAATCACCATCAACGAACCGCCTCGCTCCAGTTTAGTTCGTGATGTTCCTATAAAGATGAAGGATTGACATCAAACTTAGCTACGTCATGTTGCAATAACCGCAAAGGACTGTGGTATTTAATAAATGGCTTGAGATATCGTGAATGAGAAATTAGGTGAAGTTCAGAACACTGATGAGGCGAATAAAATAGAACATCTTGGTGGTTATGTGCTCCTAGTACTTGATAATCACCAGCATTATGATCTGTTAGTCTGTCAAACTGTCTGTCTGTGTAAATTTGTTGTTCGTGATTTGATCCGATTTTAGTATTTGATTACTTTGTTTTTAATGTACGGAAATACATTGTTACTTGCATCCGGGGTAATCCTGAATACCATGCAAGTTTCACTAAAGTAATTCAGTTTATGTCGATGTTTTTGGTACTTATAAAGCTTGTCGAAAGACAATCTCTTCTTTGAAAAGGTTGATGGTACCGTACTGTAATGACAGTAACATTAACAAGTATTGGCTTGCGAACAAGAATCGACGATTAAGAATATTTTGAATTTTATCACTAACTTTTTTTCGCCCGCGTGAATTTCGAAACTTCGATTCTCTATTTTACCCCTTCAGGGGTCGAATTTTTCTTAGTAAAGTAAGCCTACTCATCACAAATAACACACCCTCGAATTTGCATGTCCCTAGGACAAGGCGGTTTGGGTATAATAATATCAACAATCACTCAATATAGATGTCACAAATATACTCAGTGTTCTAAATGTCCTCTATGTGTAAATCCGTCGAAAGTCGTCGTGTATGTAGTAACGGGTTTCACGTAACGGTGACCACATCGCCGTCGCGTGCGCACCGAGCACATGCCACGGACTACACTGCGATTCCATGTATTTCACTGATTATACTTTTAATTATCGTTGGCCAGTTAGTTGGATTTTTAAGTCGCTTAAGTGGAGTCACCATTTCAACGTTGGTAAATCAAGTACAATTAGATTTAAATTAAGTTATATTTGAGTTTAATCAGGATTTGATCAGATATATAGTCAGCTAGCTTTTGCCCCGGCTTCGATCGCCCTAGAAAGAGATAAAAAGTAGGCTATGTCACTCTCCATCCCTTGAACTGTCTACACTAAAAAAATCACGTCATTTTTGTCGCTCTGTTTTGCCGTGAAAACAGACAAACAAACACACATAGTTTCTCATTTATAATATTAGTAACGATACTGGTAATAGTCCAGTAGTAAATTTTGAAATTAACAAAAATCAAACAAGATTTTTTCTTAAGTCTATCAATAGCAAAAATCTCTAGTAGTCTAGATTGATCACCACACAGAGCTTCAACAGTACCTCGTCTAAACATTTTTATACAAAGCACGCATTCAAACAATTCGTAAGCAGTCCCCACCGTAGGCATTCATCATAGTACGTACAGCCGGTATAGCCGCCGAGCCCACTTCGTGGACATTAGCGTTCAGTGGGTGTCCGACGGTTATCGCCGCTTATGTAACGGTTACCTGCCCCCCGCGCCCTCCGCAGCCGGCAATGGAACTATCTTTATGTCTTCAACCGCATCCTTACGAGATCTGTATCGCTTCCAGCTACTGTGGCTCTGTAGCTGGGAAAAATGTAGAGGATTGTTATAGAGCGAGTTGTTTGGAGATTGTATCTGATTTCCAGGTAAAATGTCTGCTTGGTTTTTGTCAAAATTTTCAGGTTAATTTTAACACATATGTTCTTGCGGAGGCGGTAAAAGAAATGTTAGATCCAAAATAATTACGAGTGAGTGGAGAGATTATGAACTTTATTGAGTACACACTTAAAGTAAACTTTTCACAAAATTTTACATCTTCAAGGAGTCTTTTCATCATCTGGCAAAGGACTATCGGCCAGAGGCCATACAATAGCCAAGTACCATCTAGTACCAAACACACCAACCAAATTCTGCCTCCATCTCGAGGAGTCCATTAATGAAGGGAACTTAGCCTCATAAGCAGTCACACCCATCACTACATTCCTCAAATGATATAAGAGTAAACAGCCCGACCAGAACAATATAGCCAGATTAAGACACAGGTAAGACACATACATGTCTCTGATGCCCATGGGTTCGGGTATAATAAATCTGAGCATCGGGTTGATGATGCGCACTGCGGATAGGATTACTGCCTCGTCTTCAAACCTTTGCATTATGAAGTGGTAGTTGTAGTAGGTGGCGTAAAGCATTGCCAGGAACGAGTGTGCGAGGTACAAGATGAAGTATCTCTTGTTGTTGAGTCCGATGCAGCGCGCGAAGAAGGTGCAGTGATGGTCGCGCTTTACGATGCACGCGTTGCACCTGCTGCAGTGCCAGGCCTTCGCTGGCCGGGCCATGCGGCAGTACTGGCAGTATGTGCCCTCACCAAACACAGGCTTCCTCAACACAGAATCCATCACCATACTATAAGTCATGTTCCCGATGACGTTCACCATCCAGAATGCGATGATACACATGTGAAATAACTGCCTTGCGGTACCAGCTTCTAACATCACGACAAGATTCGGATATATGACGGTGATTTCAAAGATGAATATCCCTGGAATCAGTACATAAACCACGAAGTAAAATTGTAATTTTGATATCATGTTGTATATGAAAGATCCTCGTCGGAATGGACGCATGTTGCGAAATATTTAACGTAATTATTCCTCCAATGTTGTGATTTCTTCAGCCTTTCATTCAGTTGAGATTGACAGTGACATTTGAAGTGCAAAAAAATCTTAAATGGCATCTGCATTGTGGAAAAACCAGTTTGAAAGATCCAAGTCCAAAGAAGTTGAACTTAATTTATTTGGACCGCACTTTAGTATGAGTAAAGTTCAGGAGAACAGGAAGTCAAAAACACGTGTTTAGAATTTAACGACCATTTTCGGGCACAATCGTTTATTACGGATTCAAGTTGAATCAAGTTTGCACGGCAGATTGGCTGGATTTGTAGACTCTGAGTTGCGGAAATTAGGCAGGCACCGCTTCCCGTAAAGTCGCATGAAACGCTCTGTAAAAAAAAACTCTTATTCAGCATGCATTGGGGTCAAGATATTTGTACCAAACTAAGTATTTACTGTATTATTTAATTGTGCTAGTCCATGCCACGGAACGAACTCGTCTCCGTCTGCATCAACAATCTTTAGGATGTAGATTTTTTTTTAAAGTCTGATTCTACTACTCCAATACTCCATCAAACAGGAAATTTCAAACTTCCATTAAAACATTAAAGAAACCAAGTTCCTATGTAAAAAACGTAAATCATAATCATGCTGACATATCACACTCGTAATACACAGATATGCAGTAAACAACATCTTGAGAGTGTGTACCGTTGCGCCTGCGCACGATCCTGACATTTCGGCCGTTGACTGTCGGCGACTGACAGTAAGCCACCAGAAGCCATATTGGAATGCTTTTACACTTCATTTGTTTTTTATTGTAAAGAATATTTATTAAATGGTGAATGGTTAAGTAAAGGGTATCTGTAATGAAATTAAGGGCTATATTAGTGAAATATTCATCGATTATTTATACATAGATTCAATTTAGTGGACATTCTAATGTAGGTAGGTATATAAAATATGTTATTATGACCTTTTCAAGGCTGTTGTCAAACATAAAGAGGGTACAATAACACCAAACCTTACTGATCTTAGGATTTAGGAATAATACGGCTCCCAACATCTTTATTTCCTGACTCAATGGACGACGTTATTATAATAGGAAAATTACAGTTACATCTCATATACATGATTTAGAACATAAAAACGGCAGTCTCACTTTTCTATGCATATATTGCAGATTGAGAATATAAATACATCATCTGGGTGAATGACAAATGCAATACTTGTTATTCGATACTTCATATCATTACGTAGTTTGTGGCACAGTAGTGTTTAGCAACATTCAGGCATAAGCTGTTTCCTTAGAAACTATTCCTAATACATAGCGGTGTTAGACAAGCTCTCTACATTATATCCAATTACTGCAACCAAACGCTAGAATCAACAGTGAAGTCTACCAGTAAAGCACTTACACAATGAAGCACAAGTCCCGGAGAAGCGATTCAACTGTCATGGCTGCCACAACGAAACCAATGGTGTTGCAGTTTCCCATGGCATATAACAACCATAAAACGAAATAACTAGTCCTTGATCTGTCACAGTAAGTGATAGTCCCATTGCACCGTTTTATCGCCATTACGGACCATATCTCATTGCAGGTCCATTAAACCTCCATTAGAACAATATTTATGATCGATGGTGTTAAACAACAATGGCCATTTTCTACTTACTATCTATACTAGCGATAATAACGCCTATCGTGTTACTGATAGAGTCGAAAGTTAAGCTGTTTTGAAGTGTTGAAATCTTAGATTGGTAGTTGAAATTGATGGTGCATCTGTAAGTGGTATGTTAGTGAAGAATGATGATGAGAAAATTAACAAGGTGGAAAACAAATTGATTTACACACAGGTGTGTAATAATCGTGGATTTTTTATTGTAATTGGCCAAGCTTTTAGATAAGATAAGCAAATGGGGCAGGAAAAATTAAACCACCTAGAGCACTTTTGGCGCTCCCCAACGATGTGTAATTTTCCTTACAAGTTTCTTCAAAAATCTTTTGTTCAACGGAAAAGGCCAAAGAAACCAAGTAATCCAGTATGTAAGCATAAACATTCCTATGCTTAGAATTTTAGAAACATTTTTTTCTCAAAAAATTACACTCCTACACGTCAAGTTTTCTTATTTTAATCGAACGATGGAGCCGGTAATAAACTTATCATCTTTGAACATCGCTCGGAACGCAACCAATCATACTTGTCAATGATATGGGCCAATGATGCAGCAACCAGCATCATTATTGTAACAGAACGACAGTAACATCTCTCTACATGTTATTACCGATCCAGAACATATCATCAAGGTAATGGAGGTAAACTATCGAAATGTGTTGAGCAATGCTCGTCACTGCTACTGAACGTTCGATGGTTGAAGTGTGCTGACTTGGCTATTGATTGATATTTTATAAATGGGATATTTTACTTCAGCTTTTACAATCTTTTTTTATGATAAAATAATCAGATGCATTACACATTATCAACTGTAATTAATTCATTGTTACGATTTAAAATATTTTTTCTTATATATTTGCTGTTGGGCAAGAGCGATGTTTTATTTAGTATTTTTTATACTGAACTTAGTTGAACTTACGTTACAGACAATAAAGTGCTTAAAAACTTTAAGTTATATTTTCAAACCTAAGCCACTGAACCAATGTTGGTTTAGAGATATTTTTCACTTTAAAAAAGGATATTGGTGCCGATTTTGCCTTTTGTCATTTTCTTAGTGAAAAAGGAGAAAGATGCATTTAGTTAAGTTTGTATACAAAAGTATCAGCACGATTGGCTACTTTTCAATCTGTATGTACCTTTAATAAACTTCGTTTGTATTTTCTGTAACCGTCATTCCCGCGGACTAAGTCGAAGGCAAAACCTAGTATGAAAAACAAGCCTGCAGGTTCCAAATTACGCAACCAGTCCATCGCACACAAAATGGGAGATCGACGTGATGATCACTAGGCGCAGTTTGTGAAATATTGAATTTAATAGTAACCACAAAAGGCCAGTTAATTCACTTACGCAAGGAACTGTGGAAAATGGTTTTGTAAATATACGTGTGGTATAGCCACGTCTGTGATCCTCTGGGTTCAGGGTAAATTGCACAACAGAAGGTCTGATTTGACCAATTAGGCGTAACAACAGTGGTTTTGAAATTATTCAAGACTCAAAAGAACCATTACTAAATTAAGTAAATTAATGTTTGGAAATTGAAGTCAATCCATCAGAAACGAGGATCTACTTTCTAGCATCTCATGTTTTCCTGGTACCACATGGTTTTGCCATAGCGTAAGTTAATTACTAGACGGACCTGGCACGACAGTTACATCACGTCTATGCTAATACACCGGATTTACATGGAATTTCTTGATCTTTAGTTTATATCCTGTAAACTGAATTCAAAATAAATATTGAATAATGGAGGCCTATATACACACTGCAGGGCAAACAACTCTCCTCAAGCAGAGAAGGCACGAGCGTGATCAATTCACCAAGTTTATTCAAGGCGGAATGGCGATTTAGGTCTAATATTAATAAAAATTTTGACCCAGGTTTCCCAACGATGTTTCCTTCACCAAAATAACCGATTTTTTAAATCGTAACAATGCAAGTAACTATTTGATGAGGACATGAAAAGAAGCATACAGTCAATGAAATTCTGGCCTAATTATTAACCATAGATTGATGATTTCCTAAAGTAGCGTATATATAGTATAGAAACGCAAGATCTCTACCCAATATCTCTTGAGAAACTGTCGTCTTAACTAGATAAGCAAAGGTCGGGTTACTTACATAAGCAGCAATCATGGGCACATTCCGTCAAGTACTCAAGTGAAAGTGTTCTTCCCTATCGAGTGGAACACGCGATCACGTCATTTAATAAATCATACAACCAACCTTTCAGCTGGTCACGTATCGGCGTCACGCATGCCATTACTCTAGAGGCTAAATAAGGGTACAACTTTGTAATCATTGTTCTTAGTTGAGTTACCTAAAAGAGTGGTTGACTCTTTCCGTGACCAAAAGGCTTTTGCCTCGGCCACAGGGTTAGCATTGCCATCCAACGTGGTAAAGCTGCTAGCCTCCTGGGCACTTTCCCGGTTGACAGCGACCCGAAGGAGTTTTTAGACGCTATTTTATTATAATGTTTAGTAGTCTTAGTAGTCTTTTTAGATTATTAAGTTAGTTTGTAAACTTTGTAGATATTTAATGTATCTGATTCTTAATGTATATTATTTTGTAATCTGATTAATATTAAATAGATCTTAGTTGTTAGTTGGCTAAGTGAACTAGTTTTTGGATGGGATTGTCTTTAACTATCAATATGTTGTCTCAGTTTGGATAGAGGAATGTAGTTGCGAATTGACACTTATAAACTGACTAGCTTCTGCCCGCGGCTTCGCTCGCGTTAGAAAGAGACAAAAAGTAGCCTATGTTACTCTCCATCCCTTCAACTATCTCCACTTAAAAAATCACGTCTATCCGTCGCTCCGTTTTGCCGTGAAAGAAAGACAAACAGACAGACAGACAGACAGACTGACAGACAGACAGACAGACACACTTTCCCATTTATAATATTAGTATGGATTAGATGAGAGCGCGTGAAGTTTCTTGCACGATGTTCTCTTTAGAAACCTGCATCGGTTTAGGACGCTGAGCAACTAGCTTCAACTCTGACTAAGTGACCAACTTTTTGAGAATTCTCAAGGCATAGTAAATATTTTAACTGAAATAAACAATTAACAAGCGCTTTGGATTTTAAATGCTGATATTCAATTGCTTCAGTACCCCAGTAGAAAGTCAAAATAAGCTCTGAATTGTTGGTGTGTATTGAGAAATAGATGAAATTGCCACCTAGAAAAATCGATATGCCGCTGGTACCTTCCAAGGCCTGTGTCACCTTGTTATTGTCGTTTAACAAAAACTGCCAATAGATATCTCCTTTCCCAAACATTAAAACTACACCTACAGAGAGTTGGCTGTCATTATTACGATATACTCACCCAACCGTTTAGACATAACAGTAACACTGTGTTTAGATAATTCTAATGGTAGTATGGAAACAAATATGATGAAAGTTTGCGTATAACTAAAGCGCTGGTAACACGCGATCGTATCAAATTGCAAACTCGATCACGTAATAGCATTTCGGTAGAACACAGTTATGTCATACTGTAATCTAATACAGAAGGCTAATGTTTTCAATTTGACGATGAAATTATCAATAAAGACGGGAATGTAGAACTTATTTTTTATGGACATAGGAGTAATAGTTTTTAAAGTAACAAAAGTTAGATAAGATAAATATATTTATTCGGTGCAAAACATGAAACAAACAAGAAAAAAACAATATTAAAAAAAAAAGTGACCAAGCAGTGCGTGTCTCTGGTTTGCACCAAATGGGTGTCCAGCTCAGCATATGTCAGGTATAAGCTCAGCATATACCTGACGCTGGTCATCAAGTACATCAAGAGTCATAGTAACAAGTTAACAACATAAAGTATACAGTCTTTATAAAACTAAGAAAGTGTCACATTTCTTGAATGCTTTTGAAACACATAAGGCAAAAATGTCCTCCTCTTTGTGAAAATCATACTAATAACCACTAAAATCAACCCCATTCGACCACTATGAAGGCAGATTCCGCGATTCTTTTCTGATTCGGCTGGTATTGTTGCGTTTTGATTTGCGTTGTTGTACAGTACTGGTTCTTCTGCATTACCCTCTGCTGTGGCAACAGTCATGGTATTATTGAGTTCAACTGCAGCTTGATGATAGCTTGGAATGACTAGTTTCAAAATTCCTCTCGCAGGTAGCAAAGTTACTGAGGACGGAGCAACTGACCTTATCTTGATTATAATTGGGTTTCTACACTTTAGTCTTATGGGTTTCTTCCTTGTATTGCGTCTGAAAAGCTATGAAGGCAAATGCAGTATTTGAAATTAATTTAACTGTCTAAAATTGCATGCTTGAATCAGATGAATGCAGTAATCTTGAATAGGGCAAGGGGTTAAAGGTCTTGAGATACTCAAATCGGTGTTCACCGTTCGTTTCTTTAGAAATACTCGTATTCGCATGATTGATTGCATTCCTGTGTTATGGTGTTTCAAAGGCTTTATATTCAGAAGCTTGAAGTTAGGTAGAATCATGAATACTGTAGAGCACAGCAACATTTTTGTTATTATTTAATTATTTTCTGTCACTTAGTTACGATTTTGGATTTTTCTTTGCTCCTCTAGGTTAAGGCACACAGTATTTTACTGAGACCAGCAGTTCCATTAATTAATACGTATCCTGACTAATACATTAAGGTAATAAAATTGGCATTGCTACTCATGCAGTATCTGTTGAGATCAATTAATATTAGCATTAATAAACTTTTTTGACGTGACAACGTCTTAAATTAGGTTGCGGCTGGGAGTCACTTATGAAAAAGTGTAACGCTCGGTAACGTTACGATGAGTCACCGAACGAGAGAGAGGCCCGCCGAATGCCTTGCGTCTCTCTCCCACTCAACTATGATCGGTAAAAGACGTTGTCACGTAAAATCTTCGCCCGTAAAACCGACTTTACAGGCAACCATTTTTTTTCTAAGCAATTTCATCTTTATTCCCAAGATTTATTTACCTTCTAACAGCTAATGACAAAAGAGAAAGATTCATCAGGACTTAACAAGGAAACGCAACAGAAGCACAAAGCACCATTATCCAAGTAAAAACGAATAGAAAATAAATTGCTTAAAAAGCGTTATCAGATTTGTAATAACATAGCAAATCCATGGGAAAGTCAGTTCCCATGGTTAATGTAATGATGATGGATGCAGCCTCGTAATCGAGCTCATGATATAATACTTAATCTGTATCGTTCATCTTTTGCCGTGAAATTGTACGTGATTGGTGCGTAGAAAGAAATCATTTGTTTTGTGATTAATTGGAAGATCCAAAAGACTAAAGGTGAACGCAGACTTGGCCGCACCGCACGCGCCGCAGTCCCCGCAGTCATCGCATTTTCTTTGTCGTTTGAGGGTCTGCGGTAACTGCGACACGGGTAGGTGTGCGAGGTGGCATAGAACTTCATATAAAGAATTCGAATGCGAAGACTGCGGCGCGTGCGGTGCGGCCAAGTCTGCGTTCACCTTTAAGCCCCGTATTCATAGTAAACATTTTATTTAGCAACATGGTTGCATAAACATGTTGACGAGTTGCTGTCATCATATTACGGACAACACTTGTGTTGCGGTGTTGATCACACCATACTGCAGAGTTGACGCCCGGCGAGCGACAACATCAGTTGATCAACAGTTGCTAAACAAAAGTTTACTATGAATACGGGGCTTTAAAAGGTTAAAGCCTTTTCGATTTTCAAATGTTTGTACGTAACTATTGGTACAATAATCGTCAAAGCTATCGGTTATTTTTTCTTTTAATAAGTTTAGTTTCGGCACTTTATATTAAGTTGTCACCAACGTCTATAGACATCTGCAGTATAAGAGGCCTCGCAGTAGCGGTGCCATCCCAAAGACAAAGATGATAATTTTAAATTAAAAAAAAAATAAACTTTCATTCACAAACTAACCTAAATTTAAGGTAAGTGCATCTTTCTTTTTCCATTTCATTAGGAAAAGGACAGAAGATACACTTTAGTTTAATCCTGTCAAATTAGCCAGCGCCTGAAGAAAATCGACGTATATTTAGTCGCCATGTTTTTAATCGCGTCTAAATTTGTTATGGAGTGTCTAAATTTGACAGGACTTAACTAATATTTTGTCTTCTGTCCCTTTCTTGATGAAATGGAAAGAGACATTCACAGGCACTCAAAGAATTTTTTAGAACACAGCAACCTTGCTTTCCGGTAGTACTTCTCCGAATGAGCTCATTCATTAAGAACCAGTCCTGAATTAGGTTACATCCAGGATTTACTGCAATAACCAAGTAACTACGAGATGAACATTGTAGTTGATGAGATAAATATTTTACAGCTATGACTTCATACCTAATTTAGTTGGCAATTGTTGTACTATTTACGACAAAGAAAATTGCAATGTACAGCCTTTTGTATTGCCGACTATAAAAATAAAATACTGTATCTACCCAGGAATGACATCAGCACTATCTTTGTCTTAATCCACTAACATTTAAAGGGCGCATCAACATACAAATTGTTAAACAAAAGTTGCTCAATATTGGCGACTAATTTAAGAGCAAAGCCTGTTTTTTTTTTATTAATTATGGGCTTGCTCTTGGTCCCAGACTAGCCCGAGGGCATAGACGGGGCCTACGATGGAGCGAACTCACCCAAAAGATGCCTATGCACTCGTCTCTTTAATCCATATTAACCATATTTAATCCATATTAACCATATCTAATTTTGACACCTATATTAATGCCTGCTTGTCTGTCTGTCACACTTTCGCAAGTAAGCTTGAACTCCAAGAAGGACGAAAGCATTATTCGGTGGATTCGTATGCATCTAACCGATTTTCATGCGGTCAACGTAGCTACAAAAGCTCGTTTCCCAATAAAATTATAAAACTATAGCGGTCAATTTACTTTGCAATGGAAGAACTTATTTCTTCATTATTATTTGGAACATCTGATAATTATAGCAAGAGACAATTTATTGCTACTTACGTAGATAAGTACTGCTATTGTAGGACTTTAAGACATTATAGATCGATCGGAAGATACAATTATAGGAATTGGCCAAATTACTGTATTAATTACTTTATTTTTTATAAAAATATAATTGGGTTGAACGAAATACGGTTGCAGCAATATTAAATTATAGAGGTGTGGCAAAAATTATATTATTAATAATTTGCTAACTATTATTTTGTAGTGTGACCCACTTTTGGGTTAGAAAGCACTTTGTTCTAAAAGTCTTTATTTATTTATTTATTTCTACAAGGTGACTTCACAGCTGGTAAGTATAAATAACTTAAAATATAACAAAAAACGTAAAAAAAAGAAAGATTAGAAAAAATTGAGAGTATAATTTCAACATCTATGTTTATTGTTTCAGTTTAAACATTCATTGCTTTACTTAATGTCACAAAGAATCTGTGTGCATTTTAATTTCATTAATAATAATATGTTTTAAGAATATTGTTTTCATGAGAGCAATAATGAGGTTACGAATAAAATAATTACCAATATATATTTTTATTATTTTAAGAAGCAGTGCTTTATACTTAGAAATATCTGAAATTGCGTTGTAGTTTCTATTCATAATTATTATGAAGTGAATCGGTACGCATTAGTTTGTTAGATTCATGTCAAATATGATGAAAAATTGAATATTAATTCAGTATTCGTGCGGCCTTAGGCTATACGAGTCGTCAATACATTGTAAATTTGTATCACACAAATTGATTTCATTGTTCCCCTTTGTTCCACAGACAAGATAAATGAGACGAATTGGTCAGTTAGCTATGATTTATTGACCAGGTTTATTATTAAATTGATCGCCTTTAAACGTATCCTTAATAATAATCTAGTTATTAGATTAATTACTTTTATTAAGGATTGAGGCCGGGCCTAATGATAAGAGTAGCGAATCATAATTTATATTTTTTTGTTGCTGCTGTCTAAATGGTTTACGTTGCTGATTTTAGTTTTCCTATTTTATACTGTGGTTATAAAGAAAAATTACAAACTTCCATTTTATTAAAAACGTTGCCTTGTTATAATTTATTTTGCATGATGGATGCATTTACAAATTTACGCAGACAATCAGACCCAGAGAAAGTACCTATCGGTTCGCCATTCGATCAATTTATTTAGTGTGGAAATTAAATTTAGTACAATGCATTCAACTATGTATTGTACCAAGCTTAGCTAATACTACTATAGGAAGATTATTATGTTGATCATTCACTTGGTTCACTATCAAACTCAATGGAAAGAAATTTACTTAACATCCTCCATGTCTTGGCGGACATTAACAACATCAAGCCAAGACTTCCTTATGTTGATGCTAACAGATTTCTTTCCATAAATACTCATACTCAACAACTTTTACCAACCAACACGCAAATCGATTCAACGCATAACACAATCGATACTCGGAATAATAAAGGAAACATGTATTGTAGTCAATAATAGTGACGTAGAGCGGGTGCGGCGAATCGATGCACGTACTGTGGCTAATCGTTTAGCTGGTATCGATGCTCGGTGTAGCCTGTGACCTATGACGATCCTTTGTTGTGATGAAACGATGGGACGAGTAAAGGGATTTTATTGTGAAAATGGACGCTCAAGGCGATTTGGTGGGTGGAGTCTACGGCTAAGATAAATGTATGTTGCTTTGTACTTGGCACTTACTTTATGTAGTTAATCTCCGCCTCCATTTTGTCGTAGTTTGACAGTTGTATGACAGTGACAGTAAGGGACTACGCATGCTTATTCTGCTTATGTCCATGGAAAACAACAATTTTGTATATAACATTTACGTGACCGTTTAGTTTTTACTTTTGTATAAAATATATTTTTATTTTCATGGACATATAAGCTGAATAGAGCTAAATAAATGTGCATAGTCATAATATTACTTAGTCAAAGCACTTACTAAGTAATGTTTCTTAAACTCTGCCTAAATAACATGATAGTTCTTTACACTTTTACCAGTAGTTTTGGAACGTTGGTACTGGTCATACTGAGGTCTTCTAAACAATCACTGCCTTTGTTAAAATAATGTGTTGGCGTCAAAAGGCGGATGCCACGGTTGTGTTATTAGACTAGTCAATTTATTGATTGATGATGACTTTGAGACATAACGCGATGTCCTCGACATTGTTGGTTTTTTCATATGTTATTATTATGTCAAAGTTATAAATTGTGTGGCATTCGTTTTAATAAATCATTGCTCATTCATATTTTGAATATGATCGAACAAAAACAAGACGATTTAAAAGAATTTGGGTGATGAAATATAACAAGTTTTATTATGTGTTCTACATATTGATGAACTATTAAAATTTAGCAGATTTTTATAGAGCAGTGATAATTAATATTTTTTTGTAACCATTAATGGTATCAAGATAGATTCAATCTAATTCAAATATACTCAATATAATTCAAGTATACCTAAACGTTATACATATACATCCAACTATACCTATCTACTATGATATCGACAGCTATTTACTTTTATCTTGATGTGCAATAAGATTACAGTAAAAATAAAATAAGAGAAATTTTACTTAATAAAGATTAGGAAGGAAGAAAAAAGTTATTTGTTGATAGTTGATTGTTTAATCCTACCAGTTGGATTGGAACATTTCTGCTATTGTGTATGATACCAGCTTCATAAGAAATAGTATAGGCTATACAAGGTGTATTTTTGGTCTTGCTCAACCCGCTAGGAGATGATTCTACTCATAAAAACAAACAACTTTCATTATGGAACCAACTCTGAAATCGCGAAAAAAATATCAGCTGGTTCATACATTATAGTCCGAGGGCATTGAACTTTTCTTAGAAACAGCTGATATTTTTTTCGCGATTTCAGAGTTGGTTCCATAACAAAAGTTGTTTGTTTTCATGGGTAGAATCATCTCCTAACGGGTTGAGCAAGACCAAAAATACACCTTGTATAACATTACACTACGGTATTTGACAGCAGAGAAGTAACCAAAGGTTCGGTTCAAACTGCGAGGAACACCAGAGTAACAGTATAAAACTATTCAAAATCAATTCGTACTAATATTATAAATGCGGAAGTAACTCTGTCTGTCTCTTCTTCACGCCTAAACCACTGAACCCATTTGAACGAAATTTGGTAAAGATATAGTTTGGGACCCGAGAAAGGACAAAGGATAGTTTTTATCCTGGAAATGAAAATGAACGGGAACTATTAATTCACGCGGACGAAGTCGCGGACAAACGCCAGTAATTTATATTAGTGAAAGTATAAACACACCGTGATACCCTTTATACCTGATAATTTTTCATACAGGTCGCACGACACAGAGGTCAGAGGGATCACTCTAGATACCATCTCAGGAGTGGCTTGTTACATAACCATGGCTTCTCACACCCATAGTGTAATGATGGGGCCGATATAACTGTTCTGTTGCCCAATCTATGGAGTTATGGAGGTGCGAGATCTGTCTAGTTGAAATGTTTGGCGCCGTAGGGGACACCTCTCTGCTAATACTTAGTGTACGAACTGAATGAAGAGCGTTCAGCGAAGCGTTGAGCGGAGCGTGCAGCGTTGCGTGCAAGTTGTTCTCGCACCGCTCGGCCGCCACTCAGGACACCTACGTGTTAATGCGTCTGTTTGATATGGACGCCGCACGCCCCGCCCCGCTGGACGCTCGATTTGAGCGGGAACTCAGGCCCTACACTTAGTCTTTCATTGTGAAGTAAAAGTGAAATCGTAACCAATTACGACTTCTACGAAATCTTAAAACCTTAAGGCTTGGGCCTTAGGGCTTCAGATTTACTAATAAATATTTTGTAGTAATATAGTAAAGTTCGTTTATTTAAATGCTCTAATATGGGAATTGTTGAGTCAGAGTCTTGAAATGAAAAAAAGCTTTACAAGAAAAAATGTAACTTTATCTAAAGCTCAATTAAATCCTTATTTCTAAAGTATATTTTTTGTATTTCAAAAGTTATTGCATTGTATTTTAATAGCGTGGTACTGAATTTTCAGGCCAAATTCATTTTGTGAATTGTAGCTAGATTTATGAGGAATAGTGAAGGATATTAAACATTGCACTATAACCTACGAAAACAGATTTAACTTATCGCAAATGAAACCGTGGGCAAAACCTAGTTATTTAATACTTATTTCTGACAGTGACGAATGTCAAGTGTTTGGTAGTAGCTCTTGTAAAATCTTCAATCAAAATTTCGAGTGTGATCACAGGGTCATTCTTATTCAAAAGTTCAAATAAATTAAGTCATTACTTCACGGTAAACAGTCAAACCAATACCGCTTATTACGATTGAAATATTTCTGTCAGACTGTTATGTAATCAATCTAATTTAGAGAGATTAGTACATACATGTGAAAAATTAATTTCAATCAGTCATGTTTGTTTAAATGACTTTTACGAATAAATTACGTCGACATTTGAATATTATTAGAGTGATGAATATTTAATTAAATACATCTAATTAAAGGAAGTTACGTCATTTGGAAGTAAAAGTTTCTGTCTTAAGTAAAGTGTTGCTCAATTGAATTGTAAGAACAATTTGCATTTTATGGATTTTAAAATTGGTAGCACTGAGAAAGTAGCTTGTTTTAATCAAACCTGGTATATAATTTTAAGGTTAATTAATTTTATATTATGGGAATTGTGGTGAAATAAGATTGTATGTAATCATTCCGAAAAGTCTTTCTACAACCTAATACCCAATGGAGATAATATAAATATGTATAACCGTATAAGATGGATGTGTGGAGTGACTAGAATGGATAGAGTGAGTAATGAATATACCTATTAGAGGAAGCTTGAAAGTAGCACCGGTCGCTGATAAGTTGAAAGGAAATCGTTTGTCATGGTATGGGCATGTTAAGAGGAGGGATGAGACGCATATAGTTAGACAGTTATGAGTATGAATGTAGAAGGTTGGAAGAGGAGAGGAAGACCGAAGAAAAAATGGATGGAATGTGTGAAGAATGATATGAAGGAGAAAGGGGTAAGTGATAGCATGACGGGTGACAGGTTAGTATGGAGGAGAAAGACATGTTGCGCCGACCCCAAGTAAAATGAGATAAGGGCAGGAAGAAGAAGTATAAGATTATCTATGTCATATAAATTCAATGGCTTATAGCATATTTCGCAGTACGAAGTTTATGGTAAATGACAGACCGGTAACGATTGCTAGATTTCTGAGTTTCTAGTATATTAAAATAGCTTTGTTGATACAAAACAATTTACACTTTTATTTAGGTAGGTATACGATTCAATTTCTAAACTTTTAAAAAGCAACTTCAAACTTTCAAACACGTAAAATATTATTATTTTTACTACAAACTGAACTTAGACCTAATTGTCGAAATTGTATGCTTCAATAGCTAGTTTGCTAAATTCATTGAACCAATTATTTTAATATCACGTAAATTTGAATTTCCACACAGTTCAAACTACAGATAATCTTCTCAATGCTACCGCTACATACTAACTAAACCAGTTTTCAACTTTCAATACTGCTTTTACATCCTTTTAAATGCAATCTAACAGTTTCGTGGGAACAAAACGCGCAATGTATTAGTCAACTACCAAGGATGTAATTGAAATATAATGGGACCAGTAAATGAGCCAATATCCGTTATTTTTATATAAATAATAACGTTTGTCATGATATATTTTATTTTAATAGCATACCGGATACAAGAATCTGTTATAAAATAATAAATATCATTCAGGAAATTGGTATATTGTTTATTTGTTTTAGTTATCTTTTGTAAGTACATATAATAATTTATTTTAGTTAGATTGTTAGTTGTCGTATGAATAAACCATTGGTTTCCGTTGGTTGTGGTCGACTGAGTTGTTTTTACATATACAGGGTGTCCCACGGCTATGCCACATGGAGGGAAAGTACCTTAAATATTGTAGATAGAACATTTTACTGAAAGAAGACATTATATGAATTTTAAAAACATTTTAAACTGTACTCATAGATATTTAAATAAATCCATAGTTGAACAGGGAATCGAACCTGTTACTCGAGAAAATTAATCAGCCTGTAGTTTTATCATACCGATCGAAGGGCTTAATCACAAGGATTATTTTTTGCTAAATAACATAGTGCCAAAAATAAAAGAAAGACCATGAATTTTAACATTTTAATACAAAATTAGTCAATTTTTCATATGCTCAAAACGAGTTCATTCTTCTTAAATACAAAGTGATAACTTTTGATTATTTAGTTCCCTGATGATTTTTTGGTCTTGTTGTGGTGGATATTTATTTATTTAAATGATGCGTACTACTCAAGTGCGTAGATTAATTAGTAATAAGTAGTTATGATGGTCAATTGTATGTCCTTACGGCAATGAAAGCTGAACAAAATTTCACATCAATGTAAAAATTCTCGGTTTTTCTTTTTATTTGTGACACTATGTTATTTAGCAAAAAATAATCCTTATGATGAAACCTTTAGACTGGTATGATAAAACTACAGGCTGATTATTTTTTCTCGTGGAACAGGTTCGATTCCCGGCCCAACCATTAAATTTTTTAAATTTATATTAATTCAGTTTAAATTGTTTTCAAAATTCAAATAATGTCTTCTTTCAGTAAAACGTTCTATCTACAATATTTAAGATACTTTCCCTCCATGTGGCATTGCCGTGGGACACCCTGTATAGTCCTTTAAGATTTAAAAGAATTTTGTTCTAATACGGTGATTGAGTTTTAGAAAACCACAAATAAGTAAACATTAGTCCAAAAAACAACATGTATTGTCTGTTGTCATTTTTAATGTTGAGGTCATCAGTTCACGCACTAATAAAACGTATTATTATATTAATGACCAATAAAATACAAAGGCGCTAACAATTGCACAAACGCGGTCACAAAATTAAACCCTTTTTCTTTTGGTCACGCCATAACTTGACAAAGTTTTAATCGATTTCACACAACCATACAACTTTTGTCTCTGTGTTTTCTAATAATAAAGTAATACTAAAATTGGAAATTGGAAAATTTTGGTAAACTTGACGAATATTGAATAACATACACCCAAGTGCAACTGCGTCAGAAATGTAGTTTGTCAAAGTAAGTAGAATAAAAGAGTAAACATAATAAAATAAAAAAATAATTAATTTTTATTTTATTATGTTTACTCTGTTATTTATTGTTAACAGAGGTCAAGCTAATAATGGCGTGTTAAAAACACTTATGTTTTGATACCACATGTAAATATTTGCAGGTGAAGGTCATATTAAGAGGTGACTCTATCGTCCTGTTTTTTTGCCAAGATATATTTAAATAAAATGTGTTTGTGTTTTCAAAACAACAGAGTTTTTAGAAACACGTTTCTATTTAACATAATATATTTATTTCTTAATAATTATTTATTTATTGCACACACGTTGCTAAAAAGGTGTTACATAAAATAGTTCTGGATCCAAACATGCACCCTGCTAGGGCACAGCAACATAACGATAAGATATATTATTTATCTACTACCAAAACACTTAGAATTAGTAAAATAAATATAGACGTAAGTTTAATTAGTAGTATTCGTATCTTGTTACTATCTTCCCACTGAAATCAGTCCATTATTTTCCTACAAAAGCCGACAATACAAACATACATCTTCCTTATACCGCAATTTCTAGGTCAGCACATTATTTAAACATATTATTTACGAATACAGTCATACATTATTTATTTTAGCATCTCTTTTTAGGTAAACTCCTTCAGGAAGTCATACATCCTGTATGACAGCGTAAAGTCCTTGGATGAGGATGTTTGGGTGTTTAAATAAAATATTTATTATTTAACGAATTCGATCTGTATTTGAGTTTACAATATAAGTAAATAGGTACAAATTAGCGTATAAATATGTACCGAGATCGAAAAGTAAATAATAATATATAGATTTCCTATCCCATCTATGTTGGTTGAAAAACATAGTATAAATTGGTTACAATGTAAACTAAAAACAACGTAAACAAGACTAAAATCATGTGTTTACATGTTTTTTTACCGACTTCACAAAAAGGAGGAGGTACTATGTTCGGCTGTTTGTATGTTTTTTTTTTTTTGTATGTTTGTTCATCGATTACTCCGTCAATTGTCAACGGATTTTCAAAATTCTTTTTTTGTTCGAAAGCAGATAGTTCTGAGGTGGTCCCATTGTCACCAAGTTAGGATCTGATGATGGGATCTTAGAGAAATCGAAGGCAACCCTCAAATTTTATAGGCTCACTTATTGTTTTTCGCATATTTTATGAAGTATCTTGTGTATTTGCGTATGGTTGTCACCATCTCAGTTAGCTGAGCTGATGATGGAAGGTACAACTCCTTAACAGTAAGAAGTTACTCGAACAGGCAAGGACTGTTTTAGTAAATTGTTTTGATGTTTGATAGGGCATTTGCCACATTTGGGCTCATGATCATCAAGTCATGACCTGATGCTGCAGTCAGGATAGTCTGCAGAGTACCTAACTCCTCGACAAATAACAGCAGATATATCGTGTTTAGGCTCATTGAAAAGGGCTCGATGTGTGGATAAACGTACTGTTAATGAGGAACACCAAAGTATAGAGACCTGATGCTGAAGCCAGGAGCATCAGAAAAAGTACAAACCTTGAAATTACAGCACAGTAGTCGTGTTTGGGCTCATTTTAAACAGGACTAAATTTTAACTCGACACTAAAAAGTAAAAAATAAAAAACTTTTTACAAAAAAAAAATAACCGACTTCAAAAAGTAAAAACTTAATAATAACTTAAATTTCGGAAGTCGGTGGCAACACAAATTGACTGGCAGAAGAAAAGACACCGACTTCCGAAATTTAAGTTATTTTTAAGTTTTTACTTTTTGAAGTTGGTTATTTTTTTTTTGTAAAAAGTTTTTTATTAGTCATAATAACCAAAAACGTTGCACAACTGTTTGGAAGAGGAAAAAAGATTCATTTCTATGTAATTATAAAGTTAATGGCTTAAGGGAAATAAATAATTGGACCTTAGTTGATGTTTTATAATAATTATGTTCTTTTGTTTTTGGTTTGACCAGTAGCCCGATTCACGTAAAATCTAACGATAGAACGACAATTCGATCGTAATTCAACGATCTGTTGTTTTACGTGAATCGGGCTACAGTAAGCTTTACGAATCATCTATCTTATCTTTAGGCAATTGAAAACATTTTCTTACTGTAGTAGTAAATAGCCAAGTTCACCTCCTTAGTTCTTGTTCCGTAAATAACAGACTATCTTCATCAGTCAAAACATGCGGAATAAAATGAAAAATCCAAAAAAACAGCTTCCTAATATTCTTCAAACAAAGGGCTAATAGCAAAAGCCGTTTATTTAATTAACGTTTTTTTTGAACGCGGAACGTTTTGTCTGCGCTTGCGCCGGTTGCTCGCTCCTTCCTCAAACTTAGTAAATGCTGTTATGATTTAGTTTAATTGTTTTTGTTTATACGCTCCTACTAGTAATATTAACGCAAAAGTTTGTGAAGACTTTTTTTTTTTTTACAACACTACAGAACATAAATTGGTACACTACATCGTCATCTCCCTAACCTTTTCCCAACTATGTTGGGGTCGGCTTCCAGCCTAACCGGATTCAGCTGGATACCAGTGTTTTACGTGAAGCGATTGCCTATCAGACCTCCACAACCCAGTAGCTGAGCGACACTATATCTCTTGGTTAAAATTGGTATACTACATAAAAAATATAAAAGAAAAAACCGGGATTCTCAATGATCTTGAACATCCGTGCGAAGCTGGGGCGTGTCGCTAGTGAACTCTAAATCACTTAAGACCTGTTTAAGATGCTCGCTAAAGAAAACAATTGTTCGTACTGTTTCCAACTTTTGCTAACTCCAAAAGGCTCGAACATAAACACATCTTGTAATGGAACTCGTTGTAGGTATCACATTACATTGTTAAGCCGTGCACTTTCACTGGATAACTTTTACTTACAAGGACGACCGCTTTCTAACAGTTAGTCCGTACATGCCGATAACTGCTTTATTCTAATTTACATAAGGGTGCTTATTGGGTGGGTGATTTGGAAATGGGTCATGAATTTGTGTGGAGGTTTGTATGATCTGACTGCATTCCGTCGTGATTGACGGATTTGTGTTGGTGTTGGGCATTTTGTGGTCAATGGTCTCAATATGTAGGTTGTAGTTTTTGGTTATGATACCAATTGTATTGACAGCTTTGTGTGAATGTTTCTCTGATATCAAAAGCGTTATCGTTGGTGAAGTGGATTATGGCATAGGGTTCTACGTTTCTAATTTAGCAAATATGGCTCTCTGACAGTCTAGTCATTGTTATCAGGTTAATGACCAACACCATTCTATTTCATACCGGAATCATGATTTGCAATACAAAAGTAATTCACTGGAAGTCTAGATTAATTTTGAATCATGTGTATAATTTTTTAATACACTGAATTAAAGCTTTCTAAATATAGGAAGCTTTAATTCAGTGTATTTAAATATCATAAGACTCAGTTCTACTTAATCGTTGCTTAGTCACTGTTGCTAAAACAATATAAGTCAAAATATACTCTTAAAATAAATGATGAAAATTTTGCATTATTAGCAACTAATTCTTTCATACAAAAATATTTTAGGAAATAACGATTCACTGAAGAAATTCCGCATTGTCAGCATTAAGGTAGTTAAAATCCTGTACATAAATAAAATACCAAAACAACTTCTTACCTGAATTACATACGGAAACACCTCAAAATAATCCCTATTAATAAAGCTTGAGTCACAATACCAAACACCTTTTCTCATCCAAATAAAACGTAAGCTTTAATCACCACGCTTACTCATAGCAGATTTACAATCAACCGATTTAAACTTCTCGTCACACTGAAGATATCCGAAATGCATCCAATATTTACATAACACAAACTTTAGACAAGGATGCGGAACTTTCTCCTTATCTCGCCGACATTTAAAACAATCAGATCAATACGAACATTACTTCGAAAGGTAACAAGAACACTTTCTCCCGTTTATGGTCCATAACCATATCGCTCTGCTATTAAGGTTAACTGTTTCGTGTGGGAGACTGCTAACGTATGGAGAAAATCCCATTTGGTTGTTATTGTAGATCGTGGGTTATGTTATGTAATGTATAGTTTTATGTGTCGGTTCTATTTTAGAGATAACCTAGCATTATTAGAGAAATCATGATAAGATAGCATGATTGTTTGTTCTGTGTCTGGGTGTCATTTATCTATAATATCCATAGCAAAACTTTATTATATTTATAATTTTTACGAGTATGTATAGGTATCTTTAGTTACGATAGTACGAGCAATGCTTAGTTTGAAATCAGATTTGTGTGTGTTGTCCCAGCATATTTATTTAATTTTTAACTTTTATACAAATCTTAGTTTTAAATAAAAGAAGGCAAACAAGCATGCGGGTCGTCGACATGAACACAAATTGATGATAAAGTTTGTTATAGAATCTATATAAATAAAACCGGCCAAGAGCGTGTCGGGCCACGCTCAATGTAGGGTTCCGTAGTTTCCCGTCCGTCACAATAAGTGTACCTACTTATAAGTTTAAAAAAAGGCTATTTGTTACGTTGACATACTAAGTACGCAAAAATTATTTTGTACAACCTTTTTGTCTTTTTTGTACAAAAACTGTTCTTTCTATCAAGTTCAAAATAATTTTCCTAGAAAGTCCTTATAAAGTTCAACTTTCCAGATTTTTTCCATATTTTTTAAACCTACGGGTCAAAAGTTAGAGGGGGGGGGGACGCTTTGATTTTTCCTTTTGGAGTGATTATTTCCGAAATTATTGACATTATCAAAAAATGATTTTACTAAACCCCTATTTATTTTTAAATACCTATCCAACAATATATCACACGTCAGGGTTGTAATTAAAAAAAAAACCACTTCCCTATTTACATATAGGGGGGCTACCCTAATAAAACTATTTTTTCCAATTTTTATTTTTGCACTTTGTCGGCGTGATTGATATACATATTGGTACCAAATTTCAGCTTTCTAGTGCTAACGGTTACAGAGATTAAGCGAGGACGGACGGACAGACATGGCGAAACTATAAGGGTTCCTAGTTGACTACGGAACCCTAAAAATGAATTGATGTTCGTTAGTCTGATTAAAACTCGAGAAGGGCTGGGCCGATTGAGCTGATTTTGGGTTTAAAATGTTTGTCGTAGTCCAGGGTAGGTCTAAACGGTGAGCAAATAAAAACAACAATTCCATTTTCCCATATAAAAGTTGTCCATATTCTGTTGGATGTCGTTGTTCATCAATCAAGTGTCAAATTCAAGTGTTACAGTTACAAGCATAGAGGTTACAACCCGTCAACCTGACACAAATAAGTAATGAATAACAGAAAGGCGTGTAATATGCTATAAAAAATAATACGGTAACAGCTTTTCTTATTTCCAACGTACAAAAATAATATTACGATAAAAAAATATCTAGATTTAAAATAATTACTAGCTTTCGCCCGCGGCTTCGCCCGCGTGGATGTCGAATTTCTACCTACTATTTTAACCCTTTAGGGCTATTTTTTTATATTCTTCACAAAGAATAAACCCTCCAAGTTTAATGTATTTAGTTAGTTATTGTTATATATTAACAAATACGTTGATATCAGTCAGTGAGTTTACTATTATATACATATATCAGATGGCTTCTCTCGGCCTCAGTGTCAGACTTTTACTCACTTTTATGATCCGCAACTCAGACAGGGCCTAGAGTGCTCCGTCACGTGCTGACTGCTCTGTGAGGCGCGAGTGGAACAAACGCGCCGACAACACGGGCCTGCTCCTTATCCGCCGGTGAGCTACCTATCGCTCGCTGTCCGCAAGGACACGGCGGTAGCCCGCCCAAGCACAACATACCTTCACCGTATGCTCCACCGAGTCCTCCAGGCGACCGTGGTCGCAGTGGTGACACCTAGGCAGCGCTTCCGCCCGAAATCTGACACAGGAACCTCCTGAAATCTCCGTGTCCGGTGAGGACCTAGGCTGTGTCCGGCGATACGTGAGAGCGCCGTGGCGCCTCTCCAGCCACTCCTCAAACAATGATGAATGTATCTCTCCAATGACTCCACCCACATACAATAGAAGACTGAGACCGGGTATTTAATTTTGCTTCACGACGCACTCTCATAAGCATACGAAACGACACCCCACATACAAATCGAATCAGGGATAGAACCAAACAATTGTTAAATTAACTGAATTAATTGATTACTTTTTGTTTTTGACCAAACGACCCAATATTTATCACGAACGCATCGACAACCAAACACAAACCGCATTCAATTAGGTTAAGCCGTTTTTGAGATTAGCCCGAACAAACGTATACACAAACAGACAAAAATTCTAAAAATCATTGTTTTGGGTTCTATTGCGTATATAAAGTTCCCCTAATTAAGTTTTTCTTATTTATCTTCCATGTACAGACACCGACCTTTTACAATTTTATTATATATATTGATTTTATTATATGTATTGATGTATTGATTAAATAATGGTACTTTTAATATATTTTTTTGATTTTGTATGGCCATTCTGGACTTTTTTTTTAAACTAAAAGCCCATTTCATAACATGTCCTTTCAACAATCTTTTCTTCAAAAGTTAGGTGACAGTGACAATGACAGTATTGCCAGATTACTAAACAACTATTAGGCCACTCCTACACACGTGAATCTAGATTGTGATAATGTGGGGAAATCGATACAAATCTTTTATAATAAAGGTGATATGGTATAAATAAATTTTGTTTACATTAATAGGTAAGTGATACGAAGTTCACCGGGTCATCTAGTAGTATAATATAATAGAATATAGCTAGGGTATGCCGAATTCATCTAGTTTTAAAAATTACGACACCGCTGCCCACAAATGCCCATAAAACCAGGGGAATCGTAGTTGCGTTGTACGTAGACTCTTATCTGATTTTCAAGAATTGATATCTGGATTGCTCTTACGGCATACATTTGTTTGTATTTGACTAATTTCTATCAAGATGCCGTCGAGACTAGAATTTAGGCTAGAACTGGTCCCATTATAAAGTTGAACATGACTATAATGACTCCTGTTCAGGTTTTTGGTAAACAAAAAATAACTTTGTTTAATACATCTATTCTAATTTTACCTACAATGTAAATAATGTACCCATGGTGTTCAGATAAATAAAGATTGATTATGATTATGATTGTTCTTTTCGATAATTAATTTTTTTAAACCTTAGTCAGTTCTACACCTATTCTTATGACCTAGAGGTCATGCACCTTAAACAGATAAACGATGAGTCACACTATTTTGAACTATAGGATGTTAAAGAATAAGTTCAAGATTCAAAGGTAAACGATGGAATTATTTAACATTATTTAATTTTTATGACATGCGTGGGAGGTGAACTCTGTGGAAATAAACGCCTATATTATATCTAGCAGATTTATTACAATAAACATTATTGATATTTATTAGGTCGTTTCCCTGCAAAAACCGTAATAATGTCTTTGAAATAAATCACAAATTCTTTATGTAATTTAACATAATATATTTATTCAACATAATGTTTAGAAAACTGGAACTTTCTTGATTCTCGCGAAATATTGAGCGCTCTTAAAGGTCAAAGACCGATGAACGTTTTAAAAACTCTGTGATTCGGTTCTAAATAAATCGGAAATCAGAAGTGGAATGATTTGGACATCTGAACAAAATGTCGTGTTCCTAATTTGATCACGACACTTTATTATGGTGCGCATGTTACGAGAAAAATAGTCATACAAAATTATTAAAAACTAGAACGTATTAATCACTGCATATTTAATAAGTTTTTTTTTTTTACTTAATTCTTTGCAATTGAGAAGTTTTTCTTTTCTTTGCTTGAAATTTGTGCTTATTTAACATAAAATTTAACTATCACTAACTTACTTTTTTCAGAGATCACGGTATTTACACAGACGTATAATTAATACTTCAACACTAATATTATAAATATGAAAGTAACTGTCTGTCTGTCTGACTCGCTTTCACGCCAAAACTACAGAACCGATTTAAATGAAAAATTGCACAGAGGTAGTCCATAGACTAAGAAAGGACATAGAATAGTTTCATCCTAAAAATCCCACGGGAACGGGAGCTACGCGGGTAAAACCATGGGGAACATCTAGTGTATAATAAAATTACAGAACACAGAATAGATTTTAAAAAAGTATACTTTACTTTGTGTTATAATTGGATTTATTACTGACCGGTTTTGTCAGTAATACACACATCAAAAGTGTCTAGGGATATTTTAATAGGGATGATGACTACATCAAAAGAATGACATTCTGTTTAGTCCGTCTGTTAGACAGTCCAAAAATACTGGACACATATTTTTTGCTTGATCAAATTAATAACAAAATACAAAGATAAAGAGCATCAAAGTTCCGGAGAGGGGGCTTGTGACGTCACTTCTGAGTAAAAATTATACAAAGGCGTGACGTTTCACGAAACTTCAACGCACTGTATTGTCGTCATTTTCTGTTTACAAGAAAAAAGAAAAAACACGTGTCCCAAATTTTCTGATTATCTAACTGACGGACTAATTACTTTTTTTTTGTCATCTCGCCTATTAAACCTAAATTACTAAAATTCTATTAACTTTTTGTTAAAACATGTACACATTAAAATAAACCTTGTTTAATAGACTATTTATCCTGATAATAAACTTTTAGATAAAGTTAAATTTAAAAAAAACTTAGAAGAAGAGGAAAAACTCAAACAAAATTTCAATCTTAACTTTATTTTTGAAACATCAAAACTTAAACAAAACAACAATTTTTTTTATAAAAGTTCTTGAAAACTTAAAATTAATATTCCGTGGATCTACCTAAGACTCTCCTGACACATCTGCAGCGGTTCTGCATACTCAAAACAAGGGTGTCAATATCCTGTTGTGGAATACTGTCCCATAATTGCCGTTTCTGAAGCCATGAAGACCAGTCAGAGCGTTATATCCAGGCTTTGGTCATGTTATCGTGTCACGGAGGAAGTGGTGGAACGGCACCGAGGACCTCAACGCATTACAACACATGTACAGGACCGATTCATAGTAAATGCTGCACGAAGTCAACTAAATGCAGCGGCGATGCAATTGGTTCAAAGGCTACAGAGAGAGTATGGTTTGCTGGTAAGCGGTCAAACTTTGAGATGGCGACTGCATGAAGTCAATCTACGTGCTCGTAGGCCATTTTGGGTATCAGCACTAAGGAGAGGTAATCGAGGAAGAAGATTACAATGGGCTATTGCACACGAAAACTGGAACCATTCTCAATGGTCACTGGTGCTTTTCACTGATGAATCTAGGTTTGGATTTCATCCTGATTCGCGAAGAGTACGCGTTTGGAGAAAACCTGGACGTTGGAATCGACTGCAGCACCCACAACAAGTTCATGCATATTAAGGTGGCACGATTATGGTTTGGGCAGGAATTCGTCTCGGCGGTAGAACGGACCTCGTTTGGATACAAGGCAATATGACTGCTCGAAAATACCGAGATGAGGTGCTAGAGCCTGTAATCTTGCCCCACAAACAGCAAATGGGACAAAATTTCCAGCTAATGCACGACAATGCCCGTCCACATACGGCGCGTATCGTTACAAGTTGGTTACAACAGCATGTTATCCAAGCTTTAGACCGGCCTGCACAATCCCCTGACTTAAATCCTATTGAGCATGCCTGGAATATGCTTCAGAGAAGAGCTCGTAGGAATTTCCCTGTTGATATTGTGCATCAAAACCAGCTTTTCTTGCATCTTAGCAGGATTTGGGACAGTACTCCACAACAGGATATTGACACCCTTGTTTTGAGTATGCAGAACCGCTCCAGATGTGTCAGGAGAGTCTTAGGTGGATCCACGAATTATTAATTTTAAGTTTTCAACAATTTTTATAAAAAAAAAATTGTTTTGTTGTTTAGGTTTTGAAATTTCAAAAATAAAGTTAAATTGAAATTTTGTTGAGTTTTTCCTCTTCTTCTAAGTTTTTTTTTTAATTTAACTTTATCTAAAAGTTTATTATCAGATTAGATAGGCAATTAAACAAGGTTTATTTTAAAGTGTAGGTGTCTTAACAAAAAGTTAATAGAATTTTAGTTATTTAGGTTTAATTAAAATATCCCTAGACACTTTTGATGTGTGTATATCCAATTATAACACGATTATCAATGCGTATCCGAGCATAGTAAATCCGATTATTTATTTCCCATCACAACTTTTAAAATTCGAACTCCATCATCTTTCTACATTACCATGCGTTGATTGGCCGTCAGATGCTCGCAGTTTCTATCATCACGTCTAAGTATGATCGGTTAACTTGTCAGTATGTAGATTATTATCTCCAGATAGGCGAAGTTCAGCGTGATAGCTGTTATTACGTTACGAAATAAGTTACGTTAGAGGTTAGGGGTTAATGCCATCGAGTGTGAAGGATATAATCAATGTTATAGTGTATGGTGGGCCTTTTTTCAATAACATTTTGTTACGTTTCTGACATGCTTTAGGGTCTTTCACTATTTAGAAATGTAGAATAAATATATTTAATCTATTTAGTGTCGAAATAATATGAGTTATACCTATAATTTATTTTCTGTGTAAAAAGAAGAGGAATGTGGTTAGATGTATTACTAGCGGTCTCTCGCGGTTTCACCCGCGTCTGTGGTTATTGCACTGCGTCGGATGGATAGTTTTAGATAAGTATTTTTAATTAACAAAGAAATAATCTTTTCACTGCTTTATAAGTAAAGGTTGATTAAGTTGTTGTGATATATAGGTACTTCTCCAGGTTCTGAACTTTTTCAAGTATCGCGTACAATAGGTTTTTACAGAAAGCTACTCCAATCCGTACTAATATTATAAATGCGAAAGTAACTCTGTCTGTCTGTCTCTTCTTCACGCCTTAACCACTAAACCGATTTGAATGAAATTTGGTACAGATATAGTCTGGGACCCGAGAAAGGACATAGGATAGTTTTCATCCCGGAAATCCCCGGGAACGGGAACAATTATTCCACGCGGACGAAGTCGCGGGCAAAAGCTAGTTTTAATATAAATATTATTTGATAACTAAGGTTAGTTTTTCTAGGAAGCTAAATTAGACAGTTTGTATGTCTTTCTAACTACATATACCTACATAACTACTCTCAAAATTGAACCATATTAAATGGTTGATTAATGATTCTGAGAACTTAGTTACCTACTTAATTATGAAGTGTGGTGTTTTCCACACAAATACAAGTCTAGCCAAACAAACATAACGATCTTCATTTAAATCTTCTGCGTCGTTTTTATATTAAGCATATATTAGTCTTGAACTCACAAGTTCGTTCACCCATCAATGATATCATTGGGATGCCATTCTATAGTGTTTGAATTAGGTATAATAGATTTTTTAATCCTATTTAAATATTTTTGATTTATAGTTTCCGTCCAGATGGTTTATTAAATTCTTTAGTTTCATATCTTTTCCTTATCGACCCCATATATCCCCAAAATAACCCCATTTCCAGTCTTTTAACTGTTTCTAAATACCTAAAAATGGATACGGATACCTGATAATGGATACGATGGACAAATTCTTGTACTGCATTCTTGTGAGAATGTTTTAAGTTCTACATGGGAATCAATACGAAACAGAACGAAACAATGTTTTATAAAAAGCTATTGTACATAGTTTATGTACGTAGGTAATAGAGTGACTAATTAGTTAAACCGGTTTTTCTCTTTACCATAGTTTAGTCACCTAACATAGTTTTGTATGAGTTCCACAGTGAGATGTAGGCTGTAATTATGAGTACATTGTTATGTAAACCGAAGGATATAAATAAGATACCATGTAATGGTTTTCATTTGGTGGATAGCAAGAACCGATAGGGGATGGATGGTAGAAAGTGTATTGTATGCCTAATACCAGTGTCAGTATAATACCATTATAACAGATATTTATATAACATTAGACCCTCTTTACTTTCATATACAAAAACACACCCTCGGAACATAAACTTATAGGTCATACAAAGTATGTCTCGAGCGGAAATCGAACACTTTCACTTAGCCACTGCGTCAAACGTGCCCTCATTTTGATATCAAGAAGATGCATTTGATAATACCAGTGCAATAAAAATCTTCGACATGACAAAGGCATACTCATATTTGCTAAAGGTATGCACATAAGACATAATTAATCCGTTGTACGATAGGCAAATAGTACCGAGGTTTTTCCCGGTTTGTAGTACTTTAATTAAAGAAACGGTAAATTACTTTTTTCATGAATAAAAATGCTGGTCTAGTATAATAAATAAATGAGTAATATATTTTTTGAGGGCTAATTTACGCAGAGCAGCTGCTAACTGGACACGTAAAGTGGAAGATTGGTCCAAGTGGTAAACATTTGGGGGAGGCCTCGGTCTAGGCCTCTATTATTCACCACTGGGCACTGGACTGCAGCCGGCGCAGTCACACACGCAGTGGACTGACGCCGCGCAGGCTGATAATGATGATGATGATGCTGAATCATTTCTTTTTTTAATTTTGTATTTGTTTATTTTGTTACATACATTGTTTTCACATGTAGAAGCAACTAAAAGAAAATGTAACCAAGATTTTGTAAAAATGTTTTTTTTTAAAAGCGTGTCCGTGGAATTTCTTGCCTGTTCTTCTCCATAGTGATCTACGTTTTGGAACAGGCAATTAGCGTCACTTTTCTTTTCTGACTGACCGACCGACTCTTTGACAATTCATAAGTACCTGTAAATGGTCTAAGTGAAATCAATGCTTTGAATTTTGAATTTTTTCACAGATGACCCGTATCAGGGTGTGATATAACAAAACATTGACGACGCTTATTTTGGCAATGGACTCTCCAAGTGTATGAAATGCTACACTTCGCTTTGTATTTATTACTTTAATTATGTTAGCTCTAGACCAGATGACATAAAGTCAGTTTTCCATGTATCCGTTGCATAATTATTTATTTTCAACGCACAGTCACCTAGGTGTGGCTAGGACTAGATGTAGTTTCTACTCCATATAAGGTCGGGCTAGGTTTTTGCCGGGAAACAGCCAATATCGTGACATTGTAGACATGATCTCGATTAATGAAGGCTGCTATACTTATAATTGTAAAATAGTGTACTTAAAGGTTAAATATTGGAGTAGTGACTGTGTTTCTATTAATGGAACTGATGCTGTAGTCGATAAATTAAACTAAGTATTATTATTAGCCCACTTTGTCGCATTGTAAGACGAAGGGCCTTCTTCTTGTTTCCAACTCTCTTTTAAGCAAGTGTCTTATAAGCTTTCAGTTCATCTTGCCATCTTCGCTTGAGTCAATTTAACAAACAGCATTTTGTTTGAGAGAAGAATTCTTCAATTAGAGGTTATCTATAGACTAAGTATCACAGAAAAAGATATACACGTTTCCAAATCTCTCGAATATTACCTCATAATGACTTTCCTGAACGAAAGGTAATTTACTTTTTTTTATTTATTTACAAGTTTTATATTGTGAATTCTTTTGAAAAGTTGCCTGGTATAGTTTATTTTGCCTTGCGCTCAAATTTTAAAACAAATATTTCTATTCAATTAACAAAAAGTTTTACAGTCAAGATTTCTACAAAAACGAATCAGAAACCTAACATAATTTATTCTTTATCTTGCTCCTAATTCTTATTAATTGTTTCCTTTGCAAGCCGACAAGCTCATATCAATTAAAGTATAGTTATTACCTCATAACGAGTTTCTTGTGACGGAAGAGTGAGACACGGCGACAAAGGTCAACAGCTTTCAAATAAATGTCGCGACAGGCACCCCATGACATGAGGACAATCAATATTGCCATGAGTTAATTATATTTTACTTACGAGTATTCTTGGATAAGAGAAACCACAAGAAAAAAACTTACGTATGTAGTTATATTTGCTGCTCCTTTGGTTTATGCAGTCTATCTAAATATTTGAAAACAACTCTTTGGAAAAACTTAAACAATTCTGGAAAAATATGACATAGTATAAACAATGCAATGACAAACTTAACAATTGCTTGTGACTTTGTCTTCGTGTGTTTATGTAGCATGCATGTTACATTTAGGAACAAGGTAGTCTATCAGTGTAATATATTTTGTTTGTTGCGGTCAAACAAAATATTAAAAAGCAAACATTTAAACTTCTTCATAATATTATAGTAAATTGCAAAAATAATTTTTTTCAATATTTATGTTTTTTATATTTTAATTACTGTTCCATCCGCAGCAATATGCTATTAGCCCAATTTATATCATAGAAAAAAATACAGCAAACGACAAATCAGCTTATCTCTGAATCTAAATAGACCACAACGACGGCATTTATCAATTTTATTCCAATTCCAGTTTAAAACAGGATTTCACAATTAAGGAAACCCATTCCTTCAACAAGATCATTTATCATCCCACTGTGTACAGTGATTTAGGGCTTCCTACAATGTTGGAAACTGGTACATTACTCATCTACCCACAAACTGATATTATTGTAACTACACTATCCGTCATGTCCAAGTAGATACGTGTATTGCTACACCAGAATAATGGAAAACGTTTTTGATGTATAAAAGTATAGTTTTGTCTGAGATGCAATTTTATTAATTGATGGTTGATGGGATTGAAACTTGAGACCGCCGGAAAGCTCTTATGTTTCATGGGATTTGTCGAAGAGGACAAGGAGGATTGCAGGGCCCGGGTGTTGGATATACTCCAAAATAAACTCTCTTAGCTATATCACTTGCGAAGCAATGTTTTAACTTGGTTTTTAGTTTGGATTACGCGAAATATTAAACATGTGTGGGTAAGGGGCCGAACAGGGCCACGCTTGCCGGGGTTGCGGAATGTTTATAATAGTTACCCTGGAACGTAAAGGGCAATCGAAGGAACATGAGTGGGTTTTAGTCAGTAAAAGTCTGACACGCCCTCCCGCCGCGCCGCACCCAGGACGGGAGTAGTCATTTGATGATTTCCCACTCACCAAAAAAAAAAACATGCGTGGGTCTTTTATCGATGAAATTAAAGTGACTGATATCATTTTAATTTAAAAGGCAGGTTTTATCAAGAAGGAACAAAATGTGTTCAAGGAGGTTTTTACTGAAGGTATGGTGAATCTCAACCTAATTTATTAGCTTTCTGCTGTCAACCAGTTGTTTTTGTATCCTGTTTTTAATGTCTACCCATTGCTGTAGTGATATAACCTGCTCCATTAGTCTCGTGGTTGTGAGCACGATTGCTGAGCGTAGAATCTTGAATACGATCCCCAGCTCTATCAAAATGTTAAGGAATTTTTTAGTGTCAGCCTTGATTGCACCTGTACTTATAACATAGTTCACTAAAATATATCTTGTGTACTTGGCTATTCTCCATTTAGATTAGGTGCCGTGACCGGAATACGGTAAGATGTATATCATTAAACTGTATTCTGCCATCATTAGCAGTAGCTACCATGAGCTAAAACTTAGCTATCGACGCAAGAAAACTTAAACCCTTATATTAATTCTGATGACCAAATAATAACTGACATTTGGCGAACATTCGGGTTACATGATAATTTGTAGTTCGTCATAAATCATTAGTTTGAAGACAAAAAGGTAATAACCTACAGAGCCGTCTGTGTTAACATTATTAAGCTGATGTTGAAATATTTAACCTTTAGCACTTAGTTATTACCTAGCTTTTTGGTGGTTAACCGAAATTGGCGCGACCGGTGCTGAATAATGCACAAGTAAGTTGAATTGAAGCTGGGTTTGGTTTTGCAAAAAATACCTAAATACTTACTTAGTTTAACTAGCGGACTTAGGAAATAAGCTAGAGTAGACGAGTTACAGATTTAATCGCCAGGGGTTGCGGAATGTTTATAATAGTTACCGTGACCCTGGAACATAAAGGGCAACCGAAGGAACATGAGTGGGTTTTAGTCAGTAAAAGTCTGCAGCCAAAGATTTAATCGCCAAAAGTTATATCTCCTAGATTTATATACTCTTGAAGCTTTAGAGAGTTGCCTAGCACTGAAATGAGTTCGAAAGTATCATATACCATAGATAATCCACCAATTTATTACAAGCGACGCAGTTGTCAAGAGTTTAACCTCAATTGTTTTATTAAAGTAACACCATTCCTCACAAATATTGATTACACTTCTAACATGTCCTAGTTATGTTCTTACTAAAAAACTCTACATATTTACATACGTTTCTAGTGCATTTATATTGACTATAATGTGACCACCGATATTCAGGAGCTAGAAAGTGCAAACAGAATGTACGCAGTAGTCGATACAGTTGTTTAAATAAACTCGATACTGCTAAGATATAGGTGTATTCACAGACGTACCGACATATTTTGTTTAATTTGTGTCAATGAATATTAAAAGATTGAACAATGTCCATGTTTTAACCTTTCGACGATCAAGCGACAGCCGGCTGTCGCGCTGCTATTGTCTTTCTATTGTGTCTCGAAACACGTGTGTTTAATGTATGTGGGGTTTATTAAGGTGGCGGTTCGCGCCGCGACAGAGACAAGCGGTCGCGGTCTCCTGTCTCGGTCGCTTGTCTCTGTCGCGGCTCGGACCGCCACCTTTACTTAACGTCATAGTTTACATAATTCATGATGCAGATTTACGTCAGATTGAATAGTTTTGTCAAGTTATTTGCTTATTTTGTCATTATAGTGTGGGTTGTCGTGCTTTTGACAGATTTACGTTTTGAACATGTGTTGTGTCTGAGGCGTCAAGTCATAAAAGGAATTTATGCGACACGCCGTCACTTACTCTAATGTATTTCGGGCTTGAATGGTGCCTCTATCAACATCTAAATTAATGTCTTTGTCTCCGTAAGATGATGATGAGAAAATCTTTTTTCTTTTGAAGTTACGGTACCCCGCGGTTTCAGTCGCGTTATGTTAGGATTTTGATTACTGAGAGAGAGATTTTATTAATAAGATATTATGAAGCCTATACGCTAATTTGACGTTTAAGCTAAATTACTGTAAAGTTTTAACAAATTCGTTAGTAACAAACATCCATACATACAAACTTTTGCGTTTATAATATTAGTACGGAAATCGCTGGCAAACTTTATATTCGCACCTGACACAGAAATGAATGACAAAGCCTAAGTTTTGTTGTTCATTTCTGTGTTAGATTAGTAGATAATTTAAATACTAAACATGCGTTTAGATCCATACGTGACCTCGTTGTGACTGGTCCCATATCCTTTCTATTAACGAGAGCTAGAAGTACCGCATACCACACAGATACTACTACTAACTATTACAGTTATTTCTTGAAATCATTATAAATCAGGTTCGAGAAAATACTATCAAGTTCAGGCTTTATTTAAATGGTAAATCTAGGTTTTTATATGGAGCTTTGTCTTTTAAAACGTGGTGATTAAGGATGAATGTTTAATGATACGCTATTTATATGGTAACAGGTAAAAGAGTTAGGCTAACCGGTTTAGTCAGTGAAAATCTTTAAATATGGTTTGAGGTGAAGGCCAAAGGTGAGACATCATCCCACTCGATGATAGGAATCGACATTTTATGTTAAGTTCAATTTACCTAAATTCACTCAGGATGAATTTAACTACCTACAGACTACAACTAATGTTAAAGTACTACTTTAAAATAATAATGTCTTTTTACTGATGTTAGAACTCCCAATTCTGTAGCATCTCAAACATTGACGGCAAATAAATAATTCTGATTCTGAAACAGATCTTAGTAATAACTTTCTTTGAAGGCAAAAAAAATACTTATATTAACCTCATTATCAACCTTCACTGTTCCAATATTTGGATACCCTTAACAAATTCCTTAAAGCAAAACTTTTGCCTACTAATGCTATACCTATAAAACAAGATGAATCTAAGTAAGTAGGCGAAACAAAACACTCGCTAGAAACAGCTGTGCCGCTTGTGTAGGCTTAAGGCAAGCGCGCCAGGAATGTAACAGCACGCCTATGCTCCAGTCTTATTGCACCATACTTTAATACTCGCTGAGCTTTTAATTAATTGGTTGGTATCTGTTTAAGATAAGAATAATTTGTATAAGATAATATAGAGAAGGCATTAAAGGAGCTGAACGGAGACGAAAGACTTGATATTTTTTGGTTTTGAATTTGGGTTTTGGGAGGATCAATGAGTACATACTTGCTTGGTACTTCTACTACCGGTATATCCTGAGACGTAGGCATTTTGGAAGGCTAGTCCTGTATGAAGATTATTCCTGAGTTATGTATAATCTTAGAGGAGTCTGACAAAATAACCAACATTTTTGACAATGTATTGATAATGATATAGCTGACAAGAGATTTTGTATAAATCTTGAATTCTTTTAGAATTATAATTACAACTGCAATTGACGTAAAGGTTATCGCTACGGTATGGGAAATCTGCCACCAGTTACGAAAGCACACGATTTTCCAAAACTCAAATATGAATTTACAAGATTAATAAAGCACTTAGCACAAAATACATACTTCACAAATTAAGCGAGAACAGAATCTTATTGTTTATAAACAATAGCCAAGTCTATTGAATGGGCGAGCATGTTCATAAATATTTGTCTACTACGCGATAGGATCGGCGACTGCGCACAATTCGTAGCTTTGTTCTCCAGTAATTATGTCATGGTGATCACAATTGTTTATTCCGATGATAGATTTCAGTGAAAGGAAGACATTGTAAATAATTCAATGTCAATAACAACATAACTATTGTTGATCAGATAAGCATGTATTTTATCAATGCAAACAGAAGTTCAGTATTGCAGGTATTGTTGAAGATTATGATAATGGACATATTTAAAAAAGTTCCATGATGATGATGATGATAATATTTCACAACAACTACGAGTGAAAATTCTTTAACTGTTACTTAGTGATATTAAAAACAATACTTTTGTAGTATAGCTAGCTAGCAACGTTCAATCTTTCGGCTGCTGCAGCGATTCTGCGAAAATTCTAAAGAAAAAACCTAACACTTTGCCCGACCCAGCAGTTGAATGATATAAAAAGATATGACTCCAATAAAGTTGTTGTAACAAGCAAAATTGCGTAAAGGAATGTTAGAATGCTGTTTTACATACAAGACTATTACACAAATCACATGTAAGCCTCCTTGAAACAATAAACACAACAACAATGCAAATGGACAAACTAATATGTAAGCTAGACAGGTGAAACTGGCTACTGTCGACGTCAAACTGTCTGCTTCTAACACCCCAGGAATGATAATTACGATGCCTAATCTAAACGTGACCTGCCAACATTTCTTGGTCCTTGTTGTCTAAATTCCAGCAATTGTTTAAATTACTATACCTGTACTTACAGTACCCGTAATGCTGGTACTAAACAGGTTTGAGCAAAATTATGCGTAACGTTAGAATTTTGACAAGCTGAAATTGGATATTAATAAAATGCATGTTTTAGACTATTGCGTCAATGATATCGATGTAATGGAAATGAATGCTAAATTGTAGCAGGTAGAAGTAATAGACTTTATAGAGGAGGATTAGATAATGGTGAAGACGCATCTGTAGATCAAGGTATAGTAATGATTAAAGTAATGATAAAACAGAGTTTCTAGTAATATTGAGCATTTTTTTATTGCTGCTGTAACTGATTAACTAAAATATATCCCACCTATCATCCACAATCATCATCATCATCATCTCTCTAGCCTTTTCCCAACCGTGTTGGGGTCGGCTGCCAGCCTAACCGGATTTAGCTGGATACTGGTGTTTTACGTAGAGCGACTGCCTATCTGACCTCCACAACCCAGTAACTGGGCGACACGATACCTCTTGGTTAGACTGGTCAGAGTTTCTGGCTAACCAGTAACGACTGTCAAAGTTCTTCGAATGACAACCGGGACCAACGGCTTTACGTGCTTTCCGAGGCACGGGATGTCAGTGATGTCTAAGATAAACTTTAGAAAGTACATATGAATTGAAAAAGTCACATTGGTACTTGCCTGGATTCGACCCCACAACCTCTTACACGAGACGCGGGCGCCTTATCCACTGGGCCATCACGACACTCATCCACAATCATCATCATCATAGTATTTTAGCGGAATATTATCAAAAATGAATATTGCGAAATATTGCTTAGTAACATTTTTGCTTTGAATACAAAATTTTAGACACGCATGCGTCTAAAAGTTAAACGTATGCATGGACAGAGAATCTGTAAAGTTTATTTTTAGTAACGTAAACAGTTTTATAATTGTTAATGCACAAGGATATTCAGACAGTGCCGAAAATACGATCGAGCTATGGAATTACAACGATCCTCTGCTTTCAGCTGACACAATATTCACTTTAAAAGTAAAGCAACGATGACTTTGAAAAAAAAAATTACAAATGCCACTCCTTCGTGAAGTTTTCAACAAACATAATGGTGTCTTGTCATTAACACAGCTTTCTAAACTAATGCATATTGATGAGAGCTGTTTCAAGCCTGGTCAGCCTTTGTTAGACACGACTTCTTACTTAGCCGTGATTAACGATCGTGCTGCTAATTCATGGGAACTAGACAGCGACGGCCCGAGGCGTTGTGGCTAATTTTGATAATTTGCTATGATAGCCGTTTGAGATCGTCAAGTTTTTGGAATGGCTTTCAATTGTGTAGGATTGCGTTTCGAATATTTATCGATAAATAGTCCGAGATTAGTAATATTTATGTACAAACTGATGTTTGCAAAGATTGGTAGATTTATCTTGAAAATTGTTTAAAATGTTTCTTTGTTTTAAAGCTTGACTTTTAATCTTGTCCATATCTTTATTGACATGTTATTCTACTGTTTTAACCATGGTAATTTCAGCATTGATTTAGTTTAGATATTGTTAACCTAATTTATTTGTTTTTTTTAATGATATTGCTGCTATTAAGTCTTTGATCTGTTAAACGATATTGACAAACATAAAGGTATGATTGTTACTCGAATTCGAACTTACAATTAAATTATTATCTTCATTTCAAATCTTCAAAACTTAACTAAACAACAATTCATGGCCAACAATGTGTTAATTAACTACAATATTTAACAATACTATTGTTTCACATTTTATTGCTTATTACCTAACATTTGACTTTGCCCCGGCCTTGTCACCTTAAATAGTAAACATTTGGTAATTTGGTTCTACTTGCAATGTCAAAGTGTCAATGACATGTCATACTACATACCTATATCATTTACGTACACATTTCGTACTTTGATCTTACAATCAATGGCAAAAAGTCAAATATTTATATAGGTACTAGAATTGCCCTGTATTGACTTGATATTACTGCAAGGTAGGGGAGTACATAATTTTATTCAGGATTTTTTCATTATATACCATTAATTCCACAACACATTTTTTTATTAGCTGTCCTTTGCTGTTTCAAACATTTTTTGGGGTTATTTATAGACAAAGTTCTTCAACATATGGGTTTTTGTCACTAAAACCTAGTATGTTCTCTCTCTCTATGTTTTGTCTTTTTTAAGTTAGAGTGATAGAAAATGCCAAAGGTATTAAGTTTGCCTTTGAGCAGTGTTTTCTAATTTTTTTGTTGTTTAATAAACGAAATTATTTTCATTTTTTAACCTATGTATTATCAATTTCCCCTTTACATACTGTGTGCTAAACACAGAGTAAACTATACAATCATTGTGTAATATATGTAAGTATTTCATAACTTTACTGACATTGAAGGTACCTCCGTTTATCGTTTAAGGTGTAATATATTTAGCGTGTATTTATAGTGATATCTGACCTCTAGGGTTGAGGCTGTACTGAGGTCGCTTAAAGATAATTTACTTCCCAGAATAAGTGGCCTGAAGTTGAAGGCCAGTGAAAATATTTTTGGACTTTAAGCTCGTCTGTTAATCGGCTATAAATATACTTTTGCTGATATTTATTTGCCAATACATCTTGTTTATAGCGATATTGATTAACTGTGCTTGATTGTCTTCGAAAATATAATAAACAATTTTATTTTATATGGACGATTTTTTTTTCAAGGCTACACTGCCATTGCTAAAAAAGGCATACCACTATTTTTCGGGTTTAAATACTCATGTGCATACGATGCTTTTTCTTATAATTTTGTTTAAAACCAACTTACATAGAGTACAAAGAGCAAAAGTTGGTTTTAAACAAAATTGAGAAGGTCGCATGTCTGTTTTAGGTTTAATAGCAGAAAGAAAAAAAAAAAACAAATGACATGCAACATCTCTATCAATCAAAATTCGAATACGTCTTCCAAAATTCAAACCTTCAAATCTAGAACGCCAAACCGAATCCTCAACCACCAATAAGGTTCGCTAACTCCCGATTATTCACCGTTTCGCAAGGCACCCGTTTCATTGCGCAACAATCACTAACTCGTCATATTATTATGCGTACTTAGCATGCAATGTGACGCGTCTGTTGTAATAGTTACCACAATTGTGCATGGTGCAGGTGTTAATTTTGTGTCACAGTTAGATCTAATGCCTCCACGTATAATAGGTGACAAAATATTTACGTACTAGGAGAGGAGTCATTTAATTACATTGATGGGTATCAGATGGCTGTATATGAATACGTATTTAATAGGGCTGATGAATGAAGCCATACAATTTTTTCAAGGTGTCCTTTAGTGAGTGTTTGATTATTCCGAGAAGGAACGTGTTACAAAATTGTAAGTTCCTCAAAGTTTCAAAATATCACATGATCTCTTTAATAATATAATAAAAATAAAAAAGGCGGGTGTTAAATCTATTTCACATGAATTCACATTGCAAATGTAGTCCATAATAATAAAATACTAATTATTATAGCTATTGCAAAATAGATACTAAATACTATATTTTTGCATTATTATCGAACATAAAATGTTTGAGGTGAGGAGACATAATACACAAGTAAGATAGTGTAATTAAAATGTAATATCTTAGAATTATATTGCTAAAGGTACCTAACAGAAATAAAGGAATGAAAAACGAATGGAAAATAAAAATTATTTTAATATAAGTATTAATTTTAAACGTCCTAGTTCTGATTGTCTAAAGCCCAGCTTTTATACTACTTTATTTTCCCCAAGTCCTTTCTTACTAAGCGCCACATATCCTCAATACTGTAATGAGACAGTCATTAGTAGGTTTCTCGTCCATAGAACGTAAACAAGCCGGCTTGGTTCACTTGCGTGACCCTGTTCCTTTCATGTTACTTTTTTGTTCCATTTGGTTTCAGTTTGTTATTCTTTGCTCATCTTTCTTGCAAAAATGAGAACAGAATTTCCATTTTGTTCAATATTCGGAAATGTTTAGGTTTTGTATATTTACCTAATTCTTGTTTTTTGTTACAGACTATAGTTTTGTGTTTGATAAATGGTATCTAGTCGGTCTAAATTATTATCCTTTTCAGTGTGTTTAAAGGTTTCACGACACATAAAAAATAATCATTTTTTTACTTCTCGAAGATGAATGAATGTACAAGCCAGTTAGTTAACTCTAAATAAGTCTCATTAGTTTTGCCGACGTTTTATAGAAGTCTCGAAGACTTCCAGTAACTAGACTTACTGTTCTTCATTTCTGTCGAAACGGTAATGCTAAGTCCGAGTCGTCAAACAGATACATTATTGAAGACTCGAGACACAACGGTATGTGTACCGTAGTGACGAGTTCTCTAAATTAGTTTCCTGTAAGCTCTCAGATGACTGTTGAATCTATTTGTAAGCAGTTTATTGAGTTTCTTGTTCAGTCTTTATTTACCGTTGCTAGGCAGGAAATAGACAGTAATTTTTATGTTTATTTTATGGATAAATAAATATATTGGAAATAATTATTATCTTTTTTTAGTGGAACTTTATAACAAACTTTTTTTAAGATAGAAAGAAATACGACTTTTATGTGGTTTATGTAAATTATTTCTTTATAATAAATATATACAACCATTTTCCACTTGAGCAAATATTTACTCAATTGGTCCACTATTGCAAATTGATTATTCGTTACCAGAAACACCCCAAATATAAACCTAACTTATTAAAAAGAATAATTTACAATAACGCCTACAACTAATTAAATCGTGCCTAACTAATTATAAATAACTAATTACAAATTATGTTTAGTAATAATTTAATTTGGTCTGCCGTCATGAAGCATTAATTTGTCAACACTATTGACCCAGCATTAATCGCCAGTTGGTCAATCACCGCTAATGATTACCACGTGAGCAACAGTAGCGGTTTCGACAATGATCGTGCGTATTTCACTAGACAGGTATGTTACAGAAGATTCATTCGACGCAATCTTTCTTATGTACGTAACAGTGAGGAGTTCTCGATCGTGGATCCATTTTCACACTACTGTACTTTATACACAAGCTATCCAATTCGGAACAATTATAAGATCGGCCTTAAAATTATTTGCTCCGTGTCGAAATCAAACATTCTTAGATTGAAGAAATTACTAATAATAAATATAGGCCTAAAACAGTATGCTTATACCGTAAAAAATAAGTTTTTTGTATTGATTGCCTGAAAAAGTGCCTAATATTGAATTTAGCATACAAAATATTATGAATGACTATCTTACATACATCAAAAAGTATTTCAAATCCAAAATTTATTAATGAAACAAACGATTATTTTTTTAGCTTTATTAAGTACTAGCTTTTGCCCGCGGCTTCGTTCGCGTTAAAAAGAGACAAAAAGTAGCCTATGTTAATCTCCATCCCTTCAACTATCTCCACTTAAAAATCACGTCAATCCGTCGCTCCGTTTTGCTTGAAAGAAAGACAAACATACAGACAGACAGACAGACACACTTTCCCATTTATAATATTAGTATGGATATTACTACTTCATCTATAATACCTCTATGATTTTTTAACATCTCAGCCAAATTCGTGTATGTTTGGACGGAGAATTTCGGACTACTATTATTATTGTGCACTGTATGAAACAGATCTTCTGACTCATCTCATTAGTGATGCAAATTGCGTTAGGAATGTTACGATTGTAATACAGATATGATTATACAAACATCATCAAGTTGGCTTTGTTCATGATTTATTTATATTGCAACAATTGTAGGCCTATTGTGGGTTTGTAGAGAAGCGTTTTTTGTGTGTTTGATTCAGCTGTTTGATGGTTTTTGTTTTATTTGTAGTAGCTTTTGTTTTATTTGTAGTAGCTTTTGTAGCTTTTGCTTCCAGTACATTGTCTTAACTTGTCTTTGTACCTATCGGAACGCTTGTTGACTGTTTTCTATTTTATTTTTTAAAATAGTGGACTCGTAGTAATCAATTACAGGCGTTTTGCAGGGCGTTTGTCGGGTTAACGAATTATTTACTGATTATTTACTGTCTGATTACTGAGTACCACGGATACCCTGTAGGTACCACGGATACCTAAAAAAAAAATGAGCTGAAAAATATATTCAGGCACCCGCCTTTCTATGAGAAAACTTACAGCTCACACATGAGGAATCCTCTGGAATTCCGTTTTTAAATAATATTATAAGTATCTGCACTTTCATACAATCAATAATTTGAAATTTTAGTGATCACCTCGATACTTATAGTGACCATTTAACATAAACCAGTAAACCGCCGGGTATTATATTCACCGTCCAACGACATATTACAAAGAAAATTTTACAATATTTTTTTTCACCATGTTACTCATTTAAAATTTAGCTTTAAAAGTCTTTTTATAAAGTGTAATTTTGAATACACAAGTCGCTTCTTTATTTCAAAGAGTTTGGGAAACATGCGTGTACGCAATAGGCGGTTACAACGCGTTCATGTTGCGACATAGTCATGGCGAACCTTACTTTATGAAATTATGCGCCTATGTCAAGCAATATTCATTCTTTATGCTTTAATCATAAAGATCATTAGGAGCGTGTTAGATTATTAAAAAGAGAGGGTTAAATATTTAAACATAAAAGCAAATTATGTAGAAAGCATTTATTGTAATTGAAACCAGTTTTGGTTATAAGTTTAAGTTGTCATTGAAACTAGACCTTCTGTATGAAACAAAAGCAATTTATCATTAATAATCTTTCTATATACTACATTTTAAATATGATTTTATAATAAAATAAACTTTAGGTAAAACTCAAAATCATTTATTCAATTTAACGAAAAGCTATTTGCTGGTTCCAAAATAGTAGGTTCCCATGGAGAAGAGCCAGCAAGAAACTCCATGAACACTCTTTTAAACTTGATAAAATATTACAATTATTCGGTTACATTATTCAAATCACACATCACACAATATACATAATACACATCATATAGTCATAATCTAAATTTATATTCATAGGTAACATTATCACAATACACAAGAAGTTATACTTAACTTATATACAATCTCGGAGAGCTCCGCACCGTTCAACGTCTGGATCAAAAGTGATTTAAAATCGTCGTAACACTCGCTTTTATAGACGTCTATGGACTACGACAAACAAGTCAAATTCATACTTATTTGTTGTGAAAAATTAAAATACATCTTATTTTGTTTAAAATTATGTTGTTTACATATTTTACTATTTTTAAATTATAAATTAACTTACTAACCTCTAATTCAACGTGAAATACGTAGTTATATAATAGTAATTACATCTGTGTAAATCTAACACGGCCATACTGACAAGTACTTCGCTCTCGAAGTACCATAACTATAATTTAATCACTGTTCAATAACAATATTCTCATTATCATTAGGTTTTCTTAATATTAGTAATCGTTTTACAATCATCATGTCATAATCAATGTCATTATTATCACAACCATCATCATTATCACAATCATCATCATTATCACAATCATCATCATTATCACAATCATCATCATTATCACAATCATCATCATTATCACAATCATCATCATTATCACAATCATCATCATTATCACAATCATCATCATTATCACAATCATCATCATTATCACAATCATCATCATTATCACAATCATCATCATTATCACAATCATCATCATTATCACAATCATCATCATTATCACAATCATCATCATTATCACAATCATCATCATTATCACAATCATCATCATTATCACAATCATCATCATTATTACAATCATCATCATCAAAGCCATCATCATAGTTATCTTTCATCTTATATCTCATTTTACAATAATTATCTTTCATTTTGCAATTACTTATAATGTATGAACTTTATAATTTTGCTCTTAGTTTGTCATGTCGCCTATGGTCCTGGTTTACATAAACTGTAAAGCAGTATTTTCTATATATATATATATATTTTTTTACTTCACTTTTGTGACTAACAATAATAATAAAATGAAATCCGCAACCATACCGCAAAACTATAACCGTTTTTATCAGTAACAAAACTATCACAACAAATGAATCGATTAGTCTTATATAACCGTACCATCAACTACAAAAATCTTATTATTACGCAGAACTGTATCAAATAGAGTTATGAATTTATTTGCCTCGGTACACAAACGCCGATACGCTAGTTCACGATCTATTCTTTCCGGACACATTAACTTCATTTAAATGGGCTAGGGTTAAAAAGGATATTAGCCTTACAGAACTCGGAATTGTGGTATTAATCGATTGTTGTATCTTCCATGATGATTTTCAAAAGGCTAAAATTGTAATATTGTAGAAATGATAAAATGACTTGACTAATCTATTTGTTATCCTTTATATATATATATATATAATTTACTTGTAAAAACGTATACCATCAGTGTTAGTCATGGGGATTCTAATAAAGTTACAGAATGTTTAAAAAAAATAAAAATAAAGGGAAATGGTTAAACCACGGTAGCGACCACGGTACTGGACTAGTTATGATTACTCATAAAAAAAAAACTATGAATTACAAAATATAAATAAAATCTGTAGAAGTATACTGTTGAAAAGTAACGAGACGTAATTGTAACCAATACCAAATTGTAATGATATCTGTACAAAATTACACTTTCAAAACTATTACAAAAATATTATCATAAGAAGGTATATAAGAAGGAAAGTACCTACTCAAATTTAAATTACTTCTTACCTACACAATTTAAGAAGCGATTCGTATAATCTTTTTTTGTATTTTTAAACAACTATTACTTTTATTTCTGTACCTATATTATCATATTTTTTATTGATTCGATAATCTAAAATTCAACAATAATAATGTAACTATAGTGTAGGTAACGCAAAAGGTAAACTTAGACATCAAGTACTTGTCGAATTGTCAAATTAAATATCAAATTAATAATGGTGAAGAAGCTTGTGATTCCGTTATTCTATTGGACCGTGTTTATTGCTTTATCCGGACTCGGTTCTTTCGACCATTTATGGACTACCTGGAGTGTTGAATCAGAACCTATATTTGTTGACCTGGCTTTTCGCACTTAAATACCTGAACTTCTAGACTATTAACAATGATTCGTTGCATCACTTCGTTTTTTTTTTTTTTTTTTTAATTTTAATCAAGTTTTCGAAAGTAAATAACTAGACCTATGCCTTTGCTAGGTTATCAGGGGGAAGTTTATTAAATCAATTATCTTTGCCACGCTGAGCCTAATACCTTTCTGTTATATAACTCGTAATAATATAATAATATTCTTATACTTTGAACAAATAATCATCATTTATGATATTTATAGTAAACTTATCAGATAGCATAATGTTTTGCTAAGTTTTTGGACTATTACCTTTTTAGGGATTAGCATCAATGATATCGATAATACACTACATAATATTATAAAGTCTATAACTATTTGTACACCGAAAACTGTAGAATAATTTGGACATGTAATGATTGTAAGATCTACTGTAACATTATTCTGACAAATAGTAAATACAATTATTATTATTACACAACAAAACCTTTAAAGGCCTTACCGGCTTAAACTGCCTTCTCGACACTGGAGTTTCACACACCTCAATCAGCACGAAGTGTCTCGATGCTATTACACCAATTTTTCAATCCGCAAACATTTTCATCCGCATCGAACACCAGAGAAACGATGTCAACATCCTTCTGCTGATGTTGTTGAGCAGCGTCTCGGGTAGCCATAAGAAGATTTTCAGTTGTCTTAGCATCCATCCTTAAACATAGAATCATAAGTATTAGAATCGTAATATGGGCCTATGGGTTATCCCCACTTCTGATGTTAGATTATTAAAAAGAGAGGGTTAAATATTTAAACATAAAAGCAAATTATGTAGAAAGCATTTATTGTAATTGAAACCAGTTTTGGTTATAAGTTTAAGTTGTCATTGAAACTAGACCTTCTGTATGAAACAAAAGCAATTTATCATTAATAATCTTTCTATATACTACATTTTAAATATGATTTTATAATAAAATAAACTTTAGGTAAAACTCAAAATCATTTATTCAATTTAACGAAAAGCTATTTGCTGGTTCCAAAATAGTAGGTTCCCATGGAGAAGAGCCAGCAAGAAACTCCATGAACACTCTTTTAAACTTGATAAAATATTACAATTATTCGGTTACATTATTCAAATCACACATCACACAATATACATAATACACATCATATAGTCATAATCTAAATTTATATTCATAGGTAACATTATCACAATACACAAGAAGTTATACTTAACTTATATACAATCTCGGAGAGCTCCGCACCGTTCAACGTCTGGATCAAAAGTGATTTAAAATCGTCGTAACATTTTTTGGGTGAGCTCGCTCCATCGTAGGCCCCGTCTATGCCCTCGGACTAGTCTGGGACCAAGAGCAAGCCCATAAGTTATAAAAAAAAAAAAAAAAAAAACACTCGCTTTTATAGACGTCTATGAACTACGACAAACAAGTCAAATTCATACTTATTTGTTGTGAAAAATTAAAATACATCTTATTTTGTTTAAAATTATGTTGTTTACATATTTTACTATTTTTAAATTATAAATTAACTTACTAACCTCTAATACAACGTGAAATACGTAGTTATATAATAGTAATTACATCTGTGTAAATCTAACAAGCGCATTTAAATTTGTGCTAGTAAAGTGGTTCGCTAAAACTTTTGCAGGTATGAATTTATGATTCTTTAAATCGAAATTTTATTAAAATTAAACTCTGCAATCATTTAGAAAAATGTAGAAGTAAAAAAGTATTTCATATTCATAGCTTAAAATCTTACAGTCTGAATTCGGTATAATTTTAATTATTTATTGTGTTACATTAAAAGCAAACCTATTTAGACTTTTTAATGGAACAAGCTCACCCATAAAACGATAAATAGTATGTAATGAAGTAATTAAACTATCATACAATATTGACGAACATAGACCTGCCAGGCTAAACCTACACCTCGTCGTCGTCATCATTTCCCTAGTCTTTTAGCCGCTTCATTAGGATCTGCTTTCAGCCTAATTGGATTCAGCAAGATACCAGTGTTTTACATGAAGGCACTGCCTATCAGACCTCTACAACTCGAGAAGCCTCCTAAAAGTATTATAATTAGGATCTTATTTATTGTTTCATTTTTAACGAGTTGGAAGAGTTTTTCTAGTTACTGGGCGACACGATGCCTCTACGATGGTTAGACTGGACTATAAGCTCGTACTAAGAAAGATAAATACTGAAGTCCCTAAACACAACACTAAGGCTGAGGCTACAGTAGGCAGCGATTTGCGATGCGACTGGAAGAGCGAAACGAGATAAACGTGGAATGGCTACATTATAAGCGAAAATCTGGCGTGTATTCGATTCAATATAGCTGATACGTCGATGTAGCCGGTGCTGTGATTACAGTATTGTAGCTCCTGTCGCATAAAGAAATCAAAGATCGCTAGTAATATTTGATGAACGGTGTAGCCATACACGGTGAGTATCCATGTATTTGTTTCAATCGCTCATGTGTCGCAGCTCGCGTCGCAGGTTAGTGTAGCCTCAGCCTTACACTACAACATACCCACATCGTGTACAACGGTTGCATTACTCCGTACATTTAGTATGCGCACATGCAGCGAGTTGCGTCACTCATTGTCGTCTCATTAGTACGCGGACGATGAGCTGATATTATAACACGGTACGCTTTGTTATTTCTGTTGTCTGTCTGTCTGTCTAGTTGTTGTGTGGTTACTCAATTATTAGTGTAAAATATAGCTTTTTTTGGTGAGTGACTTTTGTTACACTTGTTTTACACAAATACTTGAAAGTAGCGAGATTTTGCGAAAAACGGAAAGAGGGAAAGGACAATCTTACAGACTTTACGAAAGTGCGCATTTTATTCCCAGTAAAAAATGCGTCATGTCACAATGATCTGAAAGTTAAAATTTTGAACACACGTGATTCGAGACACAGTAGAAAGACAGTAGCAGCACGACAGCCGGCTGTCGCTTGGTCGTGGAAACTTTAAGTTACTTAATTAAGAAACTTTCGAGCGATTGGCAAAGAGCAGTCACTGTTGCATCGATGAAATAAAAAAAGTAGTAAATTCGCATAACTTTAACATAATAATCACAATAACACACTATTGGGATACGTCATAGCACAGACATTTACCGCACTAAAGTTACGGTGTGCCACTCGCAAAGCTCTCAAACACATATAGCATATCAGATATCTGATTATCATATACGTCCTATGTTGAAAACCGATGCATAAAAGTTAGGAAACTCAATTTATTTATAGAATAATGTTACGACAATAATTATAACTGAGCAACATTTAAATGCACTTAATTGCCACTTCAACACTCGCATTAAATTTTAAACGTTTAAATCCACTTACAAAAAGTGCATTCGTAATCTTAATTAATCTAATGACCATCTCTTTCTTTTACAGGTAAGTTAACACTGAAAAAGAAGCCTTATGTCCTGAAAAATAAGACTGAATGTTGAAAGGTAAGTGGTTCTTATATGAAAGTGAGGGCAGAGTGAAAGTCGGCGAGACTTCATATTACCATAACTGAACAAATTATGAATAAGTAAAGTTTTGTGTCTATCCTTATTGGTGGGAACGGACAAACATGCCTGTATTGTAAAGTGAGGTAAATGAACTATTGTCTAATGTCTGCTGACAGACACGTGAGTGAATGACAACTGAACGAATGACTAACCATTCAAAGAAAATATTCGTAGAAGCAACGGGAATAGAAGTACTTCTATTAAAAAATATACAATGTGTACCTGAATTAATGCACTTAGAGAAAATAGTTTGTTCAGAATCGTTTACTGAATCGATTTAAGTGATTTTTAATATAGGTAATATTTTATCCCAAAAATAATTAAAACTACGTAAACTGCTGTCACACTTCCGCTGTACAGTCAAAACAAACTAAAATGGATGAAATACCTACTACGCTAGACCCATATGCAAGTGCGACTGTGTGCATGCGTAGATTTGTAATGTGACTATAATTTTCTCCCAAAATCTGTACAACTAATTTATAAAAAAACAGTGTTTTAAACATAATAATAAAAATTCAGTGAATATTATGATAATAACATAATATTCTAATTGGGGTGTCTGGTGGTGTGGGTTTATTCCGGGACATGTTGTATAAAATAGATATTTTGTCGGCATGGCCTATTCAGCCTGCATAATTTTTTCTTTATCCTTATGTATGAGGTTACAGGCTCGAAACTTGACTTAATATCAGTAACATAGCATATTGTCACAGAATTTGGCAGTCGCTAGATACATTCTCAGTCTCTAACCAGTAACCCGGCTTTTAACTTAAACGATTGCTTATTAGGCCCAGGCTTATTAACAACCCAAATTGTTAAGGCGTATTATGGAATCGTTTCATGTATGTGTTTTTCTAAACCTGTTTAAGTTAGAAGCCAGCTAAGGTGGGAAAATCTAGGTAGATGATAATCGAGATGATAGCAACTATGGCCTAGTTAAACTGAGACATCTATGGAAATAAAACGTCAATATAAATAAATTATATTATTAATATGAATATGTTGTAGGTTTAACAAATTGTCTCCAACACATCCGGTTGTAATGAATTCGAAGTAACTGTGATTTGGACCATGAAATCGGACACATGCACTTACACTTACATGCGACTACGTATATTGCGGACTTCAGTAAAATTTCGAACGGTTACGAGTGGCATGAGAACTTTCTCACATAAAGTAAATTATTTTCACCTCTGACCTTTGTTGCGATCTTCTGTTTCAAGATTATGATTAACACAGGCTAGATAGACCCTAATCATTTCCCAACTTACTTAACCAACGGTTATGTCAGCATTCCATGTGTCTTTACTTATATTAAATAATAAACTGACTGGGTGATATCAACACACAGCCTAAACTTCCAGATCTTATAGTGATGTTTGGAGATTGTGTTCTTTGTAAAGAGTCGCCCGTCGTAGAATTCGCCTAAAGAGGTAAAAGATTGGATGGAAGTATGACACCCACACGATTACGAACGAATGTTTGTATTTCATTTTAAGAGACTATTGATTATCTACCAGTTACTGGACTGATCTGCTAGGTAGCATATTATACTTTAAACTTTCGCGTTGCATATTTATACTTCACTGTTAATCGGGATTTAACGCGCACGTGCCTTTTTTATTTTTTCCTTGACGTTTCGGCAGGGTTACACAAAAAAGGTAGGTGCGCATTAAATGTTAGGTAGCATGCCTCTATCTCTAAAAATTTGGGCTGCCACTAAGAATTCCTAATCGAAAAACTATTTGCTCGACCCGTGAATTAGGCCAAGCTCTTCTTGCAGCAGTACCGCTTCGTTCACATGAGTAGTCAAGGTCACAAACAAGGCAGACACATGCTCTCTATGATATTCTAAGAAACAGTTTTTAAGTAAAACTCCACAGTGTGAGTGTTGTTGGAAAGCTGTCCCACATGATTGCAGCGGTGCGTCGCTCCACTAACTCGGCCGGCCCAGAACTTAGCGTCCGTGTCGTGTGCCCGGCCTTTATGACCACTCGACTGGCTTCAATTAATTATGAGTCTTTTTACCTGCTTGATAAGTGACTGTTTTGAATAACGAGCCACTTTTTAACCAGAATTAAAAACAATCGAATGCTATGTAACAGGGGTGCAATTGTGCAAAACAAATTCAGACCAGTTTATGAGCATCGTCGGCCTAGGGGAGTCTAAACGTTGAGCTTCTTGCGTTTTTATTCAGCGATTACTAACAAGTTTTTGAAAAAAACACTGCCTTAACTAAAACAAAGTCTACTCAAATCTGGGTGTTTCTCTTATTTAGAAAACAAACCCAGTCATTAACGTTTATTGTCCTCGCATGGTTTGACATATATACAATTGTGCGAACTTTAAAAGACACTTAGGCTTTTAAATTTTACTTCGGATGTGTCTCCAGTAAATTATTCTCTAGAAAAAAAAACCTCTTCTTGTCCCTTGTAAAACCTAGCAGTGATCAATTCTCAGAACATATTCAAGTTTGCAACAAACTTTTTATTCTCAAATCCCGACCACCGGCACAGCGTATGCGTGACAGACGACTACACGTTAACGATCGATCGCATGTGAGCTGCGCGCACGCTGCGACTGCGAACATACAGATTTATTCGTTTGTCGATCATCCGCGACGTGCGTGGCAGGCTTCGAAGATTGCTGGAATATGGAACATTATTTAAATAGAAGGAAAATTGCGGATTAAATGGATGGTTTGTTGTTAGAGAATAGGTCTAATGTGTAGCCGTAGCTAAAGAATGATGACTGAAAAAGTATATTATTAGATATTTATGAATATTAACCGTGTAGTAAATAGCTTTAATATTACTATAATATAATACAATTGTATTTTTTTTCATAAATAAATATTTTTAACTGTAAACAATAGTATACAATCGATACAACACGTTTGTAGCTCTACTTTTTCTTTAACTAAATTTAGCTGAAGTAAGCTTAAGCTTTAATGAAGCCAAAGAACTAAAATAATAGCGTGCAATTAGGCAGTTCTATATCGAAAGCTTGAAGAGAGAGCCCTCTCTCTTTTTTAGTTTCTCTAGTTTTAATATATCTGTCAGCCCTGACAGATATATTAAAACTAGTAGTAAAATTAATTCAATTAAGGCATTTATTATTATATGAGCATGGTAGCAATACATGCTCAATTTACATACGAAAAGAGTAAAAAGGCTATTTGTTCTAGAGTGTGAAAATTTTGTTAAGTATATAATAATAAATAATAGCAACAATGACTATTCTGAGTTTTATAGTAATTGCCTTCTGCAATACATATTATATATAAATAAAAAAAATGCAATTCATATAGAATACAAATTAGACAACCACCTAATTTGCGAAACATCTAAAATTTGCTAGAACTTAATTAGCAAATTTGTGACGATATTTCTACCAGATTTATCAGATCGTACATACCAAACAAGTGACGAAACTAAATCAGCGATTAGAAGTAATATTTAGTATGAAAGGGGTCCAAATAAGGCGTCTAGTTTTATAGCTGTGTGGTAAGTGAGTTTCTGAATCATTATACTTTGCACACGGGTCATAGAGTCTGCTCGATTGCGTCATATTGACCTCATGAATGGCTTTATCTTTCTGGATAATAGTAAGCCCACATGCAGACAGTAAACCAAAGTATAAGGAGAAAAGTATAGTAAGTTTTTAACTGACTTCACAAATGTAGGAGGATCTTTGTTTTGTGTTTTATAGCTCATGGTTATCTTAAATATTTCTCAACCCTGTTTGGATCTTTCTATTTGAAGATTTTATATAATTTTAGTGTTGTCTTTATTGATAAAGATCTGTAGTAAACCTTACAAGATAATAAATAGATTTCAATATTAGCAGTTGGAGCAATACAGTGCAACAGTTTTATGGCTTAATCAGAATTATCTGGTTGCATACAAAGACTGACTAAAATGTCATTAAAAAAGTTCAAGGACAACCCCAAATTCTTTCGCTTGCAGAGGAAATATACATCTTTAAAAACACATGAAAATAAAACATTGTATTTATCAAATTACAATCCTTATGCCTCTATCATAAAACAATTTAGAGCTCCCACTCACAACATTCAATAAATTAATTCAACGTTTCTTTGTAATTCACAGCTTTTCTATTAAACTATAATATTCGAAACACGCTGTTTCCTCTATAAAATTATAAGCTACCATGTATGGATGTGATTGGTTATGTAAATGAACCGTGGCCTATTACTGATATTTTATGTTATAGGTATAAGTGGGTAAATTGGCGTGGAATTAATATTGTGTAAAATTAACATTATTAGGAGAATTGGTTTCGTAATTTTGACCAATAAGTTGAAATACTCTTCCTTATTTTCACGATTTCAGGCATTAGTTCAATCTCCTTACGTCATTTGTTCGATAAAATTTGTATTGGTAGTTCGATGATTATGTGTGTTAGACGCATTTATGTGTTTATTATCGTTTTGACATGGGCAAGCATGAATTTTTTGTCTGGTTCTATTGTTTAATAGTTTTTTTTTGGTGAGTGGGAAATCATCCAATGACTGCTCCCGACCTGGGTACGTTAGACTTTTACTGACTAAAACCCACTCATGTTTCTTCGGTTGCCCTTTATGTTCCGGGGTCACGGTAACTATTATAAACATTCCGCAACCCCGGCAGGACTGTTTGATAGATTACGCCGTTGGCCGCGCGACTACTTGATCTCTTTCCAGAGTAGTATTTCCATCTAATCCTGTCAATCGGAGTCAAAAATATGACGTCAGCTACTTGTTCCAAAACGTAGGAAGATCTATGGAAAGGGACAATCAAGAAACTCCAAGAAGTTCCATCAAGTTTTAAAGAAAATATCCAGGAGTCTTTTGATGATTTCCCACCTATAGGGTTCAACTGTGATTCTGAATGAAATGCTATAGCTATAAAACAAAATATACTAATGTTGTTATTTTTTATAGTTTTTGATAAAGAAGTTTAACGTTTAATGTTGTTCTCACGATTGTTTTTATGGACAATAAACTTAAAGTTTTACGATTTAAATTTCATTAATAAGTTATTTATCGTCTCTTGAAAAGATTTAAAAATATTGCGAAGAATTTTGGGGACTAGGAACTTGAGAAAACTTAGGGTGAAGTTATTAAAAGATAGTTTGTTATTTTATAAAAAAACCGACAGACTACATCATTCCGAAGCGCTATAAGATACCAAAATATCCGAACGAATTCAGGGGTGAACTAGCCTAGTGACTTAAAACATGCACACATCGTCTCCTCTCAGATTTTAATTTTAATAGTCCTTTAAACGGAGAAGATGATACAGGATCACAAAACAATAACTCTTTAAACTTTAATTTATTATTATTATTTATTTATCAGAAAAAAAAATTTTTACATGCTTAAGTTTGTGTGTGGTTCTTCCCAAGATCTTAACAAAATCTCAATATCCCTGATAACTTTATCTCAACCAACAATAAAGCACACATTACCCCATTTACAGTTAAGGATGCGAGCGATTATTTCGACTACGAGTCCAACTCGGTTCAAGGGGATATCGATTACATCGTTACATCGAGCCGCATCGAGTGTTGCAACTCCAATCGATTGTTATTATTCAATATTGCTACTGCAAATTACGGGTTTATTGTTAATGATTGTTATATTGTAAGTGTTTGGATTTGTCAATTTTGGTTTTGATTGTGTGGACCTTATATTGATTATGGGTTACCTCGCAGTTTTAGGTGTGTTATGTTTTAGTGACTGCTGACTGGCTATGCTTCTGTTATTCGCCACCTGGTCCAAGGTCCTGATTACAAAATAAATAAAGAAATTACGCGTCGTGATGGCCCAGTGGATAAGGCGCCCGCCTCTCGTGTAAGAGGTTGTGGGTCCGAATCCGGGCAAGTATCATTGTGACTTTTTCAATTCATATGTACTTTCTAAAGTTTATCTTAGACATCACTGACATCCCGTGCCTCGGAAAGCACGGAAAGCCGTTGGTCCCGGTTGGCATGCGTAGAACTTTGACAGCCGTTACGGGTAAGCTAGAAAGTCTTACCAGTCTACCCAAGAGGTATCGTGTCGCCCAGTTACTGTGTTGTGGAGGTCTGACAGGCAGTCGCTTCACGTAAAACACTGGTATCCAGCTGCATCCGGTTAGGCTGGAAGCCGACCCCAACATAATTGGGAAAAGGCTAGGGAGATGATGAGGTCCCGATTACAAAAAAATAAAAATAATTATATTCGTATAGATTTTCTTTACATCTTGTCCGTTAGTTTTTTATTTAAAAAAGAAAATAATTTTATGTTTACATTTGTCTATTCTTGCTCTCGTTCCTAAATCATTTGCACGCTGGTGTACTAACAATTTTTATAATTATTGAACCATCCAAAAAATCAGACCCATTAATCATAAATAAAACAATATTTCTCAAGATCGAAGTGCTAATTCATTTAACTTTAACTCCATATTATCTCCATTTTATCAATATTTGTGCGATTGTGTCAGAGTTTAAAACCTGTTAAAACTTCGTCATAGTGTATCAGTAACATTTATCTATCTTAATACACATTGATCTATCTATAAGTCTTAGAATTTCAAAACTGCATACCTGAAGAGTGACTAGTCTATTTTTCATCACAATACAACCCGTTAGCATTCGAATATTTACGACAAAGTAAATCAAATAGCTTGACAAAGCCAGATAAGAACCTGTTGACTGAATATTGCAGCAACATCTTTTTTGGCAACTTAAAAAGCAGTAGGTTCTTTGTTCGTCTTTCTGTCTCTTCGCGATACACTGAAAAAGTACCTATTGAAAGGAAAAACTACTTTCATGCTGTTTTTATTTATCAACATCATCATGACAGAGTGAACACAATATGAGAAAAATATAAGTTCCAAAAAAATATAAAAGTTGAAAATTAAATTAAATTTTGGTACTTACATGTTTTCGTGTAAATCTAAAGCCTGTCCCTTTTATTGTGTTAATTCTATTCACTTAATAAGGACTATAGACCTTATTTTTTATTTTTTTATTTTATTTATTGGGGAAAATAAACAGATACACATTACAATAATACATAGAAGTTAAATAATTACAAAAGATGGTTAAATGTGTAGCCTACGGCATTTTCCACAGAATATTAAAAAAAAATATGTTAAAAAACGTCATGCAGTAAATTAAACAGTACCCAAAAAATAATAAAAGGTGAAAAACAAAACAATAATGAAGCTTATTTGGTAAGAGTTTCTAAGATTTTTCTTTTAAATTGTATAGTAGAGAGGGCAAACATATCAATATGGTTAAAGTATTCGTTGTAGTTATTAGTTAGTCTTCGCAGAGGCGCACGTAGTCCTGCATTATTGCGGCAGGAGGTGACGGCAAACATAGGCCGCATGCGTACTCCACGACATACTGTGGTTCTGGGCACTATGTAATTTATTTTATTACGTGTATCAATACAGTCATATACGTTGCTACAAAGATCGAACAAGAATACCGTCTCTAGAAAGGATCGTCTAGATTTTAAATCTGGCATATTATATTTCTTAAGCAAAGCATCGTAAGGTGTGTAAGTTCGAAAGCATCGGAAATGCATGGATTTTAAAAATTTCCTTTGAATATTTTCTATAAACTCAGAGTATTTATTGTAATAGGGATTCCACACACATACTGCATATTCTAACTGTGATCTAATTAATGATCTATACAAGTACAAGTAAGTTGAGGGCCGCACAAATTCTTTAGTAGATCTCATTACGAAACCGTACATGCGGAAAGCGTTATTTACGATGTGATCTACGTGAGCATCAAGGTGAAGTTTTTCATCCAGAATAACTCCGAGATCTCGAACCAGGCGTACCCTCAATAATGTAGAACTGTCCAGCGAGTATGAGTAGTTCACTACATTCTTATTTTTTGTGAAGCTGATACAGCAACACTTGGATATGCTAAGTTGTAGTTTATTACTTGAGCAATAATCAGAGAAACGATCTAAATCTTCCTGCAGTAACCTGCAATCCTGCAAATGTTTTATTGGCCTGTAAATCTTTAAATCATCAGCATAGAGCAATACTTTAGAGTTTTTAAAACACTTAATAATATCGTTTATAAAAATAATAAACAAAAGGGGCCCTAAAATTGAGCCCTGCGGCACCCCAGAAGTGACAAGAATTGAAGAAGAATGAAAACCGTTAATAACTACTCTCTGAGTTCTGTTCTTTACATAGGAGGAAAACCATCGCAACAGATCACCGCGTATTCCGTTGAATGAGATCTTATTCAGAAGTAAATTATGGTCTACTTTGTCGAATGCTTTCTTAAAATCAGTATATATTGCATCCACTTGAGAACGCGAATCCATATTATTAAATAAATAATCTACGAAAGCTACCAGGTTGGTTGTAGTTGAACGTTTTTTAACAAATCCGTGTTGTTGATGGATAATAGTATTGTGAAGTACAGGATACAATCTGTTGTGGACTAATCTCTCGAGAAGCTTCGGCAGTACAGACATAATTGATATGGGACGATAATTCTCCACATTTTCTTTAGACCCAGACTTATAAACTGGTGTAATATTCGCAGTCTTCCATGTCTCGGGAAAGGTTCCCTGCGTCAGCGACTTATTGAATAAAATTTGCACAGGGATTGAAATATTTTTTGCAGTCTCTTTAAAAAAAGCGACGGGAAGACCATCTGGTCCTGGTCCTTTGGTCGAATCCAAAGACTTTAGTGCCCTCAACACTTCATCAACACTGAAATCAATGTTACTTATAATAGAGCAGTCTTCTGAAAATTCCTCAGTTAAACGTGATGTATCGTTTGCGGATGGTCTCTCATAAACGGATTCAAAGAAATTAGAAAAAAGGTTACATATTTTTTCAGGGTCATTAGCGGTTTGATCCTGGTATTTCATGTCTGAAGGGATGCCACTGGAAGCTTTACGGCTGGCGATATAAGTCCAGAAATATTTAACATTATTGCGAATGCCATCTTCAACAGAGTTGATATATTTGCTATAGCATTTTTTACATTCGACATGAAATCTCGATCTGTATAAGGAATAGGGTTCATAATCGGAGATATTATTATACATCTTCCATTTAACCCAAGCCTTATTTTTATTTTTAAATATATGGATGAGAGAAGATGTAAACCATATTGGGAACTTTGTAGACTTTGAATAAGTGAGTGGAACGTATATTTTAATTAGATTAAAAATAATATTATAAAACTCACACAACGCATCGTCCATTAATTTTCCTGCTCCTATCCTCTCAGTCCAATTGATTACGCTCAATTCCTCATTTATCTTCTCGTAGTTAGCCCTACTGTAGTTGTGTTTTTTTATTGACTTTCGAGTCATATGTGCATGTGATAACTTAAGTGGGATTTGTGTACAAAATGGTGGATGGTGGTTGTCAAGTTGCAACAAATTATCAGTGGGGGTAAACACGGAAATTTCATAGTTACTTATAGCTAAGTCTAATAGTTTACCACTCGGGTTCTTAATATTATTATATTGAGAAGCATTAAGGCAAGACATAAATACTCCCAGATGACCACAAACAGGTGAAGTGCCATTACAAGTCAACCCCGATGGTGGTAATATGCTACTATTATAGTGTACCTTAGTATCAATAAATATTCCTCGGTCCATCGGTGTCTGAGAAAATCGGTGATGACAGACGGACAAGAGAGTAATCTCATAAGGGTTCCTTTTTTACCTTTTAAAATACCTTAAAAGAGACGAGGAATAATAAATAGATATGTAAAAGGAATAAGGGCACATAGTATTATCACTATCATAGAATATCAATAGACTTCTTGTTTATCAACTTGTGGTAATTCAGCCTTAATAACAAAGGAAAAAAAAACTGATTAAAATTCATATAAATTCTTATCTACCAAAAACAAAAATCAAATATGATCTATTTACAAATCAAATAATACTCTTATAGACTAGTTTCAAATACCGTTTGGCCACAATCTCATTAAAGCGAGACGTAAAGTTCAGTGGGTATGCTAATTAGCTGGTTCACTCTCATTAGTCTTAGCATGACGACCCAGATAGAATTTGTTGGAGATTTTTATTTGTATGTTAGTTTATTTATTAACTAGCTTTTGCCTAAGACAAAACTAGTCTATACCATATAATAAGCAAATCAAGATTACAATGTGTAAAATTAGAATGGATGAATTCATCACTTTACTTCGAGTCGTATAAGTTTTCTTTCTTCGAGTTGTAGTGACAACTGTCACTCACTCTTTTTTTCTTCATTTAATTCGCCAAACACTTGATTCATATTCTTCGGCCTTCCTTTTCGCTTCATTCATAACTGTTTTAGTCATTTGCGGTTCGTCTCTCCTACAATGGCTACTAAACAATTACAACTTCTGTACGATTTGCGCCGCTTCAGACTTCCACTAATTATACTTACTCATTTTACATTGTAATCATTACACATCCTTTTCATCATTTGCATTTGGATTGGTCACCAAACATACTGGCCACTTAACCTGACTGTACCTTTCTTTTGCAAAAACTGGATGAGCCGAGTTGGCGAAAATTTAAAAGCGATTTAATTTGAGTTTCACAAAGTCGTGGACACACGCAAAAATCTTGGTGTGTGGAGGTGAGGGAATAAAAAGTAAGTGATACTCATTTAGAGTTTCACCGTAGTCGTGTCCAGTTAGTGACTAACTACATTTCGATCCAAAGAGTACGACAGGTCGAAATAAATAAATCTTGTCATAGTTTCATAGTTGTATGGACAGTAATTGCTTACTAGAAGCACTTGATAAACGTTTACATATCTCGGCCTTAGACAGAGGTACGTATATTACATGAACACTTGTATTGGGATGGTGTACCTTAGGGCGGTTAGTTTTACACAATACTATTGACAGATTTATGATTTTGTTGAAAGAATTCGGTTATAATTAATATGTTATTGACAACGTGTACTTACCTAATGCTATAATTATAAATATATTAATGTATGCAATGATCTATATTTCTGATACCAATATATTAGTCGTAATTAACTAAGTAATAACCAGTTTTTAAGTTGACTCGTTGTCGATCGCAAAATGTTTTTAAAAACGGGAAACAATACCAGCTTGTTTAGTTTTTTTTGTTACAAGTTACATCTACGTGACAATTAAGGAAATAGTGATCACTTGTTTGCAATAATACATGTTATTGTCGCAAGATTAACACACTACGTTGTAGTTTTAAGTTTATAAGAATAGTTATAACCACTTATAAGTATGATATTTGTTGAGTTAGTTAAAAAAGTCAAATTTATAGAAGAAACCATGCAATATATCAGGAATAATGTAGCTTTGTATCAGTGAAAACAGTTTTAACATTGGTACATTAGTTCCAGTGATTACACAAAGTAACAAACTTTACCTCTTCATAATATTAGTTAGGATGTAGAAAATAAAACCCATCCAACCATTGCTAGAACGAGCTATTGAAACTATAACTTCCGATATTTTTTTCTGTAAATAACTTTCAGAAGTACTTATCACATGTGAATTAAAATTCATGTTTCCTAAACAATCAAAGTTTTCTGCAACATTAACATAAATCATCATCTCCCTAGCTTTTTCCCAACCGTGTTGGGGTCGGCTGCCAGCCTAACCAGATTCAGCTGGATACCGGTGTTTTACGTAGAGCGACTGCCAATCTGACCTCCACAACCCAGTAACTGGGCGACACGATACCTCTTGGTTAGACTGGTCAGAGTTTCTGGCTAACTAGTAACGACTGTCAAAGTTCTACGAATGACAACCGGGACCAACGGCTTTACGTGCTTTCCGAGGCACGGGATGTCAGTGGTGTCTAAGATAAACTTTAGAAAGTACATATGAATTGAAAAAGTCACATTGGTACTTGAAGAAGTATCACCAGTGAATTAAAATTGATGTTTTCTAAACAATCAAAGTTTTCTGCAACATTAACATAAATACATGAGCTTAATCGGTCAGTAGGTCATCAGACATAACACCCATCTGATCAAAGGAACCTTATTGGTGGACGATGAGGGGTTACCCACCATGTTTGTCTTACCTCTAAATCTTTATTATAGTGGAGGCGGTTCTTAGAAATTACATAATTCATTGGAAGGTGGGGTATTCAGGTAATTAATTTAGTAAGAGAAGAATTACATAGGTGTTGGAAGAAAGCTTTTGGCCACAGGACGCGGTTTTTTGACGCTACCGGATAAGTTCCACTGGAGTGCAGAAAGATTTAGTGCAACGTAGTGTAGTGGTACTAACATCGATGTTAGCTTTTTGTTTGTTGTAAAGAAAATAAAATAAATATTTTTCCTTGGACAACTCACACACGGTCATTTGATCTCAAACTAAGCAGAGCTTGTACTATGGTACCCAACAACTGATAAACATACTTAAATAAATAATAAATACATACATAATATAGCAGATAAATTACACCCAGACGCAAAAATAACAATTATGCTCATTCACTCAGTTTGTCCTGGGTGTTAGTAGTCAGGGTCACACAACCACTAGACAAACAGGCCCGTCATATGGGCCTATGCAGCCTGAAATTTTAATATTCTGTTCTATTCTATCAAAGAAAGACATGATCACCATGTCACACACTGTCTACAGTTCGATGCTTTGTAAACTATCGATGTCAACAATCTATCAATTGTCATGTCTTCTACTTATCAGAAAACTCCTCCCACAATATGTTTCCTATAGCAACTACATCTACAATTACCATATAATATGTTCACAAGTTGTCCAACGAACCCTATGACATTTGTATCGTCATCCTTAAGCATTGCAGCTTCTTACATAACGTACTACTTACCTAAACGGGCGAAACGATTTCAATTAACTTTATTAGTCAACAAAACTATGTATACTATGCGTCTTACTAATAAACGCTGCATAAAGTTATGACAGGTTTATACGTCAAAAAATGTATGGTTACACAGGCTTAATTCATTGCATAACTTTACACAGTGATTATTAGTAAGGGCATATGTGTATTAATATTATAAAGCTGAAAAGATTATTTCTTTGTTTGTTTGTGTTGAACGCGCTAATCTCAGGAACTGCTGGTTTAAATAGAAAAATCCTTTTTGTGTTGGATAGCCCAGTTATCGAGGAAGGTCAGGACTATGAAACATCACGCTACGACCTAAGGTAGTGGAGCAGTAACCCAAAACGTAGGTGAAACCACAAGAGACAGATAGTGTTATTATAAGCTCATAAAGGTCCTCTTTAGTATGAGTCCACATTTGATGATTTCAATTTTATGCCAGGAATTATGGAATTATAAGGTTGCGAATAATCCTTTTGGTGTTTTGAGTAAGACCGCGAATTGACAAATGTTACGTAGGATGCCCCCAGGTTAGTTAGAGCGTCGTAACTATTACAGCTATCATCGTATTTTACATAACATGATTTTTTAAGTCCCAAATAAAGGCTTTCTTTGTAATCAATTTCCATTTTGTTATGTATTGTATGAAATAGAAAATACAATTGTACTTACAATATTTTCTTTTCCGTCAACTAACTCTACATACTCTCAATTTTTTTTAAATACAAACATATCTTCAATTAGCATAACTATAATGGCCGTTCTCAAAGTGGCTGTATCAATCATAGGTGTACGTATGTTCTCAATGTCGCCCGGTGTGGGGTGTGGGCCTGTAATCGACATTTCAATCTTTGTGACGGTGGATTTGCATTTACACTAAGCCTCTCTCTACTTAAGGAGGCTGCATATTAGAGTTAGTTAATGTTTGAGATGTAATTCAAGAAAAGGATTATCTACTAATATATTGGGTTCTATTTAAGGGCTTGATTCTTCGTGTATTATTTATTTATTTAAAACTTTATGCACGTGTAATAAAAACAATGCACAACGGCGGACTTAATGCCATGGGCATTATCTACCAGTCTACCTTAGGGTGATGCAGAGACAAAACATGGCAGGTGCAAAGATATTAAAGAGTAAAAAGTATTAAAGAGCAGAATCCTATAATTCATAATTCATTCATTCCTATAATTCATTGAATGTCGAATGAAATCTGAAAATATTTCTGTAAAAATTATCTGTATGTTTTATTGTACATCAAAATTTGCTAGTGATTTAGTACAAGCAGTGGGGTTTATCGTGTTTCGTTACAATCGCTGAAATCACTGATGATTTTATGCTTCTATCTTTTTCTTCCATCAAAATATTTTACTTTCGTGGTCAGTGCTCGTGCCTTTTCTGAGACGAAAGCCTTTATCCTGTAGTAGGACAGTGAATTAGTTGATACCATAATTATAGACGTTACTTAGCATTGACTTTGGCTTAGCACTATGCCTCTCACAGTTACACAACTGTCAAACGTCAAGCGTACGATAGAGACGGAACGCAGCTAAGCCAAAGCAGCCAAAGAAAGTGCTTAGTAACGTCAATTATCTCGCCATTACTATTACATAACGGGAATGTTTGCTAATAACGAAAGCTTTCCTTTCTTACATCCAAAGATGATATCTTAAAACAAGCTCAACCTTATGACGAACTCCTTTTACAGCAGCCTTAGCGATTCTTCTACTAAGTAAAACCTCTTAATCTCCACTATACCCTTTCATTTGGCCTGCACTGTATGTAAATAGAGGCGGTTGCATGTTTAACATGTTTATATATTCATAGCTTCGATACTAACGCAAGGTTACAAATTACTTCTTTGTCTGATACTAGGTTAAACTGAGATAACACTGATTATCTTAAACACACGATATTATGTTAAGTTTGATTTGCAATAGTTCTTTACTATGCGATTGTGTTAGGTATGTGTTGAATATTATGTTTAGGTTTATAAGTTGTATGTGTATTTTCAATAGGTTTATTAATACATAGTTTTGGTGATACTTTAGTACAGTAACTGTTGGTACAGTGTTGCATCTTTACTCTGAAGTGCTGTGTAGTCGTTTCTGACATCGCGCTCGATATAAAAATTGACAAGTGATATAGAATCAGTATTATTTATTATTTTGTAAACATAGGTCAAATTACAATGTAGAGTGAGATGCTACAGATGATCTTTTAGGTTGTACCCAGAGGCGAATAAATATAATAAAACATATTATTAATTTGGAACGACAAGTAAATCGGCTTGATGACATGTTGTAGGTAGCACTGGGGTGTTAAAATCAAGGTTGGAGTTAAAATCAAGGTTGGTGTTTAAATCATTCAGTATATAATATTTAAAAATCATTATCATATTGCTAACTACTTTTCTTAATTGGGAAGAAATCATAGCAATGAATTTAGTTTCAGAGGCATGAGGAAATGAAATTAGGTCCTCATCTATCGTAGAAAAGGGAGGAAACTCCTACCAGGCTGTTGTATCTGGTTGGTACCGCTAGACGATTTAATGTCGGGATTTTCTACATATATAGGTATGGTAATTTTGGGTCAAACTCTGACTGTGCGAAGTAAAATGTCAGTTGCAGTAAATAATGTTGGAATATATCGCCACAAATGATTGGTTTTATTATGACCATTATTTACTGTACCGATTCATGTAGAAGGTTGTACGATCGACATTCATCTTATTACCCCTATTATGTGAACTCTTGTATAACTCATATAATTTGTTTAACACTATAGTGACACTGGCCCAGCTTTACTTAGTATTGTTAGATGAGGTCGAGGTGAGGTCAGTTTTATTCTTACTTTTATCAGATTAGCAGCGTTTTGTTTTTATAGTTGTTGTGTAATATACGCACTGTTATTAAAGATTTTGATCACTATACTGCAAGTTTCGATGTTTTGATATGAATGCCCTTCTCTTTCTAGGTTTCAAGGCTTTGTAAAAGGTGACAAATACAATAAACTGGAAAGTTCGAGAGAATGTTTGTTAGTCCTTCACGCAATAACTACTCAACAGATTATGATGAAACTTTATATGAATCTAGCAACGCGAAAGATGAATGCAACAGTATCGAATTGTCTTAGGATACTTAAAGTTGCAAGACTACAACAAATTAAATATAACTGTCATAAATGATTACATAGTACATAGCAACGGATTACTTACAATGTCGATGATAGTAATGTTACTAATAGAGGCAATGGAATATTTAATTGGATAATATTCATTAAACTAAATGTCATTGAGTGTTGTCCATCTATCTGTCTCTCTGTCATCTCGTCTTTCAGGACTTTTCTCAACTATCTGGATTAGAATCCAGCAGAATATCAGACTTTTATATAGAGCGTCAGCAAGTCAGACTCGATTCTCAAATCTTTCAAAGTCAAATCATTTATTTTCATTAGACCAAAAAAAAGGCACTTTGAAACGTCATACTTATAAAACAAAAGTGAATCTACCGCCCATTCGGAAATGTTGTTACGTATGGAGAAGAATGGGCAAGAAACTCCATACTTACTCTTTTAAAAAATAGTTGTATTACAAAGTTTTTTTTTTACATGGTTAAGCGTGATTTCAAATGAATATAATCCAAAAACCATTTCCGTCAAAAATTACATGTATATAATAAAAAAAACTTTACTTTTTATATAAATTAGGAAATGGAAGCTTTATAATGTTCGCGAGCAAAGTGTTCACATGTTCACAATTAAACTACATTCCTCAAACAATGAAAATAATGTGTGAGCCAGCGCAATGTATAACTAATATATATATATATATATATATATGTGTGTGTATAATTTCTAATGTAAAGAGCAGTTAATCATTGTCTGTTTGAATTAGCAACCTGTTGGGTTTTGTCTACACTGTGAATTATCCTATGGAGCAGGTCCAGCATGTTTCCAAGCATTTTTATCTTCTATATAATCATCTAATTTATAATATGCTTGTTGACAGAGTGTATTCTTAATATGTGTTTTGAATTTCCTTTCGTTTAGATTTAATATTTCAAAAGGAATTTTGTTATAACATTTAACACAGTACCCCATAAAAGATGTTTTTACTTTAGACAGTCTATAATAAGGTTGAGCTATTTTATCTTTATTCCTAGTGTTAAAATTGTGTCTATCACCGACTTTACAAAACATTTCTCGATTTTTTCTAACGTACATAATATTCTCATAAATAAATTGGCAAGGTACCGTCATAATATTAATCTTTTTAAACAGATCCCTAAGAGACTCGCGGCAATGTAAATTATAAATGGCTCTGACAGCTCTCTTTTGTAAAATAAAAATAGATTCAATGTCAGCAGCCCTACCCCACAATAAAATGCCATACGACATAATGCTATGAAAATAGCTAAAATAGACCAAACGCGCAGTTTCTACATTTGTTAATTGTCGTATCTTTCTAACAGCATAAGCTGCTGAGCTTAGCCGTCCCGCAAGAGATGTTATGTGAGGCCCCCATTGCAGTTTTTCGTCTAGCGTGATTCCTAAGAAGACCGTTTGACTAACAAATTCTAGTTTTTCACCATTCAATACTACGTCACATATGCTACTTCTAACGTTCGGTAAAGTGAATCTAATGCATTTGGTTTTTTTTTCATTTAATGCCAAATTATTTACCGTAAACCAGTTTTGAACCTGAACAATGGAGTCATTTACATCGTCAAGATTTTGTGATCGTCGATGTATCCTAAAAATCAATGATGTGTCGTCTGCAAATAACACCATTATTGTGTACCAATAGTTACTGAATAACACGATGCCTTGGTTAGACTGTCAAACTATCTGGCTTTTGACTATCCGTGACAACTGTCTAAGACTGAACGACAACCGGTCTCAAAGTCTTTACGTTCTTCTCGACTCGCTTGCACGGGATGTTAGTGATGTCCAAGGTAAACTTTAAAGTGAAAATTAAAATATTGGTATTTGCCTGATTCCGAAGCAGCAACTTAATTCATGAGCAGCGTGTTGCTTTACTCGGTCAATCACCCTCTGTCAGTTTTTCCCTATGATATGATTCTTCCCCTCTCTCAAAAACAGACAAAACCTCTCTTCTAACATCTAAGCTACTACTTAATTATGATGTATAACATAAATTCTTCAGCTCGACCCACCTTCACACACAATAGACTACACCTTATCCGCACCATCGGTTCTCACCGCACAACGGAGTCATTAAGTCCAGGCCATTGTGAGTGTATGGAAATAGATGTTGATACGAAATATCGTGTGTGAAACACTTTAAGAAGTATGAAACTGGACACGGGCTGGGAGATTGTGTGTAGTTGAAACTGATAGTGAAAATCAAATTGTTTGTCTTGATAGACCAGCGGCCATAAGTTGGAAATCAGTGTTTGCAGACAAAGGCAATGTAGTAGGTCACACAATGAGTTGTATGCGGTCCGCACAAGTATAATAGTTTGATAATAGGTATCTAGTTTTCTAAACGTCTGTAGGTGGGTAATTTTAGATGGTGTAAAGTGTAACTTCAGTTTTTTTAATAGGTATATCTAAGGAACAGTGATAAAGAAATGAGACAACAAGAAACACAAAACATGGGCTGAAAATGTTCAAGAAAGTCCTCACTTACTTTTTTGAAACTAAAACAAAAACACTACAGTAGTTTTTAGAGATTGATAAAGAAAGTTATTGTTAGACTGGGAACTTGAAAACTGAAAATCTAAAAGAAAATAAATGACTTGCAGCCCCTATATCCTCTACTGCTATTTTTAGATGTATAAGTGATTGTGTCTAAATATCTAATGTGCGATACATTATGCATAAGCATTCCATGTAATCAAGAGATCCTTTTTCTAAATATTACACCGAGATATTATGTAATAAACGTTGATTAGCAATTGCGTAAAGTAGCTACTACTTCGCCTCCGTAGGTCGTAGTCGTTAAGTTGTTCAAAAAAACGTCAAACAAACTCTTTAGAGTTATAATATAAAAGTATATGATTGCAAAAGTATAAAGTATGATTGCAAATCTAGGCGCGAAGCTTACGATTACCAGCGGATGCCAATCTACTGTCACGTATGAATCTAAGCATGTAATCTAACATCAAATTATAAGTTTAACTATTGCCATACCCTTGTTAACTGTTACCAAACTTTAACCAAAGGTCGCGGTAACGACTGCACTATATAATTTAACACTTCAGTAAAAAACAACCGTTCTTCTTAAGTATATACAATGAACAGACAGTACGTATTCTATAATTTGTTTATTATATTTTAGTATCTGCTACTTTTCTGTCTTTGCGTTTGCGTATGTAATTTTTTGGTAGTTACTTTCGAATTTGAAGGCGTTTTTTGAGGGGGTGAACTTTGAAATTAATATGTAGGTATTTTAGTTATCATTATCTTGTTAACCTTTCCCTAAATGTGTTAGAGTCGGTAGTCAAATTGAATCTAACTAAATACGCGTGTTTACGTGGAGCGGTTACCTATCTGCCCTAAACACGCCAGTTACTGTGTACCACTATGGGTAATTAAGGGAAGTTAGGCTAATTTATTAGACGTTTTTCTGACCTACCCGTGACGACTGTCAAAGATCTAAAAATGACCAATGCCAAATGAAAAGTAGCCCTAACGAGAAGTAGGCCAAATGAGAAGTAGCCCAAACGAGAAATAGCCCAAATGAGAAGTAGCCCAAACGAGAAATAGCCCAAATGAGAAGTAGCGATAATGAGAAGTAGTCCATTTGAGAGTCGGTTGCCTAAACGAGAATTAGCCCTAATGCGCCTAAACCGTTTCTACGTGCTTTTGAGGCAGGAAAGTCCTACAAAAAACCCCTGCAAGTCTGTTACAAAATTTTCGCATTTTTAAATAACTTGACAGACTGACCTTTCTGTACAACCTTGACAATACCATGGCACATGTGATTTTTCTATCAACAAACACGACAAAGCATCGGAAATGTAACAAAGTATCCCGTGACCAATTGCCTACTTCCGCAGGTCACAATGGTGTGGGAAGATAATGCAATCATACATTATAATTAGGTTTTATTATTATTTCTAGTGCTGTCCAGTCTGATAGTCTGGTCGGATGTGATATCGTGATTACTGGGCAAAAGAGGAATTCATTTTAATAAATTAAAAAACTAAAAGTAAAAGTTGTTTAAAATAGCTTTTAATATATAATAGGATTTTGTTGAAACTTTAGAGAAATATAGCAAAAACATCAGTTTAAGACATAGGCTATGAGTCTATGATCCACGGAAACAGAAACCTAGCCTTTACCCAAGTATGTTTACTTAAATTCATCTGGCTACCCGTTAACATGGAGCGTCTGTCTATCAGACTTCCGCAAACCAGTTACTGGGTGACACAGTACTCTTTAGATACACTGGTCATACTTTCTGGCCCGTAATGACTGTTCACCACAACTATGGTTTTTGTAGTGGATATCTATGATCACTCTTTGTACTATAAAAAAAAAAACTAAGACTAAACTAACGTTAAAGAACAATCAAAACAGCTAAACAAGACAAAAACCCCTCAGCATTAATAATGACTAACTCAGCGATTATACCGGCTGTCAACAATTCTTTTAATAACCACTACACCGTATAATTGGAGACGACAACAAAGGACGCCGACGGAGTAAAATTGCAGCAACCTTGGCTTGGCGTGACAATTACCACGAGATGATCATCAGTTATGAAGACCGGATCTCATAGTGCACATAGTTTAAAAAACATGACGCTTTTATCGGTTTAGACCTTAATATAGTCATTACGAGTAGACAGAAACTACGGGTACCTAGACAGTTTGACCAGTCTAGCGAGGGTCCCGCTAAGTAACTGCTTTTTGCTAAGGTCCACGACAACCGGCTGTCGCCCGGTGTATAAGTGACATTTTTAGTCGATATAACTACCTAATAGTTTGTTGAAATTTACTTATATGTAAGGGCAAATTTCACCAAACTATTACATCTATATAATGTAGACAGGGAATAGCTAAATCAAAGAACGTTCTAAGTTTCGTATGAATTTAATTAAGTCTTGATTTTGTGAACAGCTGTACTTTTAATTTTGTTAGAATTCTAAGCAAAAGAACATGTTTTCTAACTAGATTGGGGTCGGCTTCCAATATAACTTGGTCAGCTAGATACCAGTGTTTTACATGAAGCGACTGCCTAATCAGACCTCCACTATACATACTGTACTGTACTAAGCAGCCTGCTGTATTGAAGATTGTTAAAGAATTCCACTTTACATAATCTTAATTTATTGTTGTCTATTATTTTTATCAGTATTGTTCAACTCATACCTTTGTAATGATTTCTATTCTCTATAGAATTACTTTGATAATGAACACAATACTGAATTAATCTGACTTTTGTTAAAGCCAAGAGTTCATCCAAAATTATTTCATCATTGCATTATTAGGAACAATAATGGCGCATCAAAATAAACTCGTGAGGCTTTTCATCATTAATTATAATTAGAACCTATAATGATTCTATGCGTGACGTGTATTCTTGATTAAACAAAAGGAATATAAAATAGTTTTACCATCGCATCTTCTGTGTCAAAGTTGCGACAACCACGACAATAGATTTCATCAACTTTTAAAACGACCCATTTAAGAACCTACAGCAGGTTCTTAAATGGGTCATTTAAGAACCTACAGGAGGTTCTTAAATGGGTCGCTTTAATCTATACTAATATTATAAAGAAGAAAACTTTGTTTGTTTGATTGTAATGAATAGGCTTAAAAACTACTGGACCGATTTTAAAAATTCTTTCACCATTAGAAAGCTGCATTGTCCACGAGTAACATAGGCTATATAATATCACGCTATGTCCCACGGGAGCGATGCAGTAACCAAAAACCTAATGTAACGTGGGTGAAACCGCGAGGAACAGCTAGTGCTTAGATATATAGACTTTAATCTAGATAAATAGACTTTATAGTATATAGGATACAACACTTACTCCTCAACTGACACTTTCTGAAAAAAAAAATAAGCGTTCCAAACAGTCGTTCTCGTTTTTTCTGGGATTCGTCGAGTGTTATTGCCTCGACGTTTTTCTGCAGTTGGCTACTGCGCCGTTTAAAAATGTCACTCTTAAAATCTTATGATGTTATTTGATAGCAGTTTATTTTGTATTCTCAATGTTTTTGATGCAGTCTTCTGAAAACTATAAAGACTTCCATATAATGAAACAATGTACAAAGGAGATGTAAGCTGTACATCGAGGTCGTTTAAATCACTCTAAAAGGATTATCGTATACAAGTTTATTGCTTGTATTTTTTATGTTCATGAACTGCCGGAATTAATAAAGTTCAAAAGATTTATATATTGGCGTATCGGACAACGCCGCAAGGCATGATACGCTTCGCACAAGATAAACGATTGGAGTCATAATAGGGGCGTGTGAGAAATTTAATTGTACAGCTAATTGCTTTTAAGTGATTTATTACTGACAAATACTAAGTGTCATTCGTAGGTAAATATTACATAATAAAAATCAATGTATGCAAAAAGTCGCTAAGCGGTACTATCGCACATACCTATGTACTCGTATGTATTTTGCATGTATATTGATTACTGAAAAGTCTAAAGCATTATCATCTATCTATGGGGATGAGTAATAATGATTAAATGAACCAAGTGGTTGCTAATTTATCTATTTATATAAAATGGTGAACTGGCTGACTGATTGTTAATATTATATTTCAACGAGAGTATGTATCAACTGCGACTTTTGCGAAAATTCCAACCCCATAGGGGTAAAATAGGAAATGAAAGCGTCGACATTCACGCGAGCAAAGCCGCTGGGGAAAGCTAGTTTCATCATATACCTAATGAAGATTATTGTTTTATTTCCTCACTTTGATTCTATATTGGGTGATTGTTGCTGTGGTTCACACACTCATTCATTGTATTTTGCAATTATCGTCGTTAGAAGTTATCGTCTATGATTGCGATACCTATTGTAAAATTGTGAGAGTGCAATGATTTAAACGAATAAACAGTTTGACTTTAACTTTACACTTCACCCCGGCGTTTATTTATTTGTTTATAATTTACTAAGAGACAAAAAGTAGCCTATGTTACTCTCCAATCTCCATCCCTTCAACTATCTCCACTTAAAAAATCACGTCAATAGGGATGTTGACTACATCAAAAGAATGACATTCTGTTAAGTCCGTCTGTTAGACAGTCCAAAAATACTGGACACATATTTTTTGCTTGATCAAATTAATAACAAAATACTAAGATAAAGAGCATCAAAGTTCCGGAGAGGAGGCTTGTGACGTCACTTCTCAGTAAAAATTATACAAAGGCGTGACGTTTCACGAAACTTCAACGCACTGTATTGTCGTCATTTACTGTTTACGAGAAAAAAGAAAAAATACGTGTCCCAAATTTTTTGATTATCTAACTGACGGACTAATTACTTTTTTTTTGTCGTCTCGCCTATTCGTCGCTCCGTTTTGCCGTGAAAGAAAGACACACATACAGACACACTTTCCCAATTATAATATTACTATGGATTCACAAAAGCACATATTATACGGACTTGGTTAATACTTGGTTAATTTCTTATTTATAGATTGCCTAAACATCAATTAAGTTAGCTGGAAAGATTATGATAAAATATTAATAATAATTTATTCCCATGACAACGGCGTGAGCAGAGCCGCGGGCAATCAATAAACAAGTCATTATACAAATGATTTAACAAGGATATACACAAGTAACTCTGATATTCGTGAGAAAAAACACAAAAATTAATTGTAAGGTGTTTACAACGGACATGCGGTAATTCGTAATGAATGACAGACACTTGTAACTTGAAAGAGAAAGCTTTTCAATTAATTACTGTCAGTATTCATTAGCCATTGCAAATTGATATCGCTTAATGGGAATTTATTAATTTGGTATTCATTTTTTTTTTTGCATTCCGTAATGAGTATAATAAATGTCAAATATAGCCTCAGGCATAGTTATGAAGGGTTTATTACTATTCTTTCTTAACATACAGCAAAAAAGTTTATGTAAATAAGAATTGTTATGTTCTATATTTTAAATAAATTCTAGTTATTATGCTTTAATGCTTTTTGTTGGGTTCATTCCAGTACATTTTATTATATGTATATTTTAAATACTTAAAAAAACACTGTTTGATTACCAATTTATATGTATTGTAACGTAATTGATTTTGGCTATATTAATTCTAGCTTGAGCACTTGGCAATTTTGCAGTTTTCTACCAGTAATAGATCTTGTATAATCTCGTGTATAATCTTGTCTGTAAACTCAAAATCAGAGTTTTCATTGCAATCATGTGTACATTACTTGTTACAATTGAAGTGTAATAAGACCAATTCCAGAATTTCTCTTACTTACAGACATAAAACAATTTTGTTATTGTAGATTTTATAATATATTAGTAGATTAGTAGATGTATCAATTATATGTAGCCACCTCATTACCACATATTTTGTAGCGCTGTTTCTCCTTTTCATTTATATCACCATAATCATCAACCTACCAACCAGTACCAACCACAAAGGCATACTTACATTTCTTCATCTATCATTCCACGTACTTGTAAAAACATTCGTCTCGGCTTTAATCTAATGTTCTCATGTTTGTAGATCATATTACGATAAGACCATTGCTAATGCCTTGTTTGGATTCAATTAAATGCTCAGTATTTTAATAGATCATTTTTTATATTGACACTCCAATGTTGCTCTATATTTAGGAACTGGTACATAGTTCCGTAGTACTTGAATATGTTCTTGATAATGTGTTGAAAATTATCGCCTTGTTGAGAAGGTTAGGGTGTCGAATTATTTTCGACTATTCAGTAATTAGCCTATAGCTCAGAGGGATAATTCTAGTATTTTTATCTAAATACTTCTGATTTGTTGACATATTTGATAGTTTCTGATCTTGTAGATAAGATGAGTAAGTTACTTGATTTTAATGTATTTATTACAGGAATTGGCCTTGAGAGAGAGGACATACTGATGGTGAAATTATTCCGAAGTTAATGAATGTATGTCAATGACTAAGATTATTATTAAATTAGTTCGGAGTCAATCAAGCTGTCGATTTATTATGGACTTGCAAGATGTCAAATATAATAAAATAATACCAGCCTATTACTGTCCCACTGCAGGGCAAATGCCTCTTCTCATACAGAGAAGGCACGAGCATTGATAAATTAACATTTCGTGTACAGTACTAACATTCGATACCTTGATATTATTACCAAATTCAATTCTTTCAAAAGTCTGCGACCGGATATCTTCATAATCATCATCATCATTATCAATTTGTATTCTTTGATATTTGATTCTGCATATCCGTTCCCTCCTACACACATTGCACATAAGTCAAAATCATTATAATAATTCTGTCAGTACCTTATTATCAATTATTATTTTGATTTATAATTTACTTCTCCTTGAACGCAACTGAGATCTAATGCGCATATCGTTAAACTGTGTTTACAACATAATTATATTAAATGTAATGGGAGCGTGAAATGAGGAAATATGTAGTGTCATTGGAATATTTAATTTTACTATCCGGTCAATCTTGATGATTGGCGAAGTGACCGTTACAGTTAGTGTTGCCGGATTATATTTCTAAACGAAACAAATTCTATAGACCTATTAATAATATGTCTAAAAATATGTCCGTGCAAACGCACTTACACTAGGTACAGAAGGAAATTCAATAATATAATCGTTGAAAAAAGACGAAAACCCAAATCAGATTTTATAATATCAAGTGAAGCATTTGAATGTCAAGCGTGTAATATTTGCGCTTCCTAAGCTTAACACAGATTTGAGAACGAATTCATTTATTGAACTTTACATTACAAGTGGAAACAAAAACATAATGATTTGGACCTTAATCATAAAAGGCAGGATACGAATTTCCCGCAATTGACTTTTCGAACTAGGATGAGAACGTGAGACCAAAATGTCGATAAACGGCCTGAGAAGTTTACTAACTATAAATGGGGCTGAAGTGCCATAAATGTTTATGAATTCTTGTTTTAAGCTTAACGTTGATTTACAGCTATCACTCAAGATTGCTTTGGTTGCATATACAATTTGCCTTATGGGCCATCTTGGCATTTGTGGCCCAAACTCAAAACTATTTTATTCCAATAAATCATTTCAATTCAATTCAATTCATTTATTGATTCAAGCAACCATAGACTCATTATGTTCTAATACAAATACAAATATCAATAAATTAAATACAAATACAAAATAATGTCAATAAATTAAATACAAAAATGTCAAATCAATTAAATTAAAAATAAAACATAAAATACATTAAATTACATTAAAATTATTAACATTAAATTATTCACACAAAATTATTAACATTATTAACATTAAGATTACCACTATGTATTATACTAGTGCATATTTAGTACACTAGCTTAAGTACGGGTGCATGTAGGTGTGACTGTTCCTAGCCTACCCTAGGCTGATAAAATTTTCGATTTTCCTAAATATAAACATTAGCGATGGGGAAGGCTTCCCCCGAAGGGGAAGGGACCGCGCCCCTCCACCGCACGGTCCTGTAGAGCTCGTCCCAGACTGGACACTCTCCCACCATTTCTACGGAATGAATTCCCATAAGCCTATACTGCCTTGTCCCGACTTAGAAAGCTAGGGGACAAGGAGGGGACCAAGGATGTTAGTATGGGAATTCACAGTTATAAATGTACATACTATAAAATTAAACAATAAATTGAAGAGACGAGAGGACACGCAAAAGTATATTGTATCATGTAAAGGGGTGGTAAAGGGACCGTTACACTTGCGCTTATGAAATCATCATTAAAGATTACGTTAAGCTACAGCTAAAGCCCCACTCCACTAACGAGTTACATTAGATGACGCGTTCGTGTACTGCTAGACCTCAATACGTGAATCCTATGGGAGACGCCGCAATTCTAGCTATCCACGCTCCCTAAACAAATCCATGTCTTACACAATACCTAAAGGCAGTCGAACTGCGAAGTCCAACCACCATTGAGGAAGACAAGTTTATAATAAAATACTCCTACACGCGTACTAGTGTGTATGACCCTCTTACGGCAGCCTATGTGAGTCTACCCCCTTACAATAAAACTAGCACAAGTGTACCGGAGACTCGGTCTGTAGCAGAATTCGTCGCAGTTGTGCTTGGTATTCTCCGAAGTGGAATATCGTCACCTCACTCCCATAATCCCCTTTTCGAGGCGCCTTCGCCGCATATGCATCTGCCGCTCAGCACCCAAATCCTGTGTTTCGCTAAAGAGTGACGATTCAGATATGTGGCCAGCGGCCTTTTTGTTTTTTGTGGGGTTTTAGCGAGACACAGACCCTAGCGTTCATAGAACGGAGGTACCAAACCAGTTAGGGGTACTTAGCAATGACTACCCCGTCCGGGAGGTGAGAACAACGAGTCCAACGCATACGCGTTCTGTGTGAGACCTTCAGTAGGGAACAGTTATCATCATTAACATTCAGTTGGCCTATAATTACTTTAATGCGTAATTATTTCTGTACTCTTAATATAGCATTAAACAATTGCTGACTGCATTCTAGTTGAAATTACTGAATAATTCACTTAAGAACTTTAATGAGCTGAGCAAATACGGTTCAACCCTCCAGGTGTTAGTATTTTTTTGTGTAGGAGGGCTTTCTCCGTTCCCTAGAACTGAACGCTCATGATGAGTCCCTGCAATGGTGCGGATTAGGTGGTGGGCATAAGAGATATGAATATTATACAAATAATATTAAATATTATAATAGCATAATATTGTTTAACGTAAGCACGTAGTAAAATAATCAATACCAAACTTTACGCGTTGCCACCTGTCTGCTATCTGGGGCGAAATATAATTAGCCTACATTTAGAGTACTACCTTATTGCCTATGACTATGACCAAACTTAAATAAGGTTCAACACTCACCATCAATGCCCCGGAAGGCCTAGGCTACGATTCACTTACGGAGGTCTGCTAGTTGGTTACCAGTCTCGTTGCTCGCCTTAAACGCCTTCACCACTTTCTACCGCGTTCGTACACTGACTCTACTTTAACCACTGACTAAATAACCTTGCTAGGCAGTTAAGTTTGTCCTACCGTTAAAATAAACTGTATCACAATTTCTTGCGTAATCTCATGAACATCGACTCCTTACGTCTCTACACTTTCGCGGTTCAACACCAACTATCCCTTACTCTCCGTCCGTTTTCAGCCCCTAAACCTACGGATCACTTGCGTTCGCAGAACTGTTTTTTTGTTAAATTTCTCAATTATTGTTTTAAGCGTTAAGAGCCCTATTTTTGGGTTTTATGATAACCAGATGTGGAATATTTTGTATTGCGAGTCCCTTTAGAAGTTTCTTTAGAATTCGACGATAAATTACTTTATGTCCTGACAGCTGGCAGTTGTATTGAGTTTGTTTCCCATTAAATAGAGAAATTATGCGTTTCTAAGTATCGACCTGTCTAATGGTTTAAAACAAAAAATAAAATATTTTGTTATTGAACACGAAAAGATACAGACTTAATGGGTTTAAAAGAGGCTCAATGGTCTCGGCTTTTAAAATAAATAGCATGTGATTGTCGTTCGCAAAGTAAAGAATGTTGCCCATGTCCTCTTAAGTGTGTCGGTGAATTGCAAACTCAATTTATGCGATAGGTAGTCACATAGGGTTCCCCAATGTCGCAGGAACGGCCCACCCAACCTGTCGGCGATGGCGGCAAGGAGACTATTACCACTATTACAAGACTATTACCATATTTACAGGTACTTTTGAATTTTCAAGAAGTCAGTCGGTCAAAAAAAGGTGAAGCTATTTGTTCGTTCCAAACAGTAGGTTTCTATGGAGAAGAACGCGCAAGAAACTCCATGAACACTCTTTTAAAACCAATAAATAGATTATGAAAATTTGGTTACATCATCTCAACTGCTGTTTTTATAAAAATGAACCCAGATCTCTTTGAAAAAATATCCGATACGAGAAAAACTACAATACGAGCTCAATATCAGGATAATTTGTGTACAATAAGATGTAAAACAGCCCTGATGTATAAAAGCTTTTTGGCAATGCTCCACGTGTTTTCAATAAAATTCCCAATAGTATTAAAAAACTACGTATGATAAAATTAAAAAAAAAAACTCTTACAAACTTACTTTTGATGAAGAGCTATTATACATTAGAACAGTTTCTGAATGATGATACGATAAGTCATGTCTTAAAGTAATAATTGTTAATAAATGACTAGTTTATTATATTGTTTATTTTATGTTGAAATTTATATAGATTAAAAATGATAATTACCTCCTTATAGACATTTGTACGCCTACGAGGCAAAACATAGCGCACTCTCTAACTATATTCAACATCGTAATGTAATCTATCTACCTATGTTTTACAAATAAATAATTTGAATATTTGAATCATTCATTTTTGAATCTAAGGTACTACGTCAGAAAAATGTAGCCTTAAAGGTTTATTAATTCTTGAACACACGTGATTCGAGACACAATAGAAAGACAATAGCAGCGCGCCAGCCAGCTGTCGCTTGGTCGTTGAAAGGTTAATAACTAAATAGATTCTTAAGCCTTAAGCTGGTAAAGCTGTATCTCTAAAGAATATATATTTAAATAAAGCCTTATCGGTCAATCGAAGACGGGTGATGTATTGATTGAAATATTGATAAATTGCAATCAAGATAGTGGTAGTATTGAAACAGCAAAGTTTAAACATTAGTCTTAAGCTTAAAGCTTAAATGAATGTAACGCAAGACTTAAACGAGTTTTATTTGAAATATTAATTTATTATAAAGGAGATAGCAACTGAGGAAGATAGATAAATATATATAGATACATAAATGATTAATGAACTAATGAATAGTGTAAAGCATACTTTTCAAATACCTATGAGCTTTCGTAAGACCTATTGAAACAAATACTATTTCTTATAAGATCAATTACAAGATACTATTTACAGTAATAAAAATGTTAACTTATATTTGTAAAGAATTTTATTGTTTAGCATTAAAGTTCTCTGAAATCTAAAGTGAAATAATTATTAAACGTGCAATATCAATATTAGTAATCGTTAATTATTGTGGAGGCGGGGCGGGTTGGGAGTTAAATGTCATGTCCTACCTTCTTGCCCTATTGCCAATAATATCTGATAAGTGTATTGTGTGTTACTATAGGCCATTTGTTCCGCATTTGCCCCGCTTTTTCGACCCACATTCTAAAAACTTCCACATTTGCCCCTTTTTAAATTTGTTTCCTGTTTCGTCCCACATTCCTACATCACTTAATGTACAGTTAGCAAAACTAAATTGGATGTGATTCTTTTTATGTATTGCGTTGAGTATTATTTACAAGTATACAATTGTTTTCTTGAATTAGAGAAAATTATTTTTAGTAATTATAGACAAATAAAACTATTTCAATATTTAGAAAAGTGTTTATTATTAAATAACAATCAGAATCACAGATCGATTACTACAATAGTAGGTAGGTACACATAACTAAAAATATACTATTATAAAATTAGAAAAACAAAATCAAATATAATATAAGGTAACAAATCAACATCAAAGTAAAAAAAATCAGTTTAAAAATTTAAAAACCTGAATCATATTTTACGTACAATTAAAATACAAAAGGACATATTTTCTCTAAGCAATGTCCAATAGTAATTGTGCCGTTTAACATAGATTTTATGGAATCATTTATAATTTTATCCCTATCGATATCATCAGGGCGACGAGCATTCCCTTGGCTTTTTAATCGTAAGAAACTTAAATCAGCATCTTTTTTAATAATTCTTAAGAAACTGATTATATTAAGTTTTCGGTGATACATCTGTTTATCTTAGCATTACAGCCTTCTGCTGGGTTGTTGTTCTGTAAATATCTCCATAAAAATCCCATTTTCCGTGCATGTATTGATTATCCAACCAGGATGATACAAAATAGTCATTAAACTTGTCAACGTTTTCTTTTTGTGGGCAATCTTCCATTATGTATAACCAACCATCAGCTTTATATTCTGATGGCAGTAACGCTAATGAAGAACATAGTGCGACATGCTTCTTGTAAATTTTTTTCGTTGTTAAATTTAACTCTTTGGCCTTCTTCCACAGTGCTTTAGAAAAATGGTAGTAGCAGCCCTTTGACACAATAGTAGGAAAAACGTTACGTATGCCATTAATAGCTGCTTTTTCGTAATCGGTCCTGAATGATGTCGGTTCCCAATCAGGAATTTGTGATTTTATTAGTGAAAACATAGTTTCATATGTTTATTACTTTTTATCATTAGTAACACATAAATTAGCGGTATTTACGTTAATTTTCTCATCAGTACTTCCAAGGTCTCCATAAATGACATATAATTGTTTAAAAGGCTTTATTACACATTTAAAAGTTCCATCTCCTAAGTAATATTTTATGTTTTTAATGTTTTCTTTGATTTCTTTATTAACAAAACCTAGTATTCTTGTGTTTTTGTATCCATAATCAAAAAGAACTAAGTCCTTGTAGTCCTTGGGTATTTCTACTTCGAATGCCTTATTAAATGTTGACTTTTTAATATTTTGTGACTTGTTGCGTGCATTGTATAAACTTGTCTTGATTTTTGAAAAAGTTGGAAAGTCTTCAATCAAATCTGTGCCTCGGTCTTTTACCTTTAATAAACTTTCATTATAAAGGGTAGGAATAGGCTTGCCTTCAGCGGATGCTGCTTGCTGCTTACAATGAAATAACTCCAATTTAATTTCATTCATTGCCACATTGGATCTGCAAATACTGTGTTTGGTTTTTTTCTTAAACTGATTGTTAATATCGGTAATTATTGCACCTTTGCAGCTTCTGTTAACACATCTCCATGATATGGAACCATTTTTGTTATGCCTTCGTGTGGTATGTTCATATCCATCATACAAAAGGAGTGGCTTGCCTCTTTTCGATTTTATAAATGCAATATCTGGTTGTGAAGTAGATGGTAATGAAAAATTATCTAGTTCCATCGTATTTATAATGATTAAAGATCTGAAATAGATGAATAGAAGAATATATATCAACAAAATCTACGTAACCATAATCATATAAAAATCTTTTAAAATATTGGAAAATTGTGACTAAATTAAACAATTTCATTAGTGTTTATGAATTTTATCAGTTAGAGAAATGTATGTGTCTGATACAATAATATGAGAAATTATATTAAAACTTACCTTGGATTAAAGCACAACAATTCACGAGTTTAACCACAAACTATTCCTTGCACTTATAACGTCATGACACAAACTAATAGTTCAATAAGTTAAGCAACACATCTTACAATTTCTAGTTACCCTGCCGTGTAGTGTTATGATTGGTTCAAATTGGTTGGCCTTGAAACAAAAGGGTTCAAGCGAGCGGACCCCATTCTTTTGTCTTTCAACTACCTGCTTTTACCTGAAGTCTGACTGATTTAAAAATTGTTGACTTGTAAGTGAAATTAATAATATAGTTCACTTATAAGTTTAATATGTAATTTATGTAGCAAGTATAAAAGAGAAGAGTTAAAGAAACATTTATTGTCTCTTCTTAACCGGCGTAAGTACATTAATATAATTCAAACATAATGCATAATTTGACATTATGCGCTTATACAATACTTTATAAATACTACTTTAGGTTGATTTTGCAAATAAAAAATATGTATACGTGAAGTATTTAAAGTTGGAGACACTTTTAAGTATTGCTTTTGTTTGAAAATGTGCATCTAGGATTTTTTCATACATCACAGATACTAAGTTTCTTTTTTTCAAATATTCGTGATACATTTTTTTTGGTTGTCTGTACTAATGTCGAAGTAAAATGCTTAAACAAAAAAGCGAGACGAAACAGGTACATAAAATGAGGCAAAACAGGAAAAAAATAATAATTTACTTACAAAAATGACTTTCGAGGCGAAAGAGGAATAAAATGTGGGGCATAAGCGGAATTTTCAATCGAGGCGAAACTAGGCGAGGCAAATGCGGAACAAGTGCTATAGGCGTGTTGAGGCCAAAGGTAATCATTTAGTTGGTGCTTGTTCTAGCTTCTTTTGTTTTATTTATAGACTTTAGTGGCTTTTAGTTATCATCACCATTTATAGTTCGCGTTCACTCAATGTTAGGTTGGGTATTGGACCCTCTTTAATGATGTTAATTATGTGGGTTTCTGAACCTGCTATCCTGTCCATCCAGTATCATCGTCTATATTTCTTTGCTTTACAGCCACCTTCTTTCCTTCTTCTTTCTATGTTTTAATGTCATTTTCTTCTTCACTGTATTAGAGATTTAATATTTCATTTGTAATTAGTATTTCTATCACTAAAACTATTTACCTATGAATTACATAGGTAAACAATAGTTGACTAATAGTAATTATTTTGTTAGATTCCGTGCAAATCCTTATTTATTAATACAACGGCGGACTTGCAAGGAACTGTCATTATTGATTAGTAGTAGCAAGAATTTTATTTGTATTCATTATGTCATATTATTTTTCTATTTGTATTTATTATGTCGTTATCTTTCTTTTATTCAAATTGTCAACATTATTTTATTTTAGTATAATTATAGTATAATAATCTAATTTATACTGTGAATGCTGTGGTCTCCTATAAGTGAAGGAGTACACTTACATTTAAATTTATGCATTTTTTGGCAATGTTTTGTGTATTACCTTCGTTGGAGATCCTTAAATAAATAATAAATAACATTAACCGACATTCTTGGAATCTCAACTTTATGTAATGGAAAATTCACTTCAAACTCATACGTACTTTCTTCAACCAGACTCCTGACTTGAGCATTATGTAACTTAACAAGCATAATTATAATAAATGAGCCTCCACTTACAAGTATACTTATAAGCACATTACCAAATAAACATTACTTCATAGTTACAACATGTCTTAGAATGTTCCGTACGACAACTTTCTTGGAAAGTACGTTAGCTTACTCATTCATACGAGATGTATCTTGAGTATCATGTTCAAACTCTTTAGGTATTATTAGCTGATGTTAGGAACTTTCTACTTCTGTTAGTGTTTCCATGTTTTGTTTATTTATAATAATTTTTGTTTTCTTGTTTCAGGTAATGTGCTGCAGTCGTCATCGGCTCGTTAAGTTTGATGGCCGTCACAATCCATGGTTAAGTGAAAATTCAAAATGGTTTTATGTCTTATTTGGTGGAGATTGTTGTTGTTACTTTATTAGTGTTTAAACGAGTTTAACTGCAGTTTATTAAACTATCAAGTTGCGCTTTTTCTGACTAGTGCACAGTAAGTAATACTGAGGATAAAATTGGCTTCAGTTTTACGCCAAACATAGGGAACAGATTAAAGTAAAAATTATGGAAATAAACATGATTGACTATCGTACACTAAAGACAGCGTCGGTTAATTTAAAGACGAAATAAGTTGCGATAAGTTTGTGTAATGATAATTACTATAACTGTCTTAGCGTGCCTAAACGAAGAAAAACACAAGTGTCAGTTATCTGAGATTAATTGTCATGAGGTGGCAGACGCTCTATGAAAAAGTGCCGGCGGTATGTCTACTAAAAAAACAACGATACTACCTTGATTTTTGAGCGACTCGAGAGTTTTTTCGCTTTCCATTTAATAACTCCCCATAATCCATTCAAAATCACACTTGTCTTACTAAAATACCTACTAAACATAAACCTTACACAATACTAATATAAATTCCATCGCCAGCCGTGGGCGGTAGACCAGCAGGTAAACGAAACGCCGATAAGGCACGAATCTAAGTAGCGATTGTATTAGAACAATTTAATTGTCTAGCTCTAAAACATTAACTTAATTTATGTGGTAAACGACATGCTTATCGTCGATGAAATTGTAGGAAACTTGGAATTATTGGGGTCGTAGGCCACAGGTGTAATGTGGTACTTATTACTTAGTTACGTGGCTAGTTTATGGTCCGTTCGAGCTAGTTACCCTTTTGCGCAATGACTTTCTCGTCGCGTGTTTACTGATGAACTGACCATGTTGCTATGATTTCTGTTGCTATTATAAATTACGTCACAGGGCAAGAGTGGGTTAACAATTTGTTGTGACAAGGAGAAGAGGACACAAGCTTTTTAACGCCGCATGTAAATCTAAGGGATCAAAACCAATAATAATCTAACACATAAATAACGTAATTTAAAGACAAAAGTTTGGCATTGTTCTTATAGGCGTTTACTTTGAGAATTCGCATAAGAAAAGCGCATACAAACGCAATATTTTCTATATTGTATACTACATTAAAACATGTTTGTACTTAATAGGAATTCATTTTGTAATATATTGTTTTTAGATTTGACAAATCATAATATTGACGATGTGTTTTTACAGAAAACTATATAGTCAAGCAAGAAGTACTTATGTCTCACTCTAAAAAACACCAGCCAAATAAGTTTTTTATGTACAAGAAACACTTATCTGTCATGGCATAGGTTACATAACATCACGCTACAACCCACAAGAGCACTGAGCAGTAACCGGACGTAATCGATCCATTTATCAATGATCATGATTGAAGGTGCATAGCTTCTGGTTTATAAAACAATGTTAATCAAATGACATCAGATTCCAAGTATTCTCATATCAGAAATCTGACATCATGACCTGAACAGCAATTTTGTCATGCCTCAAACTGTTCCTTTGAATTCCTTCACCTGTGTTTATGGCGGGTCGTGCCGTCGGTCAACCATTATCGAGAAATACTTACAAGTTGAGGTCATGTAAGCATGCTGGTTGGAATCTGATAGAACATTGCGTGGGTATGATTAATTAAAGGAACATGCTATGGTTATTTTGAATTAATTATGTGCTTTATTAATTTGTTCCGAAAACAGACGCTGATCAGCATACAACGCCTTTTTAATTTTTGTACGTATTTTGTTCATAGATGGCGTTGTATTAGTAAATGAATTTTTATCATATATTTTTTTGAGAATTCCCAATGTCTTAACAGTTTTATTGCTATTTGGGGAAGACAAATCTAACAAATCAAGAATCTAAAAAATTGTAAATTGTGTAACTATTTAATCTAAATACATAAAACCAAGTCAGAATACTTTGTTTTATGTATATAGATTTTGGTATGAAATAGCAGTTGCCGTAACAATCAATTATTCTTTTTGCGTGTTGTTCTTGCTAATTTACCAAAGTATCTAAAATAATCATTTATGAAAATTCTCTGTTTTTGCCCTGAATAGCTGATTAATGTTTAATTAGCTGTAAAATTAGATTTTTAGTTGCTTTGAAATCAATAAAATGTTTTAGCTAACTGAATTGGTAAATAAGTGATGTAAAGACGAGACAAAAAGTTCCTGCCATACGAAATCTATGGGGGAATTGTGTTTTGACAGATTATAAAAAACTAAGTAAATTGATTGATAGTGTAGTGCTTTAGAAGAAAAAGGAGACACATGGCGGTTAAGAGCATTGTCATGTTTGCTAAATTGTTTAGCTGGTAGTAGTATGTGTGATGGATTATTATTCAGCTCCCTTCGAAATGGTTCTCTCAACGGCAATCGCTTTTATCGTTATTATTTTTAATAGTACGAGCTTTTGCCCGCGGCTTCGCTCGCGTTAGAAAGAGACAAAAAGTAGCCTATGTTACTCCCCATCCCTTCAACTATCTCCACTTTAAAAAATCACGTCAATTCGTCGCTTCGTTTTGCCATGAAAGAAAGACAAACATACAGACAGACAGACAAAAAGACACACTTCCCCATTTATAATATTAGTATGGATTACTCTATTATTTACCTTTATTATTGTCACATACATAGAAGCAACAAGAATACAAAAAGACAAGAATAAAAAAAATATTTGAAAAGAGTGTTGCTTTTTTCTTTCCATAGATACCAACCTAAGTTTTGGAAGAAGCACAGCATTGTGATTAACCAACAGACTTCTTGAAAAAGTAATAAATTATGGTAATTGGGCAAAGAAAAACAAACAAATTGATTCTTGGAGATCAATGGATTATTGGATGTTATAACCAATAAACATTTCATGATTTATATAAATACTAGCTTCTGCCCGCGGCTTCGCTCGCGTTAGAAAGAGACAAAAAGTAGCATATGTTACTCTCCATCCCTTCAACTATCTCCACTTAAAAATCACGTCAATCCGTCGCTCCGTTTTGCCGTGAAAGAAAGACAAACAGACAGACAGATAGACAGACTTTCCCATTTATAATATTAGTATGGATAAATATCTTAAGACAACTCACACACGGCCTGATCCCAAACTAAGCAAAGATTGTGTTTTGGTAACCATATAACTTTTTAAGGTTTAGTTTAAAATTCCTATTTACTTTAAAACAAGGAAAATGTCAACCATTTATGAATATATCCTGCATTTCTGTGAACCGTCTATTTTCCCTACACTAGATTATAATAATGTCAGTGCATTGTTATGCGTCGCACGCGCTGCTTCAATAGGCAGTTTGTAGGCTTGAGAATGAGCCCTAACATACAATCTACATACATTATGTATTACGACATGGAACTGTATGTTATTGTGTTATTTGTGAATTAATTTATCATTACTAACATTTTGATCTCTTCGATTTGATCAGGCTGTTTTTGTAATAATTTCAATAAAAATTTCAAGTATGGTATTGCCTAAATGAAACGTTTTACCCGAAAACGTTTTTTTCAAAAAAGTGGTGGCGTCTCTTCATTTATAATTACACTGCTGGTATTTAAATATCTTTAAAAATATTTCATTTTTTGTAAATAAAAATATGGTTGCATGCAAAATTTGCCAATGCCTGATAAGGCTATAACTAAGCTTCCACGGTCCGTCTGATAGAGAAAGATACAGGATTTTGAACTTTATAACTAATAATCAAATTCTTAATTACGTTAACTGCCGTCTAGTTAGCTAGTTATAAGACGGCAGTATTTTATTCCTTACATATCCACCTATATATAAGAAATAACTTAATATAGGATTATGTGTACGTACTGTAATGAATTTATTACTTCCACGCTACACTATATTAAACCAAGCTCAATTATGGAGGATAAAATCTACAACAATGATTAATTATTCAACTTTCCCTACTGATCGCTTGAGTGCGTTTAGCGCCAATTACCTCAGATTCGTGGGTAGACTAACTTAATTATAATTACTTAATATCACGCCGCCGTAAGGGTGTAAGCAGAGACCGTGAATCGAGTCTTTGTAAAATGCACGCACGATTGTTTTTTTTATAATCGAAAATGACGCAACTTTTAGAATCTTATTTGCATTTCTTGAAATAGAAATGGGTAAAAAATTACAATATTGAATGTAGGGATTGCTTGGAGGAGCTAGAATACGGTAAAGCATTTATAAAAAAAAAAGAATTTTCAATTTAAAAAAAAATGGAATTGCCAACTAGATCCATTTTTTTGTACTAGAAAATAACGCAATAAAGTAGTAGTAAAAAGTAGAAATAAACAATTTGTGTCTAAGTAATTGGGTCAACATTTATGTCGTAAATGGTAATACTAAAGACACTCGATTTACAATTTTACGAGACATAAACAAGAAATTTAAAACATTGAAAAGATTTGGTGTAAATCTTTGCTTTTACTAGTTACTGTAATGTAAAAAGTATTTTTGTACTTAAAAGATCGTCAAATTTTTTGAAGTTACAAATAAAACTTAAAATATTTACAAAATTGTAAGAAGTATATAATAATAAATATACGTCTAAAACCAACAATTTACTTTCATACCTAGTCTAAAAAGAAACTAGGCTAGACTTTCTATTATACAATAGTAATTACAAAACCTTTGTGGAGTACACAAAGGCAAATATAATGGTCATTGTGGCCACAGAACGGCATTACACTAATGGTCAGTAGAATTCAATCACTCTATTCGACTCGCTCAGAACGAGGCTAATAGAGGATTATCTAAGACTAAATTGAATAGAAAAAGATAAATAACTACTAATAGTGTTATTAAATGGTTTTTGTATTTGAAGTTTACTATTTGAGATACCTATTTGTAATAAGTACTTTTGTGTTTTTGTAAAATCAAAGTATTTGCTGTTGGTCAACTAAGCTGTAGAATATTAAAAGATACTTTACAACTTTTGAAAAATAATGTTAAACTTTCAAATATATTATCCCAAAGATAAAGATACAATAATGTATTATTCCAAAGACAAAGAAATAATTATGTATAAGTCGGGGATTGAAGACCATTTTAATATAACGCCTTCTGTGGATTGAACAAGCAGTTCTGGAGTCATCATAACATGACGTTGCCGGGCAAAGAGTTGCGCTGAAGGATGTCCTCTAATGATGCTTTACTAGCTGGTTTATCTGTGTTCTGATAATTTATTATATTTAATGTTGTCATCAGCTTATTGTATTCAATCAATTGTATTTTAACCTAACTCTCTTATGGTTCAAGCCGCCCTACAGAATTGCCTACTTTTATCGCACGGACGTTTTCTTTTAGGTAAATATTTTACGATCGCAGGGTTTCCAAGTTTTCGAGGATAACTAAAACCATCTTTCCGTTATCCCTCTCCCCTGTTCTTTCCCAATCTAGTCGGATTGACATTTGCCAGGCTTTTCCCAACAAAACCATTTCGTAAACCCACAGGAAATCACAATTCTCCGTTCCTTTATAACCGAATGTCGCAACAGCACAGTGAATTAGGCTTAGCAATCAGACTGTATTTCCACCTGTCCAGGCTGGCCTTTCGTACATTTTTAATTTCATGCCGAGTGGTTTGGCCAAGATTTGTGTTGTAACTAATAATGGCGTCCTGTTCACAGGCTCCGAGATTGGTGAGTGGATTGTGTGACATTACATTACAAATATTTAATTTTGTAACTTATAAATAATCTATCTGAAATGTTTAGACAGATGTGGAGGTGAATGCTAGAAAATAAAAAGTGAGGGGAAGACATAATGCGGGTACAAATCTTTCAAAATCTTACCTCAATCAATGTCAAAAAATTTATTAAAATAGTTTCTAGTGGACCCGGTGGACAACAATACCGAGGGCAATGGTACCTACCGGTTCCAATAATATTAAACTATATATATACCTATGGTAAGAATGAAACCAAGTTCCGAGATTGAAATGGGGAAGTTTCAAAGTATAAAATCGCATCTTAGACGCCGCACAATGAGTTTTTGACAGAACCAATCCATTGATATACTTTTGTGAGATGTCAGAAACGATTTCTTCATAGATTCTATGGTTATTATATAGTGACGTCACATCGTGTCAACTCAATCGATTATCTATTGACTGATTTGAATGCAGCTATAAATCTAATTTTACAGTTAATTGAAAAGTAATCGAATATTTAGGGCAAAAATACATTTTATTTCAGATTTTTTTATAAATTGATACTGATTTCGAATATTCAATTGTGATAGTGTAGGAGAAGATGAATTTAACCATGAATATTTTAAATGAATACAATGCTGTACACAATATACTTATTGAAAATCTATATAATGCGAAGGTAGCTCTGTCTGTCAGTTATGCACTGAAAACCACGCAACCGACTTTGGTGAAATTTGATGCGAAATAAACTTTGTTTCAAGTTTATTCCGAATCTAATTTTCATCAAAGCTTAGGAAGGCTCATAGACTTTTATTCTACGACTTATGTGCGATGAGGGATAAGCACCTATCATTCAGACGTATTTGCGAACAAAACCTAGCTTCTAATAAACCAAGTTATAAATCTAATACAGTGAACTGAATCTGTGACAGTGACTAACGCGAGTGACTAGCGTCAGTAGTGCGACAGTAGTTAGCACATATGCGTACGCTCAAGTCCTAGGCGACGCGGCGCATGCGACCCCATTGTCGGTCACTGCACGCTGTAGGTGCAGGTGCGTTTAGAGATGTGACTTGCTTATATCGATAAATAATATTAATAGCAGTCTATTACTGCCGCACTGCAGGGCAAGAGCCTCTTCTCGTACAGAGAACGCACGAACATTGATCACCACGCTTGCTCAAGGTGGATTGGCGATTTCGGACTTATATTTACTACAAGTCCAGGTTTCTACACGATGTTCATTCGTTCACCAATGTGATGTCTAAGAGAAATCGATGAAAGAAAAACAAATAATAACTTTCAATAGAATTACACAAAAGTCTAAGCGACTGTTTTACATTCTTCTGATAGGTTTTCTAAAATATCTGGCCGATAAATTCATACAAAATCTGTTCCATTTTTGAATTTATTTTGTGGATAAGGACTCTTTTGAGGTTGTGGAACAGGCCATAAATATATAAAATGGTAAACTAACTGATTGACTGACTAACTGATTGTTGATATATCATGATACAGCCCAAACCGCTGGTCTTAAAGAAATGATTTTTGGAGAGCGTGTACTTTGTAAAAAGCAGGTAGCAACTAGCAACTAAGAAAGGATTTTTTGAAATTCGATTTCTAAAAGCGGAATAATAGTGGATGGAAGTTCGACATCCACGAGAGCCAAGTCGCAAGCGAAAGCTAGTAGTGTATATTGAGTTTGAGTAGGTTTCTATTTAAAACGAATACTAAGTGTTTATCTGAAAGTAATAGCTTACTAATTGGTTAATAAGTGCTGTTTTAGTAATAACTAATACATAAAATTAAATAAACACTCGAAAAACTGTTGTGTTAAAAGTTTTGATCTCTCTGAATCCATTCACTGCTTCGATAAATAAGGATCATCAATTTTATTATTTAGCATTTTATCTTGATTGATCTTGCACATTTTAGATCGTAATCTCTAATTATTCATGTTACTGTGTCATTAATGTCAAGGTGACATTTAAATTCTGTCGACATCGTAAAATGTCTCATCATTAACTAATTACCGAATTTTGTTGAAAATGTTCACGTTGACGTTTGTCGTGAACCCGTGGTCAAGGCATCTATGAGTTTGTAGATTAAATATTGGGCAAGTATTTGAGTAACTTTTTCAAATTAATGTGCTTTCTAAGATTACCTTGAATATTACTGAAATCGGTGAAGAAAAGCACTTCGCGGAAACATTGATTTTTAATTAATTGTTATTAAATGTCATGTTTAGCATACTATTCCTCATGAATATTTAAAAAGAATTATTCATTATCTACTGGTAGTCTTAGACCCAGTTCAAATAAACAAACGTATAGTGTTAGAAACTATCCATACTAATATTTTAAATGGGAAAGTGTGTCTGTCTGTCTGTCTGTCTGTCTGTATGTTTGTCTTTCTTTCACGGCAAAACGGAGCGACGAATTGACGTGATTTTTTAAGTGGAGATAGTTGAAGGGATGAAGAGTAACATAGGCTACTTTTTGTCTCTTTCTAACGCGAGCGAAGCCGCGGGCAAAAGCTAGTGTCCCATAAAACCGTTTTTATGGGCCTTTAGCGTAGTGGTCAATGATTATGACTTTTCCCTATGAGAAACTATGTAAGATAATATTGGTTGCTAAAACTAAATCTCAAACATCGATTTTTCCATCAACATTTTCTCTTCCCTACAGTAACGGTGCGAACAGGCTACCACCTAACGTGCGATTGTAAACTAAAGTACCTCTCTATTATAGTGCGTTTAGGCTACGGACACAACAGCAGCGGGCGCGGGTAGCGGCGCGTTTCAATGTATAAATTTAGCTTTCGCCCGCGGCTTCAAGCAAAGCTTTCAAATTTCAAGTCTCTAGGACCAGCGGTTTGGGTTGTGCATTGATATATCAATAGTCAGTCAATCAGTCAGTCAGTTTACCAATATAGACTAACCAGATAACTCGCGTTGAAGGTAGCGACGCGGCGTGCGATGTTTAAGTGCGCTGGACTCTACCAAAGCGAAGAGGAATGAATAAATAACCAGCAGGATACCGTATTGAGCTAAGCGGTGTATGTGAAAATAGTGACGGGCCTTTGGTTTAGTTGTTAGTGACCCTGGCTGCTAAGCCGGAGATCGTGAGTTCGATTCTCACCCAGGACAAATTTTGCGCTATGAGCATGATTGTTTGTTCTGTGTCTGGGTGTAATTTATAGATAATATGAATGCATTTATCAATTATATAAATGTGTATATTAGTCGTCTGGTTACCTGGCACAAGCTCTTAATTTGGGATCAGATAGCCGTGTGTGAGTACCAAGTTATTTTTTAATTATTATTATTAATGCAAGCTAATTCGCTGCACGACACATCTTTCTTCTCTGCTTTGGAGGATATTGGCTCTCTAACCGCTACACCGCTGTCTCCGTGACCGCAGCCTTATTCGCTTCGTCGTACAAACTTACTACGGACTGTTCATATAGTTAAATGTGCTTTTGTTGTGCATTGTTTGTAGTACTTTATGACCTGCGTTGGTAATAAACGTTTAGTTGGTGCTTCATCAGACTGTCTTTTGTTTCTCTCGGAAAATTGACTGAATTTTTTTACGAACATTTGCAATCCCAATAAATCAATGTTGGATACTGGAAAAGGTGTAGGGCATTTTTGACGGATTAAGACTAAAACTTGAATGCTAAGTACCTTATTTATCGATATGGATAAAAAATCGTTGCACTAGGCATTTATTCTGTATTGTGGGTGCTTTTCTTATATACATAACTGACAATGTAAACATAAGCATCCAGACTCAGAACAAATACCTTTATGTAAACCATAAATATCGTGCAGTCAAAAATTGGCCCAATTGGCGCTCATTGTCTTGTGTACACATGTCTTGCCTTTTTGACGCGTATACGCAAGCTTCAATGGGTAATAAAAATCTTTTTTCTTAGCCAATTAGAAACTAAAATGTCATAATTCCAAACATGTCACTTTCTGCTTTCAGTCACCTTTTCTCACATCGTTCCCACAATTTCTCCAAACACGAAAAAAACACTACTAATGAATCAATTTAATCACAACGATTACAATTAAAGCATACCTACCAGGCATTACCAAACTGAATTGTAATAAGTTTCGTTGTATAAACAATGCGTATGTGTGCAATGGTATATATTGCGACGTTTTTTGCCAAATTGCGGAAAAAGGAATGCAATCTAGTGTTACGAATGTATCTGTGAGAACTGGCGAACAATTATGCTGGGAATATGTCAGTTGGCAGGTGCAATGTTGGAGCCAAGTGTTCAACCAATATTGCGTATTTGGCCCCATTAAGTTACCTAAGAAAACCTAGATAGTCTATAGGCTAAAATAGGTAGCCTATAAACAAAACGATGTTTTTTTTTGAAATATAATTATACAAGCTATTGATTGGATTACGTTTAGATTTTAACTATGTCGTCTATTATAGGACGCGTCTTTGTTTGTTGAAATTAATTTTGAAATTCTCGACTTTTCATTACTGAAATATCTATGCATTTTATACACGGTATAAAGTTTCAATGGGTCATGAAAAGGTACATAGGCAAGATTTTACGCGGAACAATGGTTTGAGTAGCAGATTTTTTTTTTAATGTAACTGGTTTGATTCCCGGGTTAAGGTCGAGGTCAGTCGGGTTAGGGGTCGGTATCGAGAAACCTGTAAATGCAGTATTGTTTCCTTTTCAAAATATCTTTATCTTGATGATTTAAAGTATTTTTTCCCCGGGTGTATTGAAATTTTCCACTCTGCATACAAACCATCCTTTTAAATAACTCTCTCTGTTGATTACATGGTGATAATATGTCATTATTTGGTGGTTATTTACTTATAATGTGTTATTACTGTTCACACGCCATGTGTTTATGAAGTTTACTACAAAACATTAAAATGTCAATAAAACCCAGATTCATTGCTTCCTGTGCAAGTTTCTCATCGTAAATATGTTTTGCATTGATTGAAGGGAAACGGTTTCTCATGGCTCCAAGTGTTCGAGTAATCTTGGAAAGGATGCAAGGGAAATACAATCTGATGGGTGAAGAATTGTAATTATTAAGGGGTTTTAAGACAGGGTTCTTCGTGTATCTAGTAAGTTTGGAGTTTCTTTTCCATTCTAATTGAAGTATGAAACAATCTTTTGGAAAGGACGACTAGATTGGTGGTTTTTGTATATGACGTTGAAAAGTGCTATATTTATGGTAGCCTAATGGAAATAGACGATAGAACGTTTTTATTTAAATAAGTAAATAAGAAAAAGCTCTATTGAATAAATTTTATTCTGATGTTAAAGCTTTTTAGCACAATTTATTACAATACTAAAATAAAGAATACAATAAAAATATTTTTATTGCACAAGAAAGTGGTTACAATATTGTGTGAAGACCCTAATTACTGTAGTAGGCCATAGACCTATATTACAGCTCGACTGTTATATACAAAATTATACAATTTTAGTACAATACATCAATTTCATAAGATTATTTGTAAAATATGTATACTAAATCTAAGCACTAGCTCGAAGTGGACGATCTAATTAGGACATCTAGGTAGTTGACCGCACAGTTTCAGTGCGAAGCTAGAGCGCTCCGGTGACTGGCGAAAGGCACATTGCTCGGATTCTACATTAGACCATCTAGCTGACCACCTAATTTGGAGCGCTAAAATGTTGCCTTACTTAATTTAGAGATACGTCTAGTTGGATGTTGGCAATAAACTTAGTGAACCTGACAGCAACTAATGAATTTAAATTGATTTAGGTATTACCTTAAAGTGTGGTTTTTAGTGGTTTGATTTGTAGTATGTATGTTACATTTAAAATATTGGTTAAGTTCAATTGTAGGTTTCCTTGAAAATTTATTTATTTATTGGCATTTCCCTAAGTTTTTCTTCATGTTGTTATCGATTATCGCAGATAATTACGAAATTGCAGATTAAATTAAATCGCAGATAAAAAATACGTAGGTATGTTTTTCTTAAGGTCGAGCTTACTCCGTAAGTACTTAAATTTATTAAAATCTCTACTGAACTGATTTCATTACTATCGGTTCAGTAGTTTGGGCGTGAAAGCGAAGCAAACAGATCTACTAACATGAATTGAAACAAAGTTGTTAGTTAATTAACTAGAAAAGCATGCAACTGAAAAACAACACAAAAACTATTTGCGTGATTGTATGTCATGTGCTTATCAAACTGAATCAACCTACTTACCTTTCTTTTACTCTCTAGAAAAACATACGAAACACACGACATTTCCTATGTTGTGTTAAGGCTAGCTTTTTCCCGCGACACACAGTCACTTACATATTTGTAATTCGTACAGTACATTATAACCACTTTATAAAAGTTTTAGTCCTGTTTTGGTGTGTTAATAACGAAACTTGAAGAAACTTTACATTATTAAAAAGTTAAATTAAAGGAATTTAAATGCTCACTGACCAAAATTAAATTGTGATTTATTAATATATATTTATTTATTTACACTTTATGCACAACGGTATAGAGGTGGACTTAATGACACAGGTATTTTCTTCCACTCAACCTAGTTTAGTTTTGTATTTTTATTAGTATATAATGTGTGGAGTGCACTGCATAAACATAATGTAGAATCCCTTCAATAAGGAACCACATGCAGCATTTTAGTGGCACGTTACGAAAGGTAAATTTTCCCAGCCTTCGGACCCTACAAGTATGAAGGTACTGTGAACTCTCAGTATTGTGAAACTCAAATCTTGGAGAGAGGTTGAGCCAATACTTGGTAATTGTTGTAACTGGACTCTTGGCATTTAGGTTTAAGACAGGATTAAAACTTCGAACACACGTGATTAGAGACACAATAGAAAGACAATAGCAGCGCGACAGCCGGCTGTCGCATGGTCATCGAAAAGTTAAATCGTATAGATGAGAATTCTTGAAGGGAAATTTAAAGGTAACAGTGTCGTTCATTTTATATACAATTATTTATAGATAGATGTTTTTTGCGATTTCACTCGCGATTTTGGTTGTTGCTCTGCTCTTGTTAAATAGCCTCCCTTGGTAAATAGGCCAAATCTAAAATGTCTTTTCAATTAAAAACAGTAGGTACTGTAAGTCCTTAGAATAATAATAATAATAATAATAATAACGCGGCAACCCCAAATGTCATCAGTCACGATTTTATATTCCAAAGTTTTTTCTCTACAATAAATATATTTAAAAAATCCACATCTGAAATAACAACAGTACAACAAATCTAAATAGCAAGAAATATACAACTTTATTATTTATAACATACAACAAAATGATTTTACCTTTGAAAATAAAAACTGGGATCGGTGACACATGTCACGAAAATCAAAATACCAAACTATGATACCAAATATAAATAAAATGGAATAAAGATGATGACAAGAGCCGCAGCTCGTAATCAAGCACGCCCAACACCTCCGGACCCGTCGCCCAGCTCCGCCTCGCCGCCGCCGGAATCCAGCCCCACCGTGAGCGCTGTGACACCGGCCGTGGCAGTTGCGTCGAGCTCGAGCGACGAGTACTTCTCTCCGCCGACGTCGCCACCACCTGTTCGTCGGCGGGGAGGTCGCCGGCCGCCGGAATGCTTGGGACTCCGAGGCCCACCGGCCTCTGACAGGGTCCCCGCTCCCGGTGGAAGTGCGCGCATGAGATGGACACATTCCATTAACAAAAATGTTATGCGCGCATACTTTGGGGCTACAGAGGGGGGAAGTAACATGACTGCGTACCGTGGTCGGATGCTCTCTCTGTTCCAGGTGCTTGAACCAGCTGTCAATGTTTCAGCCCAGCGACTGTCGGATCAGGTGCGTGTCATCCAGCGTAATCATATGTTGGATGACACCGTGCTTGATCGACTACGCCTAGAGTCACGGATTAGTCTTGCCCCGCCCGCCCCGCCAGTGGGTACGGTCGCTGTGCAGCCGCAAAATTCACGTAGTGGCATGCCGCGACCGCCCTGCATTGATGAGATGGATGATGGTGAGACTATATCCGTGAGTACCCAGTGCAATGATAATTTGAGGAGTGCTTTGGAGTGTGCGTTTCGGGAATATCGCACTACGCCGCCTGAGATGAGACCGCGACTACCTCGTTTGCCCATGCACAAGAAAAATAGGGCGCTGGTGTGTGCTCTGGATTTATTTATTTATTTATTTATTTAAACTTTATGCACATATGTACAATGGCGGACTTAATGCCTTAGGCATTCTCTACCAGTCTACCCAGGGTGGTGCAGAGATTACATGGTAGGTGCACTAATAAAAAGAAAAAAAAAAGAAATAGAATAGAAGAATGCAACTTAAAATAGAAAAAAAAGAATAGACATAATTACCTACTTATTTATATATTAAAGTATATACTACTTAAATAAATATAAATACATACACACATACATACATATAAAACAAAGAATGTAGTGTAACAAAGAATGGATTCGCTGCTGTCGAACTATTTTGACAGCAGCGAGGACCTCACTGATACCCACTCAATTTTGTACTGCGCAGCTGTAGCAGCGTGTCGTGTGGCTCACGTCAAATTTCCAAACAGTGACGGAGTCACACGACTTAAACCAGCTATACCAGCGTGGCAGTTCAGAATTGAGCGTCGTATTGGTGAGGCTAGAGCACTCATCGGCAAATTAATCTGCTTCAGGGAGGGCAATACACGTCCTAGAGTGATGCGCTTTGTGAGGCGGGCGTTTGTGGGGACTAACATTAGTTCCCAAGATTATATGCCCCGCATCACAGAGCGTATCGACTTCCTGAAGCAGAAGATCAGTGCATGGGCAAGCCGTATTCGTCGGTACAAGCGAAGAGTGGAGCGATATACTCAGAATCGCACATTCCGGAGTGATGAGAGGTGGGTATATAGGGCTTGGGAACGACCGGACCAAGGTGTGGTTGACACGCGCCTTCCGGATGATGATGCCATGAGTTCATTCTGGCGCAGCATCTGGTCGGTGCCTGTCAGTCACACTGAGGGCGACTGGATTCGGGAGGTTGAGCGAAAGTGTGATCAAATACCAGAAATGGGGGCTATAAACATTAGCCCCCAAGATATAGCTTGTGCAGTCCGTCCGTTACCTAATTGGAAATCCCCAGGGCCGGACGGACTGCACAATTTCTGGGTTAAATGGTTACAAGGATCGCACGTTCGCCTGGCGTCCCAATTCCAGTCAGCCTTAGAGTCTGGGTCGCTACCCCAATTCCTAACTACTGGAATTACCCACTTGCTCCACAAATCAGGTAGTACTACGGAACCCAAAAATTATAGACCAATTACTTGTTTACCCACGGTCTATAAGATTCTTACATCCATTCTGAGAGCTAAAATTAATAGTCATATTAATAATAATTCTATAATGTCCGCTTCTCAGAATGGATGTAGGAATGGGTCCCGTGGTACTAAGGAGCTGCTCCTCATTGACATGGCCATTAGTCAGCAGGTTCGCCGTTCTCGGAAGAATTTGTCGACATGCTGGATAGATTACAAGAAGGCCTATGACTCGGTGCCACATACATGGCTCATGAGGGTGCTGGAATTGTATAAAGTAGATGCAACTCTGCGCACCTTCTTGATGTCGTGTATGGGGCAGTGGAGTACGGTCCTTCACTATCCAGGGTGTCGGCACATCCGAGAGAACAGCGAACCAATAAGGATTGAGCGAGGCATATTTCAGGGCGATAGTCTGAGCCCATTGTGGTTCTGTTTGGCCCTGAATCCTCTCAGCACATTGTTGGAGGGTTCAGGACTAGGCTATCGGTTGCGCAGAGGCGGTCAGGTTATATCTCATCTCCTGTACATGGATGATCTGAAACTCTTTGCCCCCACTGAATTGCAACTGATGAAGCTACTGAAGGTAACAGAAACTTTCAGTAGTGCCATCAGGATGGAATTTGGTGTGGATAAATGTGCAGTCATGCATGTAAAGCGAGGGGAGATTGTGGAATCCGGGGGGACCCAACTTTCGGATTCCATACACCTTAGGTCCCTCTCTTCAACCGAAACCTACAAATATTTGGGTATGTCGGAAGCGTTAGGCATCAATATCGCTGACATGAAACAAGCGTTGAAGGAGCGCTTCTTTGGCCGCCTGAATAAAGTTTTAAATAGTCTTTTATCAGGCGGGAACAAGGTGCGCGCCTTCAACGGTTGGGTCATGCCGGTGTTGATGTACTCTTTCGGCGTACTCAAATGGACTCAGACTGAACTGGACGCCCTGGATAGAAGGATCCGTAGTCTGCTGACTGCAAATCGCATGCATCACCTACGATCGTCGGTAATGAGACTGTATATCCCGCGGAAGTGTGGTGGTCGAGGCTTTCTCAACGCCAAGACCATGCACAATCGTGAGATATGCAGTCTCAGAGAGTATTTCCTGAATGCCGACGTGGGGATGCATCGAGATGTAGTTTCGGTAGACAAGGGCCTCACCCCGCTCTCCTTAGCGAACGAGAACTGGCGCAAACCTATAGTAATGGATACTGATGACCGCAGGATGGTATGGCAGAGCAAGGAGCTCCACGGACGCTTTTATCGAGTCCTACATGGACCAGATGTAGATTTCCTGGCGTCCGTATCCTGGCTGCGTTTCGGTGACCTCTTTGGGGAAACCGAAGGTTTTGTCTGTGCGATAATGGATGAAGTTATGATGACGAACGACTACCGGAAATACATTGTGAAGGACGGCACGGTTGACATATGTCGGGCATGCCACCGTCCCGGGGAATCAATCCGACACATTATTTCTGGGTGTTCTAGTCTGGCTAACGGAGACTATTTGCACAGACACAACCTTGTAGCCAGGATTATTCATCAGCAACTTGCTCTGAAATACAATCTTGTGGAAGCAGAAGTACCGTACTATAGGTATGTGCCCGACCCAGTTCTTGAGAATGACCATGTCACAATGTACTGGGATCGATCTATCATTACTGACAGGACTGTTGTTGCTAACAAGCCTGACATAGTGGTGATAGATCGATTAGAGCGTCGTGCAGTGATTGTTGATATTGCTGTCCCGCATGACGAGAACCTCGTGAAAGCTGAGAAAGATAAACAGACCAAATATCTCGACTTGGCTCGCGAGGTTGTCGACATGTGGGATGTGGATTCAGCAGTCATTGTGCCGATAGTTGTGACGGCCAATGGCATAATAGCGAAGAGCCTCGACCAACATCTAAGGAGGCTCTCGCTAGGCAGCTGGGTCAAGGGTCTGGTGCAGAAAGCGGTACTCCTGGACACGGCGCGTATTGTCCGGAGGTTCCTCTCTCTGGAGCCCTGACCACCGGTAGCTTGGATCCTGTTCCCGATGCCGGTGGGATACTATTTTTTATATTTTTAAATGTTATTTTTCTTTTTTATATTAATATTTAAAAATGTAATTAATATGTTAAAAAATAAATAAATGGAATAATAATAATAATATTTATTAGAAAAACAAATTACAATTTACAAAATAACAACAATACATTAAACAATAACAATACATTATTTAAATCAGGTAGCACATCTGACCCCAGTAATTATAGACCAATTTCAGTGCTACCCACTTTTAGTAAAATTTTTGAAAAACTAATTTTAAATCAAATGCAAATACATTTTAATAAACTCGAGCTTTTGCATAAAAAACAGTTTGGATTTACCAGGGGTCGTTCAACAACTGATGCCGGTGTTGAACTTTTAGGACATATTTATAATGCATGGGAAGACAAATGCGATGCATTGGGCGTTTTTTGCGACTTGTCCAAGGCATTCGATTGCGTTCTCCATGAAACTTTAATCAGGAAGCTACACCACTATGGAATCCGGGCCTCCTCTCTGAATCTTCTCTCTTCGTACCTGAGTGATAGGATTCAAAGAGTTGATGTGAACGGTAAAAGGTCACCTGGATCTGTTGTGAGAATGGGGGTCCCCCAGGGCTCAATTCTTGGCCCTTTTTTGTTCCTCATTTATATAAATGACTTGCCTTATCTTATTAAAGATAAGCATGATATAGTGTTGTTCGCAGACGACACTTCACTTTTATTTAAACTAAAACGTCAACAGCTATGTGTTGACGTCATAGATAGTTCTCTCGCGTCAATAGTCAACTGGTTCAACGTAAATAATCTACTGCTGAACGAGAAAAAAACTAAACTTGTTAAGTTCACGCTACCAAATGTTAGACAAATAGAAACCAGTGTACTAATAAAGGGACAGGAATTGAAGCCCGAAGATTCCACAGTATTTTTAGGGATAACCTTGGATGCTAAACTTCAGTGGGGCCCTCATATAGATAAATTATCTAAGAAACTTAGCTCTGCAGCATATGCCGTCAGAAAAATTCGTGGTTTAACTGATTTGGAAACAGCCCGATTAGTTTACTTTAGCTATTTTCACAGTTTGATGTCGTACGGCATTCTATTGTGGGGTAATGCAGCCGATATTCAGACTATATTTGTTTTGCAAAAAAGGGCTATTCGTTCAATTTATAAACTGAGTCCTCGACACTCCCTCAGAGACAAATTTAAAGAGGTAAATATTATGACTGTGCCGTGCCAATATATATATGAAAATTTGTTGTACGCGCATAAAAATATTAATTTGTTTAAAAAATACAGTGATATCCATAATATAAATACAAGAAATAAGGACAAATACATAGTTCCTTCAACTAGGCTTAAGAAAATAGGTGGCTCGTTTAAATGTCAATGTATACGCTTTTATAATAAACTACCCAGACAAATTCAAGAACTTAGCATTACTAAATTTAAATTATTTATAAAACGTAAACTTTGTCAGAAAGCTTTTTACTCTGTCAAAGATTACATTGAGGATTCAAATGCTTGGGATTGAGCTGTTTCGATTAATACATTGGCCATTATTTACTTTATTTACATTTCTTTTCTCTTTGACATTTCAATTATTATTTTGACATTTATGTGTACTTTTTAAAGTATATAATCTTTTTTTTATGTATTACTATTTGACATTGATATGTACTTTTTAAAGTATTGTGTATATGTTTTTGTGACATTTATTTTTGTGAATGTGAGGACTATGGAAGTCGTTGGTTTTTTTTTTTTTTTTAAATATGCGGTCTGACGGTTTGAGTATTTAATGCGGCCTACCCAAATGTCCTTACTTTGGTACTGTTCGTCAAGACGTTGGGCTCCTTAGTTTTTAGTTGAGCTAAACGACTACTGACAAATGCTTACACTGTCTGGACAGGTCCACTCAAATCTGTGTCCTTCTCTCATCAAGAGAGTGCCTCAGACATTAACCTCCATGGTTCTCGCACATTTTTGACCAATACGATTGTATGGACTTTAAAAGAGACTTTGACCTCTGAGTTTGTTTCGGATGTTTCTTCTCAGAGCAGTCCAGCTACGAAACACCGGCCCCATCGTTCGCTTAAAATAAATAAAAAAACAAAATATTGACGTGTAAAAGTGTTATATATATAACCTATTTACAAAATAAATATGATTTTATGATTTTATGATTTTTTTTAACAGTGATGCCACACTAGGCAGTGCCTGTATCGTGGCTATCAAACAATAACGATTACCCTTAAAATAATAAAATAAAATAAATCTGCATTTCGTTCTTTATAAAGTTGAAGTGCGAATGTGTTGTGTGTGTGAAATGTAAAAATAAGTGTTTAGGAGAGTATTATGAGTGAATAGCATTGAAATATTTTAAAAAGCGCTTGCTTCAAGATTAACTTTCTCACTACCTATTTAAAAAAAAAACTAACTTGTTTACTAAAATAGCCATCTAGACGTTCAAAACCAAGGAACTGCGGTTACTTGTTTTCAGAAAAGAATTGTTAATAAAAATGAGTACAACGAACCCATAAAAAGAAGCTAAACTTATAATTAAAAACCATCTATTTGCTACTGCTATCAATTACCCACTTAATTAAATTTGTTAAAAACTACTTCGAATTAAATAACTGTTATCAATTGTTTCTATTTAAAAAACCTTGGCACTGTTAGATTGACATCGCGTGTTAAATTGTTAATGTTGCCATTCACTAATTATAATTATTTGATTACTCTGTCATCAATAAGTGATGGGTGGACTGTCCCGATCAGCCGGCCTATTCTGTAAGATCTCACTTCAGTTCTCACTTCTGATTCCGCGGTGAAAACTATATTAGGTAGTACTATAACCCAATAAAAACTACGCTAGCGCCACTCAATGAGAACGTAGGTAATTTTTTAGTGAAAACTTGTCCAATTTGACATTGAATACTAAATATTTTTCACTTCAGGTGAGTTTAAAAAGAAATCGGGAATGAGATCGAAATCGAATTAGCACGCGATTTCTTACGGAATAGCACTGATGGTCTCCTGATCTTTGACACGACGCGATGGTTGGGTCCTCCCAAAAATCAAATTCTAGATGGGTTTGATTTTAGGGCCGGGCAGTATATTTATAGGTTTTTTATTTTTAGCGCCTTACTAATAATCGCTGCAATAAGTTATGACAGGTTTATACGTCAAAAAATGTATGGTTACACAGGCTTTATTCATGATTTACACAGTGATTATTAGTAAGGGCATTAGAGTTTTGCACAATCAAATGACGAACGCAATTCTTAAGATTACTCGTAGCTCTATCTGTTTGTCTGATTTAAATGTTCAACACTCAGTAGTTTTGCAAATAAACATCCCACCCAAATGTTTATTAGGGAAAACTACAGAGTATAAGATTCTTGAAAGAATACTATGATTATTTTATTATAACATCTTAGATTTTGCTAAAAACTGATCCGAATATCCGACCTCTAATTATATTATCTTTATTCTACATACTTGACTAGTCTTCATTAAGAAATGTGCCATGACCAACATTCGCCCAAGAGAATAATATTGATCAATAATTATTTCAAAGATTATAATTAGAACAGTAATCAACTCCTGTCTAAAGAAACTAGTAATTATTGTAACACTTTCTTTGTACGTAGTAATGATGTTAAATATATGTTATTATGTTTAATTGAACGAGTGTGTAATGGTTTTGTGTGACAGGTCATTGCCAGTCGCACCCATTGTCTCTCAAATTGTTGGAGAGATACATTATTTTTGTAATTACGTTGGTAGCGATGTTTCAGCGTTGGTTGCCAGTTTGAGTCTTTTTTAAAAGAAAACTTTGTTTAGTACTGGCTTTATGGCAGAGTGAATTAAAAAAAAAAATGAGGAGGTGTTAGTTTGTTTATCGAAGTACAAACACGACATTTTGTGACTTACAGAACACTTGCAAATTTAATTAAAAAATAAAACACTAATTTAAGATAAAAATTTGGGTTAAGCGCTTTCTTGAATTGTGTTGTGCATTTTAAAAATTTAGAGAGCAAAAGTATTACTAATAAAATTTAATTTCTTAATTCACTGTAATTTCTAGTATCTATTCACGTCTTCTGATATGCTACAATTCTAATTAATCTATAAAAATGGGGCAATTTTGGGACAATACAACCATGGGCTGCATTCCAAACACCAGGAATATACAAATTTTATCTACACTACCTCCCAAATACAATACATTTTTCGAATGCCAAAAGCTATTTATGGTTTACTCTACTTCCATGCAGAAAGCTGCGGTTACAAGCCAGTAAGTAATACCAGCTTTCCTCTGATATTTTCATTACAGCATATCCTCGGGGCTATGCAATTGTGCAACTAATAGTCGTACGGTTGTTGTGATCGGAACCGGTTCGGACAACGGATCGGACGCACCGTTATTCTATGGGTGGTGGTGTAAGGCAGGAGATGAAGAAAATCTACTTAAGCCAGAAGATGAGGGAAAGAGCTTGAAAGAAATAAAAACTATTAAACTACCACCGATGGTTGACTGGTAGAGAATGCCTAAGGCAATAAGTCCGCCTCTGTACATTAATTTGGGGCATAAAGTATAAATAATAAATAAAAGTCGTTTTTGGATAATTAACAATCTAGTATTCAGTATACCTAGCTAATGTACACGTAGGTGATTTTTTTTCTTTCGTCTTAGCGTGGAGTACACCTTAATTAGCGTGGGCCACAGAAGTTTCTTATTACTTTGACTCTTTCAGTAGCGTCCAATACTTATTGAAGAATCTAAAGACACAAGTAAAACGACGAGGTACAAGAAATCGTCAAATAAATTATCTGCTGAAGAAGTATAAAACAATAATCAATTTGTTAAAAACAACAAAATTTTACACAGATTTTGTTAAATAGCTAGTACTTACAAAAATATTTTCATTAACAATATTATCACTACAACTTGTAACTTGTACCACACAGAATCGTGACACAAACTAGTAAAGAACATGTTACTGAAAAACCGTGGGATTACGAACAAATCCGAGTGATTTCACAAATTACTGTTTATATAACCTTATGCTAGCTACATGCAAATAAATGAATGCAGACTATTTTATCGCGAATTGAGCAATTTGCTAAATTCTCTTCACGTGTTTATTTTTACGGTCTCTTTATTTAATAGAGTGTGAAGCTTTATCAGTTTTATAACATGTAACTAGAAAGTAGATATACCAACACTTACATGTATGTAAACTGTTACATACATAATATTTATATCATGTATGAAATAGTTTTAGCTCAAATGCCAGTTCTACAAATAATATTACGTACAAATTCAAGTCCTAACAACAGCAACAATATTCTCAGGCTAAGATATATATAATAGTTGCTTACTAAATGCTCCGGCTGTCATTTTAGGGGTAATGTTACCCCTAGGTAAAACTAATTATTGACTTTTGTCTTTAAAGTAACAGTAACGACTGAAACAGATTTTTGAATGACAACCGAGTCCAATGGTTTTACGTTCTTTCCGAGGTATGGATAGTGACACGTCGCCAATTTCTCAACAAACTTGAACACTAAGCCTGTCCCTGAAATCAAATATTAGTGCTTGCAACCACACTCCTAGCAGAGCAGTCCTTAATTTCAAAAAGATACGTATCACTATAGATATAAAAGGCAAAACTAGATATTAGTGCCCTTATCTTATCAACAAAATAATATCGAGTTAAATTGCTTTTGACCAAACATGAGTTAAATCAATTAAATTTAGAACAATTTACAGTCATTGAGATCAAAAATGTGATAAGTTTCTGATAAGATGTAATTAAGAACCATATTCGGATATCAGTAACGGTACCTTATTAAATATAATAGGGATGTTGACTACATCAAAAGAATGACATTCTGTTTAGTCCGTCTTTTAGACAGTTCAAAAATACTGGACACATATTTTTTGCTTGATCAAATTAATAACAAAATACAAAGATAAAGAGCATCAAAGTTCCGGAGAGGGGGCTTGTGACGTCACTCCTCAGTAAAAATTATACTAAGGTGTGACGTTTCACGAAACTTCAACGCGCTGTATTGTCGTCATTTTCTGTTTACGAAAAAAAAGAAAAAATACGTGTCCCAAATTTTTTGATTATCTAACTGACGGACTAATTACTTTTTTTTTGTCATCTTGCCTATTGATAGTGATATCTGCTTTTGTGTTTACCGTATAACTTACTAACAAATTATAAGGATGTATGTATGGAACTATGTATGCATGTTTGTTATGCTTTTACGCGGAAACAACTGAACTGATTTCGGTGAATTTTTGCAGTAATATTATTTAAACTGCGGTCCCGTCGTTCATTTATCATGTAGCAGAGCAGTCACGAAAGATGTGAACATAATCTGTGAGGACAGCTAGTCTATCAGTCGATCATACAATTCTTTGATTGTTTATCAGTAAAAACGGCGTCATAATTACTCCGACATACAGTTTCTCTAGCGTGTGGTCGGTGAAACCTACCGCAACTCGTGCATAAAGACGGGTTGCACTCCGGGAGTGCCGGCAGAAGTGAAAACTTGATTATAGCTGTCTACTATCCATCCGTCCTACGGTTTTTCGATCAGGTCACGTGTCCTGACGCGAGTTTAAGATTTTATACCCATTACAGAAAAAGTGCTCAACGCCGCTAAAGAAGTTTTCACTTCAAAAACACATTCGCTCATTTATTTACGAGTGTGCCTTTGGCTCGCCTGCCCCAAGCCATTAGCAGGACCACTATATCTCTCTCTCTCTCTATCTACAGCAAGCTTATATTAAGCTGTTTCGCCAAGATTTTCCAACACTATTACTCCACGGGTTAAAATATAAACAAAGGACATTGCCATGCGTCCATACATTGTTTGCCTAAGAACCGATAGGGATGTGTTTTTTCATTTTTGGTTCTAAATAATATATGTTTTCGGTTGAAACTAAATTAAAACTACGGACACTTGAGACTTCTAAAAGCCATCAAAATACTTAAATAACAACATCATGTCACATCAAAAGTATCATCTATATTTTCGACCAATATATTTGCAGCGGCAGAAGTCTTTCCAAGACACTTATTGATGTTCCCTTTCTCTTTTACATGGAGCCAGAAGCTGATCCGCAATTTACACAAAATATAGGATAATTTTGGGAATCCATGTTAAATCTGCAATGTCCGTTTAATCTCTTGACACCCACCGCCATGCCAGGTCGTCGTTCTTAGTAGGTCCGTACATCAGTCAATCACAGCCGGAGGTCGCTATTTCAAGAGGAAATCACAGTCCGTAGTTTAAGCGAAGTGGGTAGATAAAATCGGAAAGGAATAATAATAAAATGCAAACAACCAGATTACACAGAACCTGGTCAAATGTTGGCATCTGTCAATTCAATTGACGAAAAACAATAGACTAATATGTTGATCTTTTTTTCTAAACAAATGGCTTGTTCATTTGACACAGCGCTTTCAATCGCTTTAATGCCCATTTCACACGAGGGCAGAACAGTGGGCAGAACAGTACTGCTACTGTGTGAACGCACAAAACAGTACTGTTCTGTGCCAGCTTCTTAAAACGATGACTCGTAAATATTATATGTTTCCCACAACCAAACTATATGACGAATGTAAAGTTTTAACCGTGAGGCAACTCTTTATCCTCCTACCTTTCTACAGAAAACCTTCTCATATATGGCTATTAAGCTGTACACATGCAATGGATTACTGTTACTTACCAATTTTTACATATATAACACCTAATATACACACACTGACAATCACAAACATGCACACAACACACATACACACACATGCACGCACTCATGACTCGAGAGTTTATATGAATATAATAATTCAAATCGACACTGTTCTCACTTGTTAAATCTTATTATATAATCAATTTAGTTTAAACCAATGGCTGAACCCTGTCTCTTAAGATACAGGCTAGACCTAGTTTAAGGGATAGAGTCCAATAATGTAGTTCTACATAATTATACAATATAATTCTAAACTGTTTAGTGTAAGCCTTTATGTATAGGTGCACTGTTCCATGTTTTTATGAAATAAATACTTATTATTATTATAACTGTTCTGCCTCACTGTTCTGCCCTCGTGTGAAATGGGCATTATATATTCGTATTAAAACCTTATTCATAGATCAAGCGCTGAGAATATTGAGTTTTTCAATTTCGGTATACATACTTATTTTAATACTTGGCTGCATGAGCTACGATACCTTAGTCTACTACTAACTTCAAATTAAATCAAAATATCTGACACCGGAGATTGAAACGAAATTGAGTTACTTTTTATAATGTTTCTGAAATTAACACCTGTCCATTGTATTGTAATAGTCAAAAAGTACTTTATAAAAAAAAAAAAACTACTATGTCTATGACTATGACTACGACTACGACTACGACTACGACTACGACTACGACTACGACTACGACTACGACTACGACTACGACTACGACTACGACTACGACTACGACTACGACTGCGACTACGACTACGACTACGACTACGACTACGACTACGACCACGACCACGACTACGACTACGACTACGACTACGACTACGACTACGACTACGACTACGACTACGACTACGACTACGACTACGACTACGACTACGACTACGACTACGACTACGACTACGACTACGTAGACACGATAAAAATCTCACACACACTGATACAAGGTACAATTTTCCCGAAAATTGTACCTTGTATCAGTGTGTGTGAGATTTTTATCGCGCGTTCAATTGTTATCCGTCCTACGCTTTTTCGATCAGGGTCACGTGTCCTGACGCGAGTTTAAGATTTTATACCCATTACAGAAAAAGTGCTCAACGCCGCTAAAGAAGTTTTCACTTCAAAAAAGGTAAGACTTATTATTGACTTTGGTCTTTAAAGTAACAGTAACGACTGCCACAGATTTTTGAATGACAACCGAGTCCAATGGTTTGACGTTCTTTCCGAGGTATGGATCGTGCCACGTCGCCAATTTCTCAAAAAACTTTAACACTAAGCCTGTCCCTGAAATCGAATATTAGTGCTTGCAACCACACTCCTAGCAGAGCAGTCCTTAATTTCAAAAAGATATTAGTGCCCTTATCTTATCAACAAAATGATATCGAGTTAAATTGCTTTTGACCAAATATAGTTTACTCTATTAAATTTAGAACAATTTACAGTCATTATGATCAGAAAAATGATAAATTTCTGATTAGATGTTAAAACAACCGTATTTGGATATCAGTAATGGTACCTTATTGAATATTATTGATAGTGATATCTGCTTTTGTATTTACCGTATAACTTACTAACAAATTATAAGGATGTATGTATGGAACTATGTATGCATGTTTGTTATGCTTTTACGCGGAAACAACTGAACTGATTTCGGTGAAATTTTGCAGTAATACATATTATTTAAACAGCGGTCCCGTCGTTCATTTATCATGGAGCAGAGCAGTCACGAAAGATGTGAACATAATCTGTGAGGACAGCTAGTATATCAGTCGATCATACAATTCTTTGATTGTTTATCAGTAAAAACGGCGTCATAATTACTCCGACATACAGTTTCTCTAGCGTGTGGTCGGTGAAACCTACCGCAACTCGTGCATTGCATTTTAAGAGTAAAAAAAGACGGGTTGCACTCCGGGAGTGCCGGCAGAAGTGAAAACTTGATTATAGCTGTCTACTATCCATCCGTCCTACGGTTTTTCGATCAGGTCACGTGTCCTGACGCGAGTTTAAGATTTTATACCCATTACAGAAAAAGTGCTCAACGCCGCTAAAGAAGTTTTCACTTCAAAAACACATTCGCTCATTTATTTACGAGTGTGCCTTTGGCTCGCCTGCCCCAAGCCATTAGCAGGACCACTATATCTCTCTCTCTCTATCTACAGCAAGCTTATATTAAGCTGTTTCGCCAAGATTTTCCAACACTATTACTCCACGGGTTAAAATATAAACAAAGGACATTGCCATGCGTCCATACATTGTTTGCCTAAGAACCGATAGGGATGTGTTTTTTCATTTTTGGTTCTAAATAATATATGTTTTCGGTTGAAACTAAATTAAAACTACGGACACTTGAGACTTCTAAAAGCCATCAAAATACTTAAATAACAACATCATGTCACATCAAAAGTATCATCTATATTTTCGACCAATATATTTGCAGCGGCAGAAGTCTTTCCAAGACACTTATTGATGTTCCCTTTCTCTTTTACATGGAGCCAGAAGCTGATCCGCAATTTACACAAAATATAGGATAATTTTGGGAATCCATGTTAAATCTGCAATGTCCGTTTAATCTCTTGACACCCACCGCCATGCCAGGTCGTCGTTCTTAGTAGGTCCGTACATCAGTCAATCACAGCCGGAGGTCGCTATTTCAAGAGGAAATCACAGTCCGTAGTTTAAGCGAAGTGGGTAGATAAAATCGGAAAGGAATAATAATAAAATGCAAACAACCAGATTACACAGAACCTGGTCAAATGTTGGCATCTGTCAATTCAATTGACGAAAAACAATAGACTAATATGTTGATCTTTTTTTCTAAACAAATGGCTTGTTCATTTGACACAGCGCTTTCAATCGCTTTAATGCCCATTTCACACGAGGGCAGAACAGTGGGCAGAACAGTACTGCTACTGTGTGAACGCACAAAACAGTACTGTTCTGTGCCAGCTTCTTAAAACGATGACTCGTAAATATATATGTTTCCCACAACCAAACTATATGACGAATGTAAAGTTTTAACCGTGAGGCAACTCTTTATCCTCCTACCTTTCTACAGAAAACCTTCTCATATATGGCTATTAAGCTGTACACATGCAATGGATTACTGTTACTTACCAATTTTTACATATATAACACCTAATATACACACACTGACAATCACAAACATGCACACAACACACATACACACACATGCACGCACTCATGACTCGAGAGTTTATATGAATATAATAATTCAAATCGACACTGTTCTCACTTGTTAAATCTTATTATATAATCAATTTAGTTTAAACCAATGGCTGAACCCTGTCTCTTAAGATACAGGCTAGACCTAGTTTAAGGGATAGAGTCCAATAATGTAGTTCTACATAATTATACAATATAATTCTAAACTGTTTAGTGTAAGCCTTTATGTATAGGTGCACTGTTCCATGTTTTTATGAAATAAATACTTATTATTATTATAACTGTTCTGCCTCACTGTTCTGCCCTCGTGTGAAATGGGCATTATATATTCGTATTAAAACCTTATTCATAGATCAAGCGCTGTGAATATTGAGTTTTTCAATTTCGGTATACATACTTATTTTAATACTTGGCTGCATGAGCTACGATACCTTAGTCTACTACTAACTTCAAATTAAATCAAAATATCTGACACCGGAGATTGAAACGAAATTGAGTTACTTTTTATAATGTTTCTGAAATTAACACCTGTCCATTGTATTGTAATAGTCGTAAAGTACTTTATAAAAAAAAAAAACTACTATGTCTATGACTATGACTACGACTACGACTACGACTACGACTACGACTACGACTACGACTACGACTACGACTACGACTACGACTACGACTACGACTACGACTACGACTACGACTGCGACTACGACTACGACTACGACTACGACTACGACTACGACCACGACCACGACTACGACTACGACTACGACTACGACTACGACTACGACTACGACTACGACTACGACTACGACTACGACTACGACTACGACTACGACTACGACTACGACTACGACTACGACTACGACTACGACTACGACTACGACTACGACTACGACTACGACTACGACTACGACTACGACTACGACTACGACTACGACTACGACTACGACTACGTAGACACGATAAAAATCTCACACACACTGATACAAGGTACAATTTTCCCGAAAATTGTACCTTGTATCAGTGTGTGTGAGATTTTTATCGCGCGTTCAATTGTTATCCGTCCTACGCTTTTTCGATCAGGGTCACGTGTCCTGACGCGAGTTTAAGATTTTATACCCATTACAGAAAAAGTGCTCAACGCCGCTAAAGAAGTTTTCACTTCAAAAATAAAATTAGAAATTAAAATTCGATGATAAATTCAGAGAAGACGACAGGGTGGTTTATTTATAGTTAAAATACGGAACCTGTTATAATAAATTCATGCCTAATTGATTGCTGTAATCATCTCCCCAGCCTTTTCTCTTCTATAGGTTGGTTGTGTAACCTATACCCATAATATTAAATAGGTACTCAATCTACTTCACAACCCAGTAACTGAGTAACACGATACGCCCAAGAAGTAATTTAAACTAATTGTCAGACTTTCTGGCTTGCTATAACGAATGTTAAAGACCTGCAAATGACATCTAGGACTAACTGTTTCATGTACTTTCCGTGATGTCCTAGATAAACTCAGGAAGTACTTTATCAATTGAAAAGTCACATTTTTATTGCCCCGGTTTCTTGACTGAACCACCAGATCATCACTCCCTCCTATAGGAATCATAATATTAGATGGTTGTATTAATAGAAAATACTGCAGCTAAAAGTCCAGTCGGGTTTGGCACATTTAACTATTAAATATTCAGCAAAGAGTAAAGGAATATTTGACTAAAATGAAAAGTGTAACAATTAGTTTCCATGCTGTTGATTAAAACAAACCTTGAAACAGATACTTAAAATTCACAATTTAATTCATCGTTATTTGTAACTTTCTTTCGACTTAGTCAATATCGAGAGCTCTATTAAAAACCAGTACTAGTAGACTTCTAAGTATACCCGTATGAACATATACACACAAACAAAAGAATAAACGTAAAGCGGATTACACACGACACTTTCTCTGCGTCGTCGTGTCAAGGTCTAATGTGTTAAGTTACACTTATTGTTTTAATCGCTGAACCGTGAGACTAGGCTTTAATGTCGGTGATGACATTGAGGCGTATGTGTACTTAGCGTTACAATAGGAGGCTTTGAGGCTGAACGTATATTAGAATTGCCAGTTAGAGAATTGGTATTGAGTGTTGCAGAAAAGAATATTGTTAGTCAAAAGAGAGATTTAAATGAACTGAAAAATACACTATTAGCGGTTTCGCAGTACGTCCGATCTTAATCCGATTCAAATCCTCGAAAGAATGGTCTGTAGTAGTGTAGTGCGAAGTGCGAAACCGCTCTTACAGTGAATAGGCGATACTGTTTTATGTAATCACTTAAGAAAATAAAATGCATAAACTTGATTTAAATCTTTAATAATTTATAGCTTTTTATTTAATCCAAGCTTTATGCATAGTCTAGTCGATAAAATTAGTTAGTAATCTTTTTAATTTTAGAAATAAACAATTCCACCATATTCACAAAGTTATTTCATTAACCTTTTGACGACTAAGCGTCAACCGGCTGGCGGGCTGCTATTGTCTTTCTATTGTGTCTCGAATCACGTTTGTTCGAAGGTTTAAACAAAATAATAAAGTACCCTAGCTATCAAAGCAGGAAACCTTCACATCCTTTAAAATATACGTATACAATCTTTACCCGAGGACATAGTTTCCGTTGGTAACGTATCGACATATTATTTACAAACTCATCAAACCGCCATCTTCCTTTGCATCGCAAGACCTTTGTAGGTGAAGGTTCGATGAGCTGCTAGATAACTTGCAATTATTTCTATTGTGGTCATCATGCGATCTGTCGTTTATGGTCACCCGTAATTGTGGTCGGATGTCTCTCGTCGTTCGTGTTATTATGTCGTTTTGAAGGCTTTGCTAGTGTTGACTATGGCTGTCGACTGTCGGATTTGATGAGTTATTTGTATATTGATGTGTTATTTTAAGTCTACCAGAACTTATTCGTTTTATTTACAATTTAAACCCTTAACAAAATGTAAACAAAAACTATAAAGATCAAAAAGGTAGCTTATAGGTGTTTATGCTCAAGCAAGACGCTGTCTTATGTCCCTATGCCCTTTGTGCCCGCAGTATGGTCACTTTGTTTGGCAATGCTGATTGTTAGCCTCAATAATAGACCAGCCCTCTAGACACGTGATTTCAACTGTTTTAATTTAAATAAAAGGCAATTGATTCTTTTTTTAGTATTATTTGTCAATTACCGTGAAATTAAACATTAATATAATATTTCAAACAAAAAAATACTAATTCAGTTTTACACTTAGCATCTGTGTGTTTAGTATGCTTCCTAAAGGTTTCACAAAAACTAACGAGACTAATTCTGAATTCTTTATCCATTGCAGGCGGTGGTCGGCGAACAACGACACAGAGCAGTGCAAACGCGACGCGGGACTCGCAACTGCTCTCTCTGCTCGCGGCGCGTAGGCGACAGCTTCTCACCGACAGACTGGCGACTCATATCAATACGCTAGCATCATTAGCGCATAAGGCTAACAAGTAAGTATCGGGTCTTGGTGAAGGGACTAAACTGGGCTAGTTAGTCCTAATATAGAAAGGAAACTACAACTAAAATCAGTGTCTTTTCGCATTAGTTCACGCTAAATCTTATGTGATAATTTGAACCTCAGTCATTTGATTTGAAAATGACTAACTAATATATTAATCTATTATAACAAGAATCTAATATATAAACAACTTATAAGGAAGCAATCCCTACAAAAAAATGGTTCCTTTCTCCCAATTATTAAAAAAAAAATCATAATCTTATTTAAATCACATTATAATCCTTATATACCTTGAATATTGTCTAACACGATGTTTATCTCAATTTCAGAAGCAACACAACATTTGCCCAGTTAGAAGTTCGAGACTACAATAGTTCTACAGTGAAGAAGATAACGTTGGACAACTCAAGTAATGACTCAACGACCACACTTAAGTTTATAACCTCTGACGGGTCTAAGGAAATCCGACAAGATGTGAAACCCCACGAAATAAGGCACCTTTTTATACCCAGGGTATACCAGGAGAACAAAAGTAGAGCAGGATTTATGAACAACCGAAGAAGAGAGGGAATCAACAAGGCTGTTACGATACCTGAACACAGTGAAATTACTGAAAGTAGCATAATTTATGTCCCACCTGAAAAACTGGAAAATCTAGATAAGGATGTTGAGTTAGATCCTGAAGAAGAGTTCCAAGTAGATGAATCGAACCACGGCCTATATCTGCTTAATTATTCTGACACGGAAAATGTAACACAGAACACGAATGCAAATAGTACAGTAAGTGAAACTAAACACAATACTACTTTAATTGAAATCACAACACAATCTGCTGTAGTTACTAGTGAAGGCACATCGGAGAAACCAGCCACAAAGGACTCAGAAGAAAAAACAGAAGTAAACGCCATTGTTAACAGTACAGAGAGTAAGAGCACAAAACTAGTAAAAATTGAGAGTGAAAAAGAAAATCGTACTCTTTTTATGACCGACGAGATTTACAATCACTTTCGGCCACTTGAAACCGAATTACCCGTTGAAGAAATGGCACCATTTAAATATTTCGGTCAAAAACTAGGCGGACAAGTTATTAGCGATAACCTTACTAATTCTCCTACGTTGTCTGCATCTACGAAATCAGTGAATTTTATTGTGGCACCAATAGAGAAAAGGAAATTCAATTCGAGGTATTCAGCTACTGAAAAGTATAAGAACACTAGCGTAGATGAAGAAGAAATTAATGAAGATATGGATGTATCAGTTGTTAAGAATGTTATTGAAAAGAATAAAATTAGAAATACAGTTAAAGGGCCTGCTCCAGCGCGCCACGTGGGTTTAGTTAATCAATATAGAAAGTTTTCAACAACTGTACCACCAACTACCAAATCACAAAACGTTGCTCAGTTAAATGTCACTGAACCAATAGTTCCACATCCTATGCCAAACTTATTTGACAAAAGTAAAGATAGTAACAGAACAAACAGTACAGCAACCAATAAAGAAATAGCGCCAAAACCTAGTATCAGCAATTCAACAAGAGAAAATACATTAACCAAATCGAATGTAACTTCCACTTCGCCCAGGAACTATACTCGAAACTATTCAAACATAAGAAGACGTCCTTTAAGAGTAATAGCTGCCAGTACTGAAATTAGTCCAGTGCTAACCACTTTGATAATAAATGCTACTACGACTGAAAAAGCAGCTACGTCAGTGTACACAGCTGTAGTTACATCGGTATCTATAACTTCATCTATGAAAGGAAATAATAAAACTGATAGTAGTCTAAAAGAAGATGATAGCAGCAAACTACCTGATAAATTAGATATTATTAATGCTACAAGTACTACACCTAAGCCTATTACGATAAATGAAACAGAGACTACTACAATTTCACCTTCAAGTTTTAAACCGAAACACATAATTCGAATCAGAACAACAACAACAGATAATCCGAATTCGAGTCCTAATTCTGCGTTTCCGATTGCCAGTGAATTGTCAAGGAATAAAGAGCTTATCAAAAACGACACTGAATCGAAGATATCAGATAGGTTAGCGAATATATTTCGACAGAGAAACATTGAAAATTCGACAAATGGAACTAGAACTAATAAGCATAGAAGAAGACGACCTACGACTACTACTACTACGACTCCAGTATCATCTGTGCCACCGACTGATCAAGTAACAGAATCCCCAATATTAACCACACCGGCCACAACTGTACTTTCTAGTTTCCTCACAACAACTGCGCCCCCTTCAACAACACCAGCTTTTAAGCCATTTGTGGTGACTTCCAGAACATCATCAGAATCAAGTTCTAAACCAGTTTTTGTTGCAAATACTACAGCTAAGAACGACAAAACAGTAAATAGAACGGACGATGAAGAAGCTGAGGACCCAGCGTCACAGAATGAGGAGGTGGTTATTGAAGCTGAGAAAACGTATACCGCGTCATACGTTTTGGCTGGATTGGGATTCTTGCCAGTTGCAGCGATAGTTGTTTTTGTTTTAAGAAGTATATTAAATAAGAAGACCAAAGAAATTGATACGGAGTACGAGGGTTACTTCGAAGACGGCGATATTAAGAAGGAGTCGCCTATCACTCCTGTGGCGAGGCCTCCGCTGCCAACACCAACGAAGCCTGACCAGAAATGGGAGTTCCCAAGAAACAAATTGCGCCTTCAGACGTTACTGGGGCAAGGAAATTTTGGACAGGTGAGATTTTTATTTAAATTTTGTTGTATTTCGTCATTTAATGAGAATTATTGCTAATTTAATCTGGTTTGAAATATTACAAGTTATACTTATTTCACATTATCTATTAATTTAAGTTAACCTAGTTTAGTAATACATTAATTGAACAAACTCGCAATCGTCGCGCGTTCGTTGTAGTAAAAATGTAATGAATTTGCATTTTAAGGAATTGATCAATATTTGATTTATTAAATTACCTATTAAAATACTGTAATGCTACATGTTAGACACATTATAGTTGTTAAATCTATTGAACATTTATAGGTTGTTGATCGCCCTGATTTAACTAAGAGCATTAATAAAGCAAAATCATTTAAATTTCAGGTATGGAAAGCTGAAGCAGATGACTTGAACGGTCACGATGGACTGACGCGACTGGTAGCAGTCAAGAGCATCAAGGAGACGGCCTCGCAAAAGGAGAAGCAAGAACTACTCCACGAGATTTACATCATGCAGAAGATAGGGACACATCCCAACGTTGTGACCTTGCTTGCCTGTTGTACTGAACTAGGTAAATCTTCTTTTACAACTTTATCATATTAGTCTGTTTCATTAATTCTTTTTAAATTATTTCAACCACAACTGAAATTCGACATCGCGCTATAAAAATGCGACTTGATATTATACAAAATCCTGACGAGAGCCGTCTTGCAGTAGCACCTGATACAATACCCGTATGGTCGGAGGATCCTCCCTCTTCCTGACTTTACACTGTTCGTCATACCTCTTACAAAAAAAAATCTCTTACATCACAACTAATTAGATTGTCGCTTATGCAACATACATATTTGTATTAGTCATAGTCATAGTATTTCTCACAATATGATTTTAAAGCGCTAGTTCATCTACAATATTAACCTACACAAAAAAACTGCTGCTTCAACTCATTTATCTTTCGTTTCCAGAACCCTATCTCCTAATAATGGAGTACGTGATGTGCGGCAAGCTGCTGACGTACCTGCGCGAGCGCCGGTCGCGTCCCGACCGGTTCAGTGGCAGTGGAGCGCTGACGTCACGAGACCTCACCGTCTTCGCCTATTGTGTGGCAAGGGGGATGGATTATATTGCGTCTAAAGGGGTGAGTTATTTGACCTGATAATATGGGTTTTATCTTGGGTGTCCTGTAGTTACTTATAGCATGTGTACAGATTTCTTGATGTGTATTGGAAAACTTGGTCAGTAACTCAGGTTTCGATGTAGGAAATAGTGGTAAAAGAAACTCAACATCATTTTCCTATAGAATTGGTTAGAGTTGCCTTCCTGTTTAACCGGATTCAGCTGAAAACCTGCGTTTTACAAAGAGCGATTGCATTGATCAGATCTTCACAACCTAGTATACGTTACGCTGATGTCAGGTTTTCTGACATCTGACTACCTGTAACGGCTGTCAAAAAAATTACTATATACAACCGGGACCAACGGGTTTACGTGCTTTTCGAAAGACGGGATGTCAGTGATAAACTTTAGAAAGTACATAATATGAATTGAAACTTGTCACATTGGTACTTGTCCGGATTCGAACGCCTTGTGGAAGCCACAAAATTTCACATGTAGGCAGGCCTTAACCCCAAGTAGTAAAAGTAGTAAAAGAGTCTATAGGACTTTCAGAATACTAACTTTCTATCTTTCCAGATCGTCCACCGCGACCTAGCGGCCCGCAACGTGCTGGTGGACCACAACAAGCTGTGCAAGATCGCGGACTTCGGCATGTCGCGCTGCGCGGGCGCCGGCTCGCGCGCGGCGCGCGGCGCGCTGCCCGTGCGCTGGATGGCGCCCGAGGCGCTGCTCTACAACGTGTACAGCCATCACACTGATGTGTGGGCCTTTGGGATACTGCTGTGGGAGATCGTGACGCTTGGTTAGTGGATCATTAATGTTATATCATTTGTGGTTCATAGTTTCTGTTAGAAAGATTTAGAAATCGAAATCTTCAAAAAATTTTAGAGTCCAAAATAATGTAAATTATTATAAACATATATTTTTTTTTAGATTTATTATAGTTTATATAATTTGTATGCTTGTGTCATCACAAGTGTACAAATGATATTAAAGTACACAGTACATGTTGATGTACTGTGTTTCTATTACCTACTAAGTATTTTACAAATCAAATTAATGCACTTATGTATCATCTTTCTATTTAGTTAATAAGAACTTATTTTGCACATGCCTTATTCAAACACTTTCTTAAGAAAAAAAGAAAGTTAACACTAAGAACTTCTTTCTTATTTTGACAAATATTATTTTAAGAATTTCTTCAAATCCAATGAAGAAAAAGTAGGAATTAGGAACTCATACTATTAAAAAAAATAGACAAAACAAACTAGATTATAAAACTCTTAAGTATCCTCCCCTTAACTTACCACAACTTCCATCAATCCCCAGGTTCAACGCCATACGCCGCGATGTCCGGGCGCGAGGTGCTGGCGGCGGTGACGGAGGGCTACCGGCTGGAGCGCCCCCCGCACTGCAAGCCGCAGCTGTACCGCGCCATGTCCGCGTGCTGGCACGCCGACCCCTCGCAGCGCCCCTCCTTCGCCTCCCTCAAGTCACAGCTAGCAGAACTGCTGGACAATGAACCCTCAGAAGGAAACTACGTGGACCTGGACTCCTTTTACCAGGAGTCCTCGGTGTATAGCGACCCGTCCGCCATTATTAATGATGATGAAGGACTGTCGGCGGAGTACGACCGGGAGAGGCGGTGCTTTAGAGAGTGAGTAGTGACGGTGGTGGGGGTGAATGGTGTTTGAAGGACATTGTTTGCTCACACCACCTTAGATTTTGGACCCTGTTAATTCATTGTGTCTTTGATTCTAATGTTTTAATTTTGAAGTTTATTGGAAAAATAAGATACAAGCTAAATGGATACGCTATATGGTATCTTTAGGATACTTATTCAAGAAATAAACCAATGTTTTTTTTGGTTTCGCATCATATTACTAGAATATTTCCAAAAATTATTGTTTGTTAAAATCTGTTATGAAATCTGATAAATTCGAGTCGATCCCTTATTCTACTTTGTCAGCAGAATATCTGCACAATATTTAATAATACTCTAATTTCTAGACTTACCACCGGACAAGCCAAGTTCGAGAACCGTGCATTCAACTTTCGCGAGGATGAGCTACGGAATAAGTTCGGCATCGGCACTCCGCGGATGGGAGGTTTCGGCATCCGAGACGTTCCCTTCAACGACAGAAACTTCTCCGACGGCGAATTCAACGAACGGAATTTCCCGAAAGAAAACTTCAGTGATACGAATTTTACCGAACGCAAAGATGGGAAGCTCTCGACCTCCAGTTTTCATCGAGAGAGGGAAAGAGAAAGAGAGAGGGAGAACCCTTTAGTCAGTAGAAACAGCTTTAATGGGTTCCCTAGAGTAGGGACGAGGGACAGAGACAATCACTTCCAAATGGCACCTGACGGCAGGAATAAGAGGGTATCGGAATTTGAATGTGACATTTAAGCGCGACAAGATGGCGGAGTTGGTTCAAAATTGGAACGCTCTCAGTAGTGCCAACTTTGCCGTGTGATATTGGCGCACTTTTAAAGATGTGGGCATAACTTAGACTTGTTATTTAGTTGGTAGTGATGTTAAAGAGAGGCTATAACCGCCTTGTTGTGTATAAAGATATTGTATACGAAATGCGGTTGTATTGTTAAGTCAAAAGAATTTGAAACTGTATAAATGTCTTAAGTTTATTTTATATGATAAATATCATGATTGAAACAGATGTGTTTTGACTATGATATACTCCAACCTTAAAGTTTTGATACTTGTTGAGAAGACTAAGTTATGCCTGATTTAGACTTCATCACATTCCCACTAATTCAGTGAAACTCGACTGAAATGTAATTAATTAGTGTGTTCATATTTAGGCATATTCCGCCAAACACTAGCACTGATTTGACAAAACACAATAATTTTGCACTAGTGTGAATACAAGACATGACAAGTGTGAATTTCATACTTACTGAAATTTTATAACTTGGCAACTATGTTTATATTTGTAAATAATTTTGTTAATTTATAACAGTATTTTTATATTAGTGTATGCCGTGGTTTTGATATGAATATTTTGTAAATAAAGAACTGTTGTGTATGTTGGTTATGTATAGGTAGATTTACGCATACCCCGCATTTGATTCCGGCCTTATTAAAATAATAACTGGGCTAAGTTTTTCTTAACACTGTATTTCAAAGGTTTTAAAATGGAGAAAGATTTTTTTTTTGTGTTTGCTATGAAACTTTTTCGAATCATTACCAAACTAAAGATACGAACAAACTCAAATTAACTTCTTTCTCTTAAAAATAAAATTGACATATCCAGTTAAAAATGTCATATAAATCAAGTTATTAGTATTCAGTTTATTTAAAAAACTTCAAAGTATCAAGTGTATAAAAGTTGGATCATAATGGTGCTACATTATATATCATGAGCGTACTATAAATAATAAATGTTTTTGTTATACGCTGAGTGTTATATAACATTTTATATTTTGTGTTATTTACTCACAGGTTTATGTATGTTTCTCTATTCCAGATATCGCTGTCTAGTCTCAAAAATTGTATGATTGTATGATAGTATTGGTTATAGTAAGATCTGATTGTATTTTAAGTTTAAAAAGAATTATTTTATTACAAATAAATATTAAAATGTATTGAAAAATTATATGGTAATTTTATTTTTACCCCGATCGTCTGAATGACTTACATTACTTACTATTTTCGAGACGCATTGTATAGTAATATAATATATATAAATTTTTGTATATTTTTTTTACAAATTGACTAATTTTGTATTAAACATGTTAAAATTCACGGTCTTCCTTTTATTTGTGGCACTATGTTATTTAGCAAAAAATTATAAGGTATTTCAACACTTATCCACTTACGTTGAACCCATATCGAAAAAAAGTTTTTCATAAAAAGTTCTTCTTGGTTAATTATATAGATTTTTGAATTTATTTTTGAAGATTTCGATTATAGATTCTACATAATGTATAAAGTAAATACTATATATATACTCAGAGCAAACTCTTTTCAGGGTCTCTTGATATAATTTTTTCTGTTTTTTTCTGAAAAATCTGAAAAATAAATAAATAAAATAATAAATAAATATACTGGGGCAACTCACACACCGTCATCTGATCCCAAGTTAAGCTCTGCTTAGAGCTTGTGTTATGGTAACCAGACAACTGATATACATACTTATATATTTTATAAATACATACATATTATAGATAAATTACACCCAGACACAGAACAAACAATCATGCTCATCACACAAAGTTTGTTCTAGGTAAGTTTCATAGCAGGTAGCATATAGCCGACGATCGGGGTAGGTGACGCACCTTGTCCTCTCAGTAGACTGACGCAAGTTGATGACCATGATAATGATGTTATTGACGATGATGATGAAAATGATGACTAGAGAAAATAAACTGAACACACAATTGTAAGAATACAAGTTTTTTTTTTGAGAATGGGAATCATCAAATGACTTCTTCCGCCCTGGGCGGGGCGGGAGGGAGTGTCAGACTGTTACTGACTAAAACCCACTCATGTTCCTTCGGTTGCCCTTTATGTTCCGGGGCCGCGGTATCTATTAGAACTATTCCGTAACCCCGGAAGGCATTGGCCCTTAGAAGGCACCCTCATGTGCTGACCGCTCTTTGAGACAGACGTGGAACAAAACGCGCCGGCAAAGAATTCAAGTGATAGAAATTCATTGATACTGGAATGATTATTTTCGTTTTGAAATCAATTCTACAAATAACAGCAATATTCTAAACTCAAAAGGGAAAGTACACATCCGTGCATTAAACAGACCCACCTTAACTTACCCAACAGTGAAATACCGCAAGTTTACATTTGGTGCCATCATCGTGCAACACAGATAGCTGAACGTTTGTCTATACTGCAGTAATGATGGTGCACGCGAGTGTAATGACGGTGTACTTTCGTTCAACCGCAGCCTGAGCGTTGCTTAACGCGTTTGTTTGATGTCCTTTGTTATACAGGTTGGTGAAAAAATCTCTTACTTCTACTAACTGCTACTAAGCAAAGCTCTCCTTCATTAAATTCACTTCTCTCGTTGTTGACTTAACTCAAAAACTTATCACGATGCTGTTAGCTGAATCGATGGTGTCTCGTCATCTTCTTTTTAGTCAGCCACGATTTCGTCTGTGTCAGATAACCAGTTTTGTAATACATCAACAATTTAACTGACTCCAGCAGACATGGCCTGCAACGTCTTGTTTTAGACTAGCAGCTTCTTGAGGTATAAGTACTGATAATTTGCACTATATTTATATATTTTTTAATTTCGGACACTAAACGATTACTGACTAATGCTGCACTGTCTAGACAGGTCACCTCAAATCTATGCGCTTCTCTCATCAAGAGAGTACCTCAGACATACACCTACATGGTTCTTTCACATTTTGGACCAATTCGATTGTATGGACTTTAAAAGAGACTTTGACCTCTGAGTTTGTTTCAGATATTTCTTCTCAGAGCTATCCTTCGGCTAGGAAACACCGGCCCATAGTTTGCTTAAAATAACAACATCAAAATTTGACGTATAAAAGTGTTACGTATATAACCTATCTACAAAATGAATATTATTTCCATTTTTTGATTTTCAACTAACAATGCCATTTTTTTCACTTTTTGTTATTCTAACAATGAAACTGAATCTGGTTGATGACTGAAAACTGACTCAATAAAGGAATTATGTTGTAAGCGCCTAAATTATTTTGTGAGCATTGCTAAGTTCTGCGTGGTTTGAATAAAGTAAGGCGTCTGTAGTTGTGTAAGCGTAAGTAATTATTGACAAAAAAACTGGAGATTCATTTACACAGCAGACATTAACGCAAATATGCAGCTTAATTTGGTGTTAGGTATACATATTTTATAACTAGCCTGCTGTTTTTAATATGGCAAAAAAGTTGATTAAACCTTTATGACACAGAAAGATTGAGGACTTTAAATGGGAATTTTTAATCTGTCTGTTAGTTACAAAGTCTGCTCCAAAAAAATTTTGACGGCAACAAAAGTGAATTAGCTTTAATTGATATAAGTTATATCTGCAGGCAATATTTTTTGTAATAGCGCAGCAAGTAGAGATTCGTCTACATAACTTTTTTGTCGATCTTTTCTCTGATCTAACATTAATTAATTTCCACAATAAGTCCCAAACTAGGTGGAACCGAAATACCTCTACAGGTGGTTTAAACAAACAACATATTTTGTTGTTAATGTCGTTACACCCTGTATACGCAATCTTCAGTGTTACGCACAACAAAGCTTCAATCACAAAGAAAGTAACAAGTATCGACTAACCGCACGCTTTTAATAATTCAATTGTTTCCTTCTTTCGTTTATTTATGAGATGCAGTGACAATGTTGTGAAGAAAAAATGTTGGAAGACAACAGGGAAAATAGAAAAAAAAATGAGGTTTTTTTCTTTCAATCTAGTTTCAGTCATTTTCTTTAGTTTCATTTCTTTTCAATATTTATCTCCAGATGTGCCTATATATATATATGTTTTGCTTTATTATTGGTGGTCCAAAATTACTATCAAGAGAACTTATCTATGATTAGATAAATAATCGGCTATAATCAGGGCAAATCTGTAAAAATCAGTTTATTCAGGAAAGTTGCTTGTTATTAAATAAATACCTTAGGACAATTCACACACGGTCATCTGATCCCAAGCTAAGCAGAGCTTGTGTTATGGTAACCAGACAACTGATATACATACTTATATACTTCCTAAATACATACATATTATAGATAAATTACACCTAGACACAGAACAAACAATCATGCTCATCACACAAAGTTTGTCCTGGGTGGGAATCGAACCCACGACCTCCGGCTTAGCAGTCAGGGTCACTAACCACTAGACCAACTGGCCCGTCAATACTATAATTTAATACTATAATTTGTTCATGTAGCGTTTACTAATTACTAGCCACCTTAAATGTTACTCCGTTAAATCTACATATTTACATTATCACTGAAAATGGTAAATTTCTTATAACTACGATGTTTACTTATGTTTTATGCGAAAACAATCAGAGCGTAACACTTCGCGTAATTCCCTTTTTTATTCGTAACTTATCTTTTGTACGTACTTGTGATCTTATCATAACGGTGGTTTGCTATATGTAGCTGACTGTTTCATCTTTGAAATACACGTTGATTTTATTCAGTTTCTAATGATTTGAAAAACTTTTGTTTTGCATGGGTCAATAATTACCAGACACATAAACTTATTTTCAAACTTATAAATAACTAGATTTTACCAGCAGCTTCGCCCATGCGGATGTCGAAACTTCCATCATCTTCAAAAAATAGTTTTGATGAAATGATTTAAAATACATAATTATAGGCTTATAAATCAATGTCAATTCAAATCTATAGATATATTAAAGAAGGAGATATGCCCTGCAGACGAAAATGTATCGGATACCTGTGTCTCCTGTTATCCCTACCACACGGCAACTACTACACGCGCAGTTCAGTAAAAGCAATAGATACGCAGCCGCGCACACACCCGCATTTCTTGTACTAGAACGTACAACACAATCAATTATGAACCTTAAAACACCTACACAGAGTGTATTTACCATGCACATTGATGGCTATCGTTGTGCTGTGCAAATGCAATTTATTTTACATTTACGCTAGTGATTGACTAAATCGGAAAATTATCGAAACTTCTATTTATTATCGACCAAATCCTTTTTGGGTTCTCGGAAGTAAAACTAAATAAAAAGATGGCGTAAATAGATAAATTTGGGTTTGTGTAACTTAAAAGCATTTTTGAATTTTATAAATATGAATACGATACAGTTATTTATTTATTTGTTTATTTTTTACGATCGTATAATACTGATACAAAATGGACACGATGGTCCAGATGCCACGCGACATGCACTTGAACCGTGTTAGGTAAGCCGAGGGAAATATTTAAGGACGCTGTAATATTTGGTCACATATGACTAATAATAATAAAACAAAATTAAAACAGGGTAAATATTAGTATTTTCTTTGATATTCCAAGCGGGTTAAAACGGTGGAAAAATTAAAACAAATAACTCCCAAACAATATTTTATTCGTCAGGCGACTTTGTTGTCGATAACCTACGCTAAAGGATTTGCACATGGACATCATTATCTCACGGCAAGAACCAGCGGCCGCATCACGCGATTCTTGCGTTTAGTTAAATATCGTTTTGTGATTTTTACATTGCTTGTCTTGTCACTAAGTGACAAACTTGCGTAGTTGTGAAGGAGCAATGTATTTCATTTTCATTCACATGCAGTCGCTGTGATGCTTAGAAACGAAATAACAGAAAATTTTTTTTTCGATTTGTTATTTTTTATGATTTTAAAGACAAATATAGGAAAAAATATATGAAATGTGATTCCATTGTTGACATAGTTTTGATATCTGCTTCACTTTTTGCAAGAAATCGCTGAACAATACGGTATTTTAATTTGTTAACACGATGGCGTTCGAAAGCACACTAGTTCGCGGACACGGCCACTTACGAACGACCTGTAGCACGATTGCATGTTGCGCGGACAGCGACACGCCCACTTGCCACTTCTCCTGTTATTTATATTTCTATGGGTGCAACGTATACAAAATTACGTAAACAAAGCTTTCACCGCTATAAGATAATGTTACTCAAACAACATAATAATCCAGACACAATTCTTACAACTATAGTTTGCATGTATCAAATCTCTTGATGACTTATTTAACTATTATCTAATTTTGACCAACTTAAACTACTACAAGCTACAACCAAACTTCTAACAAATAACATAGAGTTCTTATTTCAACAGCAGGTGATATGCACACTCGTCGCCAAGTCTATCGATAACAATACACAGACTGTCTTTCGTAACAATTACTTCCGAACTGTGAAAGCTTGAAGTACAAGACAAAAATCTTAAAAACGCAATATCATCATTATCAATAGTACTAGGTATGTCTATACATTTTTTCTTCACTAACATAACACATCATGATGAATAGCTGTAAATTATGACAGCGTCAACTTTTGTACCTATAAGTGAGTACAGGATCTGTATTGTTCGATGATAAGATTATCAGATGACCAGGGATGACCTCAGCATCACGGTGAAAGTCGTCAGTTCCGGTATTACCCGACACCTGTAAATACAAGACGAGAGAGTATGTTTGTGTGCGTGTGTGGGGGAAGCGCACGCGTCCATTTGTCTTCGAATCGCGGAGCTCTGCGTGCGCGCATCGCTGCGGAAAAGACATCAACGCGCTCATAAAAATCTTTTACAATATATTTTTTTCATCTCAATAATGTGTTCGTGCAAAGTGATAATATGATTAAACAGTAACAAAAAATTATGATAAATAGCTTTAAAGATATTTAATATGAATAAAATGGCGTGTTTTATTAGACTTTTTATATTCGCGACGTTCGTGGCGCTTCTGAAAGCGGAAGATGGTTTGAGAGACTTTGAATTCAGTGACCCTGATGAGGTGATGATTGCGCAGGAATCGAGGCAGTATCAGACAGTAGTCAAGCCTCCTGTGAGGATAGTGAAGCCGACGGGAGTGACGAACTCTCATAGGCCTCAGTACAACCTGGACTCTTTTGAAGACAGGCACGATACGTTGGAAGAACTGGACACAGCACCACGGAGGACGCTAGTTAAAAATTACAAATCGTCTCATAAGATAAGGGCTAAGGAGGGGATGATTAAGGATGCTGTGTTGAGGGCTCTGGAGAGGAAGGACCATGTGGGCAAGTTTGCCCAGATCCTGCCCATCATTAGAGCGATGTCGGGCAACCAGAGAGTGGCACTAGCGTCGCTGGTTTCCAGCCAGGTCAGCACACCACCAGGAAGAGCACCATTGAATCTTGCTCAGGTAAGAATATCTATATAAATATATGCATTTGTTCCTCACTCAGAAGCTGAGAGTTTTTTCAATTCTCGTTTACTGACCTCTCTCAATCTTATCTTTTATTTAAAATCATTGAATTAAACAATCATTTCAATTCATAAAGTAGTTTTTTTGCTTCAGATATCATCGACTAACAATTCTTCATTTTCTCTTGTTAAATTGTTCTATTATTTACGGCTCGGTTCTCTATGAAGAACGAGCGAAATTATTTGACTAAATTCTACATAGGAAATTGATTTAAAGAAATATAAAGCGTGTATTTTCAAAAGGGCTAGGACCAGCATAAACAATATAAATATGATAAACCTTTGAATAACACTTTGTACTGAAATTGAAATTCTATTTGTACTGCATTTTAGTTAATTCTTGAACATATTTTTTTAAGTCGTAGTAATATTATTTATTGCTGTAAAACTATTAAGAAGGCTCTTTGGAATACAGAAAATTATTCATCTTTCTTTATTTGTAACTTTAGAGTTTCTTGCTCATTCTTCTTCATACGTAACAACCCTTTGTTGTATGTCAACATTTTACTTGTAAATGACATTCTAAAGTACCCTATTTGACAGTCTAATGTAAATAACTCGTAACAACCCTTTGTTGTATGACAACATTTAACTATTATACTCGTAAATGACGTTCTAAAGTACCTTATTTTACAGTCTAATGTAAATAACTGCCTTCCGGGGTTGCGGAATGTTTATAATAGTTACCGTGACCCCGGAACATAAAGGGCAACAGAAGGAGCATGAGTGGGTTTTAGTCAGTAAAAGTCCGCAAGCCCTCCCGCCGCACCCAGGACGGGAGCAGTCATTTGATGATTTTCCACTCCCAAGAAAATAAATGTAAATAAATAATCTGACATTTACTTATCTTGGACTTTAAGCAGATATCCACATCGACAGCCTCGTTATATAGATAGACCTAGGTTTAAATTTTTTTACTAGTTAATGGCAAACCTATTGCCATAAACGATACTAAAAATCTAGCCTTCGTGCCGCTACTAAATAAAATCCTAAACTCCGTTCAATCATAACGTAACAATTGTAATGGTTATCTAACGGTCAATTTGAGGTAAAGTCTATTGTTTTATGTCATTCACCAAATCGTAACACAAATCTATCGTCTGAGAAAATCTTAGCATTACAATGTTGTGCAGAACAATAATTACGATCCCACGAGCTTAGTAAAACGGAATGGATTAGATTTGTATCAAATTCTATTATATTATAACACAGGTTTGTTGATGCCAATGCTGGTTATCTTTCGACTCTGAGTTAATTGTAAATAAGGGTCTATAATCACTGCTTATTGTTATTCCATGGCAAGGCAAAGACCTTTTCTCCTAAAGAGAAGAAACTAGCATTGATCTTATTGAGATATTTGGCGATTTCACAGCTGTTCTGCAATTTCAGTAACGCCTTTAGTAACAGTATTGCGCCCATCAGTAGTCGTGTGATGTTACGTAGTCTAGCCCCTAATAATTGGGCTATAATACTCAAAAAAGTATATAATCTCCGATTAGTCATTATTACATTCTAGGTAGTTCCAGATAGTATGTGCGTTTATATAAACAAAAAACTGTTTAGTTTTACTATATAAGTATTGAAAATTTCCTCACAATATTTTCCCTTACTAATGTGAATGATGCCCTAGATAAAAATAAAAAAGTTCGAATAAAAGTTCGTTTCGCAAGCAAAGCATTATTATTCTAGTAACTAAGTAATCTGATTTAGCAATATGAATTGTATGTTATAATTGGGACTAATAAATCGGACTCCGGAATGAACACTTGTTTCCATCTGCCACCTATCCTCTTGGATACACTTCAGTATAAAATAAGACAAGCTACATCGATTCTTAGCAGGGCCGGTTGCTGAAGCTAATGAGGCCGAGGCGCCTAACCACGAAGCTGTTATGACCACAAGTACTATAATTATATTATATTAAATAATTATATTACATATTATATTATATTATATTATATTATTATACAATTTGTAAATTAAACTCATGTTAGAACCTCATTAATTCTGAGTTAAGTTTCGCCTACGACGCACGCTATCTAATTTTGGTTTATATTCAAACATACTTTTGACTATAATATGTTATCATCGTTCTTTAAATTTAAGTATCAAGTGTAATTCAACATCTATTTTCTTTATAATAATTTTGAATTTGAAATCTTTTAATTTCATTATTATAATAATATGATCGAAAGTCATTCTCTACACAACGTCATATTTTTTTTGAAAAATTTCACCAATCTAGTTTTTAAAACCAATAAATATAATAGCTTGAATATTCGTTTTTTAAATTAAAATAAAATTATAACCAATCAAGTTTTCTGTAATCAATGCATTCAAATATTAGGTAATCGATTGAAATGCACCTAGAATCTCTCCTCTTTCCTTGTTTATGTATACTAGGAGTACTTGCACGTGTATCATAATATAAATAGTTGTATGTCATTGTTGTTCCGGGGAACATTGGAGAAGTCAGACGTTCGACCTAGAACTTTTGGCACTGTTGTACAACTTACTCTTAAGAGACTTTTCAGTACTTTCGCTATATTTCCGTACAAAATAATAATAATTATTATTTTTATTATTATCTATTTTTTTCCTGTAGCCAATGAGATCGTATCAACTAAATCTATTATTTCCAGTAATTGATTTGTACTCGTTAAGTGGGACACTGGCAGGATATTATATAAAAGCGAAAGGTCACTCATTCATTCATACATTCGCTTACTGACTTAACAGGAAATATATTTTAGCTATGAAGTAAATATTTGGTAGGAAGTTATAATAATTGTATACTAGCTTTTGTCCGCGACTTCGTTCGTGTAAAAATAGTTCCCGTTTACGGGGAATTTTCGGGATGAAAAGTATTCTATGTCCTTTCTCGGGCCCCAGACTATATCTGTACCAAATTTCATTCAAATCGGACAGACAGAAAGACAGATATGACAGAGTTACTTTCGCATTTATAATATTAGTACGGATAGTACGGGTTAGCTGTGCCCCGCGGTTTTACCCAAATCTTTGGTTACTACTTTATTACCGTAGGTTGTGGCGTCATGTTTTGTAGCCAATAACCCTTCTCAATAAAAGGTAACAGAAAAATATTTTTCAAATCGAACTAGTAATTACTGAAATTCGATAAATGGGATATCCTCAACAAAACGATTTTTTCGAATCAATCTAGTAGTTACTGAGATTAGCGCTTTCAACCAAAGAAACTAACTCTTTAGTTTTATAATACAATAAATATAGACAAGAGAAGTCAGCTAAGGACACACGAGTTGATTTATCTCTCTCTTGACAGTAAAAAGCGGAACTTGTACCTTCAAAGTTCCGTGTGAAAGTCAAAAACGGTAAAAATAAGAATATTATCACTTTTAACTTTCATACTGACGCAATCGCAGGTAAAGGGTGGCGTAAAATAATTGTAATTATTAATTACTTCCAGCCTATATTATCAACACAGAGCTTAATTATCAATATGTCTACGAGTACATACTTTTAATTACTGGTAGCCTATTTTTGAAACGACATATTGGTCCTGATTCTCAAACACAACATGCAAATTCACAAACTTAACTAAATATAAGTTAAGTGCATCTTTCTCTTTCCATTTTATTAAGAAAAGGACAGAAGATACAAATTCGTATAGTCCTGTCAAATTAGATAGCGCCTAAAGAAAATTGGCGTATGTTAGTCGCCAGGTTTTTAATCGTGTAAAATTATCTATGGAGTGTCTTAATTTGACATGACTTAACTTATATTATCTTCTGTCCTTTTCTTAATGAAAATGCCTTAAAAAAACGAAGTAGTGACTAAAGTCAGGCCGGTTTCTAGTTAGTAAGCTTTTATAAACAGCAATAACATGACCCTAGTTGACCTGCTTATTACTAAAAATGTTAACACTAAACAATTCAGAGTGTACATACAATGCTGACATTTAAAATGTCCACTTAACCTAACATTGCGCGCCCACTTAAAAGAAAGTGCCCATATAATGTATTGTCACGCTATGCCTCATTCAGTTTGCTTATCGTCCATTTTGGCAAGTCACTGTTTTTACTATCAGTAAAATGTCAATAAGAAGCTTTTCTAATGTTAACGTTATTTCATGTTCTGCCATGGTAGAGGTGGGAGCTTCCGATAATTTATTAAACTAGTATTCATTCATAACCTACTTGTTTTTATCCCATTTTACTCAGAGCCTGAGCAAAAGTTTTCTCCATGTCAATTGCCACACCACACCCTTCTAGCGTTAGATCATTTCTCCCTACTTCATATTATTATTCTTCACTTAATTTATCCATCTTTTCTTCGGTCTTCCTTCCTCTTCTATTATTTGATATTCATATATCTCTCTTTGTCTTCACATGCCCCATACAAGATAAACGACCCTATCGTCACATTTACCATTCTTCTAATATACGCATTTCTCACTTTATCCATTCTCTTGCTCTACACAACCTTCTCAACATTATAACCTCCGCTTCGTGCAATCATTTATTCTATCCATCTTTAAGTCCCAACATATTGTTCCATACAACACAACAGAACGTTTATTTATCAGTTTGTAAAAATCAATTACCTTTATAAAAAGCAGGAGACAGAACAAACCCAATAGGGGCAAGATATCATCTGAAACTATAGAAAGCCAGTTACCCAACAATGGGTTCCCTATTTCATTTCGAAAGTTGATGATTCGGTTTTTATTATATCGAACATTTTATGTATATAGTTCAGTTGTATGATGTCTTATTACATCGATGATACAACACAGACTAGAAATAACAATGTTATAGACTTTTTAAGTCTTCGCTACCTAAGGTTGACTTGAAGAGAATGCCTAGCGTAATACGTCCACTTTTAATTCCTAGTGAATAAGTAAATTAGTGGCCCGTAAATAGGTTAGCTTGTACAGTAAACTACAAACTCTCACGAGAAACACCACGATCAGTTGAATCATAAAGATGAAAACGTTATGCAGGCAGCTGTAGGCAGAACTGTACTTAATTAAATAGCAGTTTTTTAATACCATGTTTTTTACGTTATCGTTACGCCATTGTTAAACACGGGCTTGTTATTTTAAATCTATTCATGCACCGTCGTTTCCCCGACAATACACTTGCGGCCAACAAAAATGCTCCACATTATCGTTTTACGACACAATACAGTGAGAGAATTGGTTCGCACAATTATCGAGTTTTTACTTTTCCGTTTCTCTGGTGCAAGCGTGCTGTAATTAGTCATGTGAACCAACGTTATGTTTAAACTAATTGTATTGATAGAATACTTTGTACATTAGCTGGTTCTTTGCGGAAATGTGTGTCTGTATTGTTCGTGATTGATTTTTCCTCATGAAGTTACAATTCTTAAAGCAAAATTTTCCATAAATTAAGGAAAAATTGTTGCGTATTTTCTGCATAAATTCTAAAGCCATTAAAAAACAGACAACTGCTACTATGACTGTTGTAAGAACATAAAACATCTTTAACCGCTAATTCAATAACGTCTTTGTTTCTATCCTCAAGCCATTCAGAAATTCCTAAAACAATGTTTTGTAAGCTCAGCGAAAGTAAATAAATATTTACGCTTAAATATGCGGTTTTGTGGCTCAGGTTATTTGCAATTTGTTAGGGTTACGGAAGCTATTTACCTATTGGTTTTGCAATAATATAATTTGTTAAAACTTCTTTAATTTTTGCATTCTTTAATAATTTAAATAAATGCTACTGCATTAATTTAATTTATTAAAGAATTACGAAACCAGTGTATAACAACTTAATTATGAAAAGAAGTATTTGTTTAAGAATTTGTATGTTAACTGACTGAGTGAAAAAATATAAGGTTTTTGTAAATTTTTATCTGGCATTATTTGCACTGGATCATATACAAATACATCGAATGCTTTTTAAACGTTAGATATTTAACACTAGAAAAATAATAGGGTTTACTACATCAGCTATTCATCACATTGACTGACACACAATTAAACACAATAATGATTATAGAAATCACTACAGGAACTACAAATTTCACTTGTTAACTTTTTACTGATTGGTTAATTAATACTATTATACTGACAAACATTCCATCTCACTCATTGTTCTCTCGAATGTATCGTAATCGTCGATAAAGAGATTTCATTCGATCTCCAATATCACGGAACTGGGCCATTTTTTGTGTCCTCAAGTGTAAACTACACGCTTCTCTGTATTGTATGAGATTTGTTGTAGTTTTTGTGTTTATTATACTTTCTTTGTTCTAATTAATTAATACACGGAAGGTACTGTGTGTTTTTACATGTTTATTTTCAATCTTATGTAATTCGTTGTTAGAGAAAACGACGAAGAAAATTTTATTACTGTGTTGTTGTAAAATATATTTTCTGCCTTGAGTAAAATTATAATTTATAATTTGTTTTTAAAAACATATTTTTTTTGCAATACGGAAATTGCTAGTTAATCTAAAAATTGAGAGTCGGGCAGGAACCCGAAGGATCACTGTACAATGATTTTGCAAAATATACTTTAATTTTTTAAGTTAAGAGTATGTTTAGTACCGAATAATAAATATATTAAGAAAAAAAAAAACGTTTTCTTTTATAAATATTGCACTACCTTCTTCCAATTATCGTCAGTTGATTGATATTCGTCGCCCGGGAAGGATTTTTCGCTTAGTGTCGTCTCGATGTTGTAACGCGCTGGCGTTTTTTTTATAAAGAGTAAAAAACGCCTACAAGTTTTGACGTGACAACGTCTTAAATTAGGTTGCGGCTGGGAGTCACTTATGAAAAAGTGTAACGCTCGGTAACGTTACGATGAGTCACCGAACGAGAGAGAGGCCCGCCGAATGCCTTGCGTCTCTCTCCCACTCAACTATGATCGGTAAAAGACGTTGTCACGTAAAATCTTCGCCCGTAAAACCGACTTTACAGGCAACAATTTTTTTTTTTAGGAATATCCTTTTTATCTTGTTACTTTACATTACGTATATTGATATTTAATGAATAGTCACAAAAACCAATAGACGAAAACACTACAAATACAGATTTTTTTGCGTATACTAATTCAGAAGGACAAGACAGATATTAGACTCGCATGCCTTTCGGCTACGGGATCCTAAAGACAAAGAAAAGACCCTGTAGTTTTAGCCACAGAACCCTAAAAAACATTGCATTTTTTCAATTATCGACATCTGTATCTCTAGGTCACGTACTAAAAGCTATTGCACTGACCACAACAGGCATAAGTTTTTCAATCCACTTAACGTAATCCTGAAATCGATTGTCAACACAATTATCAGAGCAGGTGTTGTAAACAATATCTGTCGCCATTTTCTTTTCATAAATATAATTGTACCGTAAAGAGTCGTGGCCGAATTGAACTGTTAACCCTTTGTCAGAAATCTGTAATATTGCTTCTTTATTCGATAAAAAGTTTTAGTATTGAGTATTGCAATGTTAGATGTTGGGGATTTATTTTGTGTGTTTATGGAGGTATTTTATTACAGGTCATAAGTACATAATACTTAATTGTAGTGTTAGGCGCACGTTCTTCAGTTTATTAATGGCTAATTGTTTTTAATTTATAATGGCTACTTCCAGTCATTTGTATACTCTTTTCAAATTATGCGAGAAAATTACAAAAAAAGAAAAAAAATTGATTAATTTGATATGACCATAATTCACGATGCGATGGTTTGGTTTTTTTTTTCAGAAATTGGTTTTCAAAAACATTATCGAGTTACTTTCTTGATTGTTATATTTATTTCCTTCTAATTTTAACAGATTAGATTATTTTTATATCTAAGCCCGCCATTTAATTATTTTAATGCTTATTGGTGAACATGGCAACAACATCAATTGCTTAAAAAAGAGGGAGTTAAGTAATAAACCAATTTTCAAGCATATTTGTAAAAAAATAACAAGCAGCTGCATAGGCATATTTAGATAACAAATAAATAGAAATCGCAAGTGAGTGTCGTGCCTGACTAACGAAACATGTTAATTGGGTAATATTTTAACTAATCTTTAAATTATAAATTAAGTATGTACGCGATCTTGTCGTGTAATAGAATGCAATAACACGATAATAAAGTATTTTCCACAAGATAAAACATCTGAAAGTGTATTTTATTTGTTGGCAGAAATAAAGTTAAATAAAAAATGTGAAGATTACTGTTTCGCTCCCTGAGTTGTAGCAAGATATGTAGACTATGTGATATTATTTTCACCTTTCAACGACCAACCGACAGCCGGCTGTCGGGCTGCTATTGTCTTTCTATTATGTCCCAAATCACGTGTGTTCGAAGGATTAAAGTGTAAACACAATTGGTTTAGTACTTTGTGTTTTTCTCAAATACATCACAATAAAGTTTGTCAGGCAATGAATACGTATTGTAGTAAATATAAGTAAATAACCTACTTATAGTTATTAAAATTCTTTTCATAACGTGAATTGATTTCTTTTAATAAAAGAGGCCGCTTTTCCAACTAGTGTAACAAGGATATTGTTTGTTATGTTACTCAGTTACAGAATTATACTAGTAATGCCTACGGCTTCACGTAGGCAAAAAGTGGCACGTAAATAATGATTATAATCCATTTTTAATAATAATATTATAAACGCAAAAGAAATCAGCTTTTGAAATAGTTGTTGAGTTTTATTCATTGCATTTTAAAAGACAATCTGTTAAAGACGTACGTAATCTCGTAATGATATTGTACGATGCTGTGAAACAAAAATGGAAATTGTAGCACTAAGTAAATGTTTTACTTTTTGTAACATTGTACAGCGATATCACGTTATTGTTTTTAAAAACCTTAATGGAATTGGCCAAAAATAGTAATGAATATACTAATATTAGTTATATATTGTGCCTTTAAACTGAATCTGTCTGGTAGTATTTGTTACAATAACGATTTAATTATATATATGGACTAATGCCCTTGGGTCTTTTAAAAGGTTTGTGAAACTAAAAAAATATGTTTGTTTTCTATACCAGTGTGTCATTGCCGATTTCTGATGAAGGGTATTCTAATTTTATGATTTTATTTTGATGAGGTGTGATGAGATTATGTTAATAAATTCAATAGTTCTATGGTTTTTGTATAATGCCAAGGCTATTTACATAGGAATTTTACTGACGTTATTTTGTTTTTTTTTAGCAAATAAATAAAGGAAAATTTTACTTTTTTATGTATAGGAAATTCTACTGCTTATTTCAAGTATGTTGCCATATTTAAATATTGTTTACAACAAAAAGTTAATATTCTTAATTAAAAACAAGTTTATTATTAATTTAAATATATTGAGTTTAATAAAATGAATTATTAATTAATTTGCACTTTTCGTATAACAACCTATTTGCATACGATCACAAATATGGACTATCTTAGAAAATTATGCATGCATATCATATAATATGTATCATTGTTAATTAATATTAAATTTTTATATTTTACATAATTATAAATCAATTATAACAGATCAAAAACTACTGGCCATTTTCAACGTTTGAAATTTGCATGACAGATCAAATTCAAACTCGCATGATTTATCTTATACTTATTAATTTTATAAAGATGAAAAATTTGTATGTATTTGAGTTTGTTTCTCTTTCACGCAAAAACTGCTAAACGGATTGTAATGAAACTTTACAGAAATATAGCTCCTATATCAGAATAAGACATAGGCTACATAACATCAAGCTATAACCCACAGGAGCAGAGCAGTAACCAAAAACCTAACATATCGCGGGTGAAACCGCGGGGGACAGCTAGTTTTTAATAAAGAAAAGAAAAGAAAGAAAAACATTTATTTTGGACACACACAGGAAAGAAAAATAATACAAACCAAAAACATGAATATTTATATAAAAAAACTAGATGACCCGGTGAACTTTCGTATCACTTACCTATCAATGTAAACTTTATTAAAACTATATCACCTTTATTCATAAAAGATTTGTATCGATTTCGCCACATTATCACAATCTGGATTGACGTGTTTAGGGGCGGCCTAATAGTTGTTTAGTAATCTGGCAATACTGTCATTGTCACTGTCCCTTAACTTTCGACGAAAAGATTGTTGAAAGGACATGTTATGAAATGGGCTTATAATAATTTTGTTTTTGAACAACTATCATGTGCGGTTTTTCTGGCAGGGAAAATTGTCCAGGGTGGCCATAAAGAAACAAAAAAAAAATATTAAAAGCACCATTATTTAATAAATAAATATTTTAAATTTAAATATTTTTTTACCAATAAAACCAACTATAATAGGTGTACCGGTGACAAAAATGGTAAATAAAATATGATGACAGCAACACTGGGGAAAAGGATTAAAATGTTTTGATACTTGTATTTTCGCCTTAAAAAATATGACACTTATTGCTTTATAGCAATACTAATATTACAAAGAGGATTTTTTATTTATTTATGTTTGTTACTCTTTCACGCAAAAACGACTGAACAGATTTTGATAAAACTTTACAGAAATATGGGTTATAAAATATATCAGAATAAGACAGGCGATAATTTCTGCAGTTTATTTAACAGTGATGTTTGATTAGTTGTATTTTTCTATTAGCTGATGAGATGATTGGGACCAACTTGCGGCCTACTCTGGGTAAAGCTAAAAAGGCTTTAGGCACTAATTTTAGCCCCTAGCCATGAGTGACCAAATAAAGATAATTTTTTAAAAGAGAGTGAGATATATCGAGATATATATCTGGTTAATCCATTCTAAAATTATAAATGCGATAATAACTCTGTCTGTCTGTCTCTTCTTCACGCCTAAGCCACTGAACCGATTTGAATAAAATTTGGTACAAATATAGTCTGGGACCCGAGAAAGAACATAGGTGTTCATCCCGGAAATCCCCCGGGAATGGGAACAAAGTCGCAGCCAAAGGCTAGTATAAAATAAATTAAGATAAACCCAATCATTATAATATAAGTACTTTATTTACACAACAAAGATGAAAGAAATGAAAGGTATTTCGCTTTGTGATTAGTATCCCAGTTTGGTTGGGGCATTGCAACTTTGATTCAACCTTATTGCCCGTTAAAAAAAAATGATTCTGTACTTTGTCAAGATTATGACTATGGTAGTGATCGTCACATAAGGGACAACGCACACCGGAATGGCAGCGGCCGGCAGCGGCCGTCAGCGGCCGCCCACGGCGCCGCGAGGCCGCCTGCGGCCGCCAGGCGTCGCTAGAAACGAAAGGCGCGCGGCCGCTCGCCGCGCCGCGGGCGGCCGCGGGCGGCCTCGTGACCTTTTTAAGTATTTCAAGCGATACTGGTCTTTGAAGTATGTAGTTAAAGTTTAAAATTATTTCACACTGAAAGTGCTCGCCGCGTCGCTGCCGGCCGCTGCCATTTCGGTGTGACTCGGGCCTAAGGCAAGTTAAACGTCTTTAGGCGGCTCATGTGAATCTGACATCAAGGCTACAGACTTCTTCATCTGCCTTCTGCAATAATTCGTCGTGTAGCACTATTACACACCCCTGTAATAAGCCAAAGTTGTATGTTACGTACCTAATATTATACAAATGTTAAACTCATATGGATATGAAACAAAGTATCAACCTTGGCGAGGCACACAGTCTAAAATCGAAATTGCGTGTAAGCTACACCTTCTTTACAGATTTATCGGTTGACGTTATAAACAGTGCTTCTGGATTGTGACCGCGGTGATTTCGTAGTTTTTACTCAAAAACTCTTGAAAATAACAAAATATGTAAACAAACAAACGTAATGTCACTTGACAGATGACATGACAACAATACCGTATAAAAATCAATAATATTTGTTTTCCTTTTTTTTTGTCATGGGTTACTGGTACATCTATAATTGGGTAGTTTCCACCATTAAATGTTAGACACAATTCCTATAAAACATCTATTAATTTCAGCCTAATAAATTCGGTTCATATTCAATTTGCTATAAAATTTGATTTTTAGATGTTTTGAAATCAATAAATAGATAGTCAACTGAGTTGTTATTTTAGTGACGCCATATGTCGCCATTGCCATACAAAATCTATTGGAGAACGGCGTTTTGACAGCTCATAAAAAGTACGTCAATTGATAATGGTGGAAACTACCGTATTATCTGGTATACCGCCGTTTACCCGAATTTTATTTGCCCTAATTTCATTTGCCATAATAGTCAACAGCCATAATATCATACGACATAATACTCATTTGCCCTACTCTCATTTGCCATAATAGTCACATGCCAGAATCATCGTTTCCCATAAAGTCACTTACCATAACATCATTTGCCATAATCATTGTAAGCCATAATTATCACATGTCCTAATTATCACATGCCATAATTATGATATGCCATAACATAATTTGCCATCGACATCGGGTGTATAACGGTTGTTTATATCAAGAGAAATTGGATGCAATTGGGACTTTAGGGCACCCCGACTCGGACAGGTTAGGTTAGAAGGGGATGGCGGGGTCGTGTGAGCGAGCGAAGCGAGCGAATAGACCCCGCCATCCCCTTCGTGGTTATTTTTTTATAAACCACACAGAAGTAGGAGCCCCGCGAAGCGGGGCTCCGTCGACCTAGCCCACCATCAACCATGCACAGAAAAGAAAACCATTACGGGGCTTAAATATTTGTCTAATACTTGTTATGCCATTTAAATATTATGTCTAATAATTATTATGGCACATAAAATTATGGCAAACAATACTTATGGCATTCGTATCTTATGGTATCTAAAATTCGGGCAATTAAAAGTATGTCATACGTTTTGACAGCTCATAAAAAGTACGTCAATTGATGATGGTGTCAAATACCGGATTCTGTGTGCTTCTCTCTCTAATCAAGAGATCACTTCAGTTATTAACCTTCATGGTCCTTGCATAATTTGACCAATACAATATTGTATTGATTTTAAAAGAGACTTCGACATAAAACTCTTTGAATCTCTCACTTTGAAATAAACATTCTGGACTATATGATAGAGTAGTCCAGCTAGGAAACACCGGCTCCGTCGTTCGAATAAAATAAGAAAAAATCACGTGTAAAAGTGTAATTTTTTACCTATTTACAAAATAAACATTTCCATTTTCAAAATGGTAGAGCTTAAACGTCTTGGCGAGAGAGATAAACAAACTGTTATAAAATCTGGTCGGGTTAGAGATGGACTATAGGCTTTCTGAACAAAGGAATCAAATAAATCATAAGTATTCTCTTTTCTCACTAACAGACAGAGTATTTGTTAATTTTAAAACTATCTATGTGCAATAAATGCTATGAATTTAAAGATGAAAAACTTTTCTTTGAATTTTGAAAACTTCCTCAGTCACTGAGCACTGAGAAATTATTCAGGAATCTTTTAGCTCTGCACACAGCTTTGACGCTTGATTTGTAGACAGTTTCAAAATTTTAAAAATTTCATTATAAATTGTTTACGGAACAATTTATGAGAAAATTTTTGATAACCAAAAACGCAACATGATTTTGATTTTTAACAGAAAAATGTTATTACAGAGTAGACGATTTTTTAAACGAGAAATAAAAAATAATTTATAAAACCAAAAACCTCTGTAATAGTTCCTAATTATATTTTAAATTTATTTTATTGTTATAGTTTAATATTTAAACATTTGAATGCCAATGAAGCAAAACATAGAGCTACTATTATTTTTTTGTTTAATACCATCTATGTAAAACCTATGTTTACAAATAAATAAATGATTATTATTATGCCTTTTTTTAGAGGCAGTGCCCTTTGCAAGGCGTCAAAATTAAATTGTGCGGAGCTAGAAGATTCCTGATTAATTTCTCAGTGCTCAGTGACTGAGGAAGTTTTGTTTACAAAACAATTTATGAGGATATTTATGACAACCAGCCTAATTAACCTAATTCAATAATATGTAAAATCTTACGATATATATACAATAATACGCTACTGGGTTAATAACACGTTAGCACATACTTGCGATGAAAATGTCATGTATGCGGGCAATAATTGCGGGTTTCACTTTTGCGACTTAAATTATTTTAATGTATTGGCGGCTATTATTGGTTTAATAGCCGATGTTATGAATAACATAATGTTCTGAGAAAAAAGATCATTTTGTTCTGATAAACATTTTGATGCCTCTAACTAAATGCTCTCATATAATTTACTCGCTTTTGCCCGTAGCTTCACCCGCGTGGGTTCGGACTTCCATCCCCTATTTTAACGCTTTAGGGGTCAACTTTCCGAAAATGTTTTTTATTGGATACTTACTCGGCAAAGAACAGATCCTCCAAGTTATAAAATATATCCACAGTCGGTCAATCAGCCAGTTACCTAGTTAGATAAAAACTTTTTTAACCGACTTCAAAAAAAAGTAGGTTCTCTGTTCGACCTGTATGTATGTATGTATGTTTGTCCGCGATTATCTCGCGTTTGGCTGAACCGATTTGGATACGGTTTTCAGCAAAGTGTTTGTTACATTCTGGGGAAGGTTTTAGTATATAGCACTCATGGATATCCCGTGACGTTGCGCGCAGGGAGCCGATTTCGTTTTATAAGCTTATAAATAGGTCTATTTTGAAAGTTACTCTAAAACGTAGTCAGACATTGGGACTCTAACTAAAAAGTAAAAAAATAAAAAGCTTTTTCCAAAAAAAGGTAACCGACTTCAAAAACTAAAAGCACAAAAATAACTATTTCGGAAGTCGGTGGCTTCTCTTCTGCCGGTCGATTTGTGTTGCCACCGACTTCCGAAATAGTTATTTTTGTGCTTTTAGTTTTTGAAGTCGGTTACCTTTTTTTGGAAAAAGCTTTTTTTATCCCAATAAGGTCACTTTATAAGAGAAAAATCAAATAATATTTTAGGTCGAGAATTAGGCCAATAATATTATTTGCAAATGGAATATCTTTGTCGTTATCTTAATCGATATTGTCCATCCTTACATTATATTTTGAACTGCATTTTTCGTACCCATGTGCAACATTTCGCAGGTATGGAGGAATCTAGCTGTCAGATTCAAGGCATTTCACACTTTCATGAAGAAAGAATGAAATGTTTTTTTTTCACCTTCTGCAATTATCTCATAGTTTACAACCAACTTTGTATAAAAATATGGCTATAGCTAACACAAGGATATAACACAAATAAACTTGCAAGAATAAGGACAGATCATTAAAAATGAGTTGAAATAAAAGTTTGTCATTGTTATATCAACAGAATTTCATTTATTGGAGGCAATACAAATGACGAAGCTTCTTACCGAATTGACAGCCAATTGACAGACAATGTTAATTTTGCCAAAGATAAATATCTTTGGCAAAGAGAACATTGTCGTTGACTCTTTTTGTTATGCCTGGAGGTTGTCTCCGACCTTTTAGTTGGTTCAGTGACGCAACTAATTTCTAGACGAATCGATATTTTGTGACTTGTCATTATCGATCGACCTCTGTTCGAGAAAATGACAATGATTTTTAAAGCGGTTGTTTGTTTTTATCCAGTTTCGAATTGTCCAATTGTCCCGAAAATATTTAGGAGAATTTTACGGAAGGTAAAACACTGCTCTAGCTTGTTTACTTGATGACTGAAGACTAGATGTAAACAACATTTTAGGACAAATCACACACGGCCTACTGATACAAAACTAGGCTCTTTACACGTATTGTAATTCTATAGTAACTGATACACATACAGTTAGTCATCAATACGCAAAACGTCTGAAAATTGGGATTTAACAAATGCTACAAATGTCTTTGACCACATTCGCGTGTTTCTTATATTTTTTTTTTGGTGAGTGGGAAATCATCCAATGACTGCTCCCGTCCTGGGTGCGGCGGGAGGCGTGTCAGACTCTTACTGACTAAAACCCACTCATGTTCCTTTGATTGCCCTTTATGTTCCAGGGTCACGGTAACTATTAAACTCATTCCGCAACATTCGCGTGTTTAATTTAAATATACTGTTCAAACTGTGTGTGATTATGGGTTTGCGTGACGGAACCACGGCTGAAGCGCCATATTGTCAGGAAATCGTGTGTTTGTTTGTTTGTCTCGTGTGTTCCTGTCGGAAACTGAAGTACTGTGTCAAGGTTGTTGATGTGTTGTGTTAATTAATACGACAGAGATTTTGTAAACATACATTTTTGCAAATAAATGTTTTCTATCTCTATTTCTATTTTTAGAGAGGTTTATTAGCTTAATCTTTTTTTGGTGGCTTGAGAACAGGTCTTACGCAATGAAACTAACATAGTCAAGGAGTTGTTAGAGGTGTCAATTTTTACCAATTGTCAGGATGGTGCTTGAAAAAAAATTCGAAAGCTATTATCATAATAATAATCAGCCCAATATGTCTCAATACCTAGCGACGCTGGAGCACTATTTTTATACATATTTTTATAAAAATGTTATTATTATGAAATTACTTTTTTTTTAAATATGAAAAAAGATATGTATAATAAAGAATGCTGGGAAAAAAAACAGCCCAATATTATTCCACTGTAAGGTAAAGTCCTTTTCTTATGCGGAGAAAGCATAAGGCTTGAACACTGTGTGTATAATATTGAAGCCCAGGTTTCCTCACAATATTTTCTAGCAGCGCTGTCATTCAAGTTCTAAATAAACTAGAACACGATTAAAAATAATCGTTGGTTGTGAAGACATACTATTATAAAATCACAAAACCAAACACATATAAATATACTTTTAATAAATTATTAAATAATAATCATAATCGTTCACAGTCTGACACATCGAGTCCGTACAGTTTCCGATTACTTTCGATTTCGTTCACCTTACGTCAAAACTTTCGCTCTATAGTCTATGGTGTTCTCGGTCAGTCATTACGTCAGTGCTTTAGGGCAGAGATGACTTTATCGAATAAATCAGGCGAGACAGGTTTGTATTGATTTAACGGATGATTTACTGATGGTAACTTTGGTACGCAGTTTTCGTTACCTTGCTTGATGAGGGAAATTGTTAAGTCAAGATTAATTTTGTTATGAGAGAATGATTAATAGTTTTTGAATATTAATTTCGGGTCTATAGGATGCAGAACATATCTTTATTTCTAAACGAAAATTATAATCAGGATATAATACTACATTATTATTTTTGGTATAGTTGTGTTGCTCGCGATTGATCTCGTTAACAGAAGCATAATAAAGATTTCGTGTCTCAATAAATATCAATAAACATAATTAAAATACATCTCCAACTGCACTCTTTCGCTGTTATTATCCGAAAAACAGCTGAGTTATAGTACTTCATGTTCAAAGAATCTTGTGCTAAATCGTCCAGCAATGTTGAGGTAAATTCAAGTGAAGATGACATTCACTGATAAAGAAGATTGATGATCACTAGCTCAAACTGTTGGAAAGGAGAAAGGAAGGTCTTTGCCCTGCAGTTGGACAATATTCTCTCGAAGTGTAATAGGGGATGGAATATCTTTACTATTATTATTATTCCATTTATTAAGTAAACAAACTATTGAAAAAAATATTGAAGAAACGGAGGAAAAAAATAACTTATAGGCATATCCCCCTATGAATCACAGGAGCGGATCAGATAACCATAAGCCTATCATTTCGTGGGTGAAACCGCGTGGGATAGCTAGTCATATAAACACTCAAACAACAAACAATCAAACTTACAAGTTTGTTTGTTTGTTTTGTATAAAAACTTACAAGTTTGTATGCAAATAATGATGAATGTGTCAATAATTATATATGACTACTTCGAAATTATTTTTTATGAAACTTAACAGAAATACTCTTAAAATTATTTATTTATTATTCAGTCATAAATTAACATGACCTGTAAATAAATACTGCGTTAAGGTGTTCATAAACCGATTTCCAAGAAGATGTTAATGTAGTTAGTTAAATTGCGATCAACTCGTTATTTCTGGGGAAAGTCGTTTTAACTGGCGATAAAAGGTTGCGATTTGCGATTATATTTCGTGTGCGTCCGGATTCACTTAATCTTTAACTTTTATGTAACTAAGCATTACCAAATTGTTGGGTTTACTTGTTTACACTATTTAAGTTTGTACTTATTTTGGTAAAAAAAACATTAGTTCAAATAGTTCATCTTTGAATTAAGAACCTAATGCTCTCAATGATCAGTAAATGTCAACAAACAATAAAAAATCCTTGTAATATTTAATTAAAATATCTAAATGTATTTTCACTTTATAGGACACAAAAGTGACTTGTGATTCTTTTCATAATTCAATATAGGCCACAGACCACATGACCTCATAATAACTTCAGATACGTTTGTACTTTGGTTTAACGTAACTAGATATCATCAACAACAATAACCCAAAAGCTACACCAATTCCACTTCAAAAAAACGTGTCCAAAAATAGGTTAACAGCCCACAAACTGCTGTACCACAATCAACAATCTTACAACCAGTAGTGCACACGATTTTAATCTCTAAAAGAATGGATACCTCACTAAACTGGAACTAGGTCTTCTCATGACCGTGAAATGGCTATTGTAAGGTTCATATTACGTTGCAAACAACTTTTGAGCGAAACCTAAACAATTAGTCATAAAAATAAAACAAATGCAATGTCGAATCGTTTATTTTTATGTTAATGTGGGAATTTGAGTAGCCGTATTTAGTTTTAGATCTCTTTGTTACACATTATTATCTAAATACGCGTATAATGCAGTCATTGAAATGCTAAAACATTATAATTTACATTCTAATCTCAGTCAACATTAGTTTTAAATTCAATTTTTAAATAATAGCAAGCAGAGCCGGTGATGACCATACTGCTAATGGTAAATATGAATCCGACCATCAAACATGTTAATAAAAAAAAACAACCAATAATAGAAAAAGGGGAAAGCCCAAATACTCATAAGATAAATAAAAAATATTTAGAACTTACTTTGACTAAGAAATATTTTTGTCACAATCGCACAATTGGTAAACTACGAGCATAAATAAGCCTTATGTGTCTCGAACTCTCGACCTCAGTCTTAATCTGACCGTTGAGATCTGAATGGGACGAGACTTTTAACTACTTAGGACTCTTCTTTTTAGCTTCAAAACCTTACTTTATTTCACTATAATATCATAAATTCATGAAGTATCACACATCACATTCATCAAGTGTCTATTCGAATAAATCATCACTGTTATACTAGTATATCTAGTCTATCTATCACTTGGTTCCTTCCTTGGTTTTGGTCTGCATTTCTTACTTTACACATCTACCTAAATTATATTGTCATCATTGTTTTTCAAATTATTCTTCCAACACTTTCAAAAAACTTGATGACAAAAACCACAAGAATACATAAAACATTTTGCTGTTTCCAGGTGAGATCAATGTTTGGTAACAGTGACAACACAACAGATCTAATGCTCCCAATACTCTTAGACATGGCCAATTTAATACGTCGAGCTGTCAGATCAGGGAAGGAACCCAGGGAAGTCAAACAGCCTTATGAACCAGCGCCACCACAATTACTCAGACGATCTTTTAATGTGGACACAGAGTTAGATGATGAACCTTTTGACATGGGTGTTGAACCCCTGCCTCCAATCACACGAAACCGTAGAATATTTCCAAGAAATCACACTAACAAGAATTACACAGGAGATAAAGTACAGAACACGATACATAAAGAAATAGATAATGTTACGAACACTAACGATGATGTAAGTAAATAATACTCAGATGATGATTCTAATGCAGTTATAGATGTCTCATAATCAGCTATGTAACTCGTTATAACGGAGTATTCATTGAAGGCGTCAGTCGTAGAGCATGTTACACAAGACATTAATGTTCTCACGATTATTAATTATACTAATAAAATATCAGCCGACCGATTTCTGTAAGTCTACCACGAGCGCTTTAATGTAAATGATTAGATTGGATATCGAATTAGAAACACGACAAGACAAGCAATAACTTTTATTCATTGATATTTTTAAAATGCCGACTGGACTTTATAACTGTGGCAGTTGTTTTATTAAATGTTTGTTAGAAACACGAAAGTCTGACTATTAGGATAACTTGGGCTATGTTTTTCTTTAAGTTTGAAACACGTGCTTGTGCTAGCCTTACGCTTTTTAGATAACAGAAATAGGTTGTTTTTAAGTAGTAGTTTAATGAAAAGAAGCACACTCTCTTTCCATTAAACTATATACAGTACAGTTGTAAAGAATGATGACATACGGTTAGGTTATATCAAAATTCGTTAATACGAATTTGTTGAGACTAATGTCTCAACAAATTGAAAATATTATTGTCAGAATTACCGAATTTTAGGAAACTTATTTTAAGCATACCGTTACACTTAGCATCTGGCTAACTCCATAAAAAATAAAAATTGATTTGATTTCATATTTCAAGTTAGTAGTTTGTAAGCAAAACCAAAATCGCATCTTGCAGCAATTAAAATAACTCTTTCAGCGCAACTCAACATCATCAACAACGACGCCCGAGCCTACAACTCCAATGACAGTGACGGTGAACAAGTCAGCTAGTACTTCCCGATCAGACAATGGGACACTGGACCTGATGGCTGAGTCTACCAACCAGACGCTGGCCCAAGATCTGCCGGTAGCAGAGAAGCTGAGGGCTCTCAATAGATATAATGATAGGAAAGGTGAGTGATATGGCAATAGTGATGGACATTAGGTTGTTGTTGTAGCTTGAATAAATTTTGTTTTCATAACAAAGAGGAATGAAATATACATGTATAAATTAATGCTAACCCAGGTAAAATTTTGCCTCTGCTTCCAAGCTAGTATTGTCTTTTTGCACTTAATGTAAAACTTTCTGTCAATATTTAGCTATTTTGTCGAAGTCATTTGTTACCATGGAATGAGATTGGTATTTGGCAACTATAGAGTATAAATCTGGGAGAATTAAAAAAAAATAGGTACATTCTTAGAATAGGATTAATACTAAATTCAAAGTTTGGTTGCATTCACTCAAAGAAAGAATTTGATCAAATTGTATAACGTAGTAAGGTGACTTGCGAATTAATTCGTAGTAAGTTTTGTGTTAACCTCATTCCACGGATAAATGCTGTTGGTTAAATTAGACTGAAGTAAAAGTAGCTGTTGATATAGTAGCAAGATATGATGACAAAGTGAAATGAGCTAAAATAAAAGAAAACACTTGACATCAACGTGTTACTGCACAAGTCGTGAGTTGCAAGAAAATCTGTCTGATCTATTGACCCTTCGTACTGACACGCAGAAATAATATTTTCACTCACACAATCCACACTGACAAAAACTATTGTCACTAAAAAAAGAAAGTTAAAAAATATTATTTCATAACTAGACTTCATAACTTTATCATTATTTGCCTAGCCTTGTCCCAACGGCATGCATTGATTGACATCTTAAGGACAGTGGTGCCGATTCCCTTGGTCACAAACTATACTAATTTTAAGTTAAATGCATCTTTCTCTTTCCATTTCGTAAAGAAAAGGACAGAAGATACAATTTAGTTTAATCCTGTCAAATTAGACAGCGCCGGAAGAAAACTGACGCATATTTAGACGCCATGTTTTTAAAACGCGTGTAAATTATCTATGGAGTGTCTAAATTTGACAGGACTTAACTAACATTTTATCTTCTGTCCTTTTCTTAATTAAATGGAAAGAGAAAGATGCACTTAACTTAAATTTACGTTAGTTTGTGAACAAGAGAATCGGCACCATTGTCTAGTGAAACTGGATCTAACTGAATACCAGTGTTATTTAATGGGTTGCCACACCCAAGCTAATGGGTGGGTAACACGATACCTTGGGGACACTTAATATTTGACGTTTGAGCTTCTGGGTACGTATGCTCTGGCTAGCTTATGGATAAAGAAAAGTAAAGACCCGAACATAATCACCACGCTTGCTTGGTGATTTTAGTCTAATGTTTAATAATAATAATTTTATTAATTTACTCAAAAAAAAAAACGGTACAGTTGTTCTTACAAAATAGGCTGACAGTTTACTTATAATAAAGAGAAGTAGCATCTGCAGCCGAACTAGGCGTGAGCCTGTATCTCAGCTTACAGCGCCGTTCCCCTCAGGGACAGTTTACAAAGTAACCTAAATTAGTAAGATGCAGAAGATGAGGACGTTTTTCAAAAGTCCAGGTTGTCTTACAATGTTTTGAACATGTTCTAACTTGCTATTGAATCAAAGGGCCATCACGACTTTAAGATATAAACTTTAAAAGGTACTACGCAATGTAACTGTCGACAACTGTACGTGCAGACGAGAAAATAGCAGCGGCAAAGCACGTATTAAGTACTTGCATTTGCCTTGGACCAAGTTCCTCAAATTCTTATTACCTTTCCAACCATTCCAGGCCCCTCGTTCCGTCGTGGTGTCTACCAGCCGAAGCCTCCATCTCTGTTCCGTCGCACAACTCCTGAGCCGACGGCAGCACCAGCACCAGCCATTCTTAAGAGAAGACCGTCTCCTGCTAGGAAGCTGCCTTCTTCTCCAGCAGACCCTAATGTGTGTGAACTGTTTACGAATACCCTTTGTCTGCACTCTGAGGATTATCCTACGTAAGTATAAATTGTATTTTATTGTATTTAAGTCATTTACAATTCAAAAAAAACTAAACATATTTTTATAATATTTGGTTATGGATTTGTTTCCTCCCAGAACATTGGAAAGAATCGAGAATTAAAAAAATATGATGAAAATTCATTTTCAAAACAAGGCCATCTGTAAATCATTACAGAAAACAAAGACAATAATAAAATGGCGTAGTGTGCTGTCTTGTTTGATAGGACAACGTTTACCAAGGTTAGACAAACAAACCAGATATACGGCTTCACAACACAAAAGCTCTGCTATGTAGGTAAAAACGCTGCGTGTGTATTGTATTGAAGCTTTCCTTCGAACACACGTGATTTGAGATACTGTAATAGAAATACAATAGAAGCCCGACAGCCGGCTGTCGGTTGGTCGTTGAAAGGTTGAGAACTCTTAAAATAAGTGCTAATTATAACGTAGGAAACCGGACATTTAAATAAAAAATGATTTTGTACTTTTTACCATATTATTGTTTTGAAAAAAATATATTCAATTATTTTAGTAAAGGAGGCGAGCGAATCTGGGCTTTTTATATTACACTAATGAAAACTTTTTCAATATTTTTTTCAAGATTTATTATTTTTTACCATGAAATATTAAGATATTTAGTCATGGGATAATAAATTAATTATTTATTTAAAACATTACTGACTGTCTGCACTTCCGGTTTTTAACAATGTTGCCAAATGAAATATGTTAATCGATTAGTTGAAATAAGATTAAAATGGAAATGTAAAACCAAGTAAATAAAACAGTATCTGCAGAAGAAACACTGAATCGTGATTTCATCTGTTGACATGTGTTATAATATATTTTAAATAATGGTTTTTGGTTTTAAATATCGCACAAAATAATGTTTGATCAATGAAGTTGCAATAAGTTATATATTTTTTTATTATACAGGCCACACAGTAAAAACTCATGTCAATGTCACATCTAAAGTCAAACAAATCATTCACTTCGTTGGTTTTAAACTTGCAATTGTGGATATTATGTTTTGTAGTGTTTCCGTGCGGTTTAATTATTTGATGGTCATGGTATACGAAACGGGGCACTATGAAAAAAAGACTTAGAAAAATTTCACCCAAAAACAACGCCTAATCAAGCCTTCGGGATCTGGTGGGATGTGGGAGTACTAGGGTGGGGAAACACCGGGGGACGACCTTAAGGTCAATGACCTTGACCCTAAGGTCAAGGTCAAATTTATGAAAACGCAGGAAAATGACGGGGAACGCTCGAAGTAACTGACCTTGACGCCAAGGTCAATGACCTTGAACTCAAGGTCAAGGTCAAAATTTATAAAAACGCAGGAAAATAATGGGAAACACCTGAAGCCAGTGACCTTAACGCCAAGGTCAATGACATTGAACTCAAGGTCAAGGTCAAAATTCATAAAATGCAGGAAAATGATAGAAAACACCTGAAGTCAGTGACCTTGAAGCCAAGGTCAATGAAATCGAACTCAAGGTCAAGGTCAAAATTCATAAAAACGCAAGAAAATGACGGGGAACGCCCGAAGTCAGTGACCTTAACGCCAAGGTCAATGACCTTGAACACAAGGTCAAGGTCAAGTACTTAAAAACGCAGGAAAATGACGGGGAGCGTTAGGGGTCAGTGACCTTAACGCCAAGGTCAATGACCTTAAACTCAAGGTCAAGGTCAAATTTATAAAGACGCAGGAAAATGATGGGAATCGCTCGAGGTCAATGATATTGACGCCAAGATCAATGACCTTGAGCTCAAGGTCAAATACTAAAAACGCAGGGATATGACGGGGAACGTTAGGGGTCAGTGACCTTGACGTCATGAATAACCTTGATCACTAAAAGTTGCTTAAAAGGCTCGCTCTTGGACTAGTTTGCTTAAAGGGCACAGTCGGAGCCTCGCTTCGCGGGGCTTAATGGTCATAAAAAAAATAAACAACGAATGGGATGGCGGGGTCTATTCGCTCGCTTCGCTCGCTTACTAGCCCCGCCATCCCCTTCTAACCTAACCTGTCCGAGTCGGGGTGCCCCATGTCCCGAGGTCGCTTCGCTCGCTCTTGGACTAGTTTGCTTAAAGGGCACAGTCGGAGCCCCGCTTCGCGGGGCTTAATGGTCATAAAAAAAATAACCACGAATGGGATGGCGGGGTCTATTCGCTCGCTTCGCTCGCTCACTAGACCCCGCCATCCCCTTCTAACCTAACCTGTCCGAGTCGGGGTGCCCCATGTCCCGAGCTCGCTTCGCTCGCTCTTGGACTAGTTTGCTTAAAGGGCACAGTCGGAGCCCCGCTTCGCGGGGCTTAATGGTCATAAAAAAAATAACCACGAATGGGATGGCGGGGTCTATTCGCTCGCTTCGCTCGCTCACTAGACCCCGCCATCCCCTTCTAACCTAACCTGTCCGAGTCGGGGTGCCCCATGTCCCGAGCTCGCTTCGCTCGCTCTTGGACTAGTTTGCTTAAAGGGCAGTCGGAGCCCAGCTTCGCGGGGCTTAATTTAGACTTAGAACCCCAAGAAACCATGAAAACGACACCCATGATGCATGTTGTGAGAAAGGTCACGGCCGCCATCTTGGATTTCCAAATCGACCTTATTTTTGACCTTAGCACCCCAAGAAACCAGGAAAACGACACCCATGATGCATATTGTGAGAAAGGTCACGGCCGCCATCTTGGATTCTCAAATCGACCTCATTTTTTACCTTAGCACCCCAAAAAGCCATGAAAACGACACCCATGTCCCCCAGTGTTTGTCCGCCCTTGCCCTCCCATATCCCATCGGGTCCTGGAGCGGTCATGTCAGTCAAGAAAATTTTTCTAAGTCCCAGGCGCCTTAATAATGAGGGTTGGATTTTGCATCCTATCTCAGAGGTCATTGACATCACAAAAAAAAAACCCAGTCATTTTCCTGCCTTTTATGAATTTAACCTTGACCTTGAGTTCAAGGTCATTGAACTTGGCGTAAAGGTCACTGAGCTCGAGCATTCCCCGCATTTTCCTGCGTTTTTTATGAATTTTGACCTTGACCTTGAGTTTAAGGTCATTGAACTTGGCGTTAAGGTCACTGAACTGGAGCGTTCCCCGCATTTTCCTGCGTTTTTTATGAATTTTGACCTTGACCTTGAGTTCAAGGTCATCAACCTTGCGTCAAGGTCACTGACCTCAAGCGTTCCTCGTAATTTTCCTGCGGTTTCATGAATTTGACCTTGACCTTGACCCTAGGGTCAAGGTCATTAACCTTAAGGTCGCCCCCCGGTGTTTCCCCACCCTAGTACTCCCACATCCCACCGGATCCCGAAGGCTTGATTAGGCGTTGTTTTTGGGTGAAATTTTTCTAAGTCCCAGACGCCTTAATAATGAGGGTTACATTTTGCCTCCTACCTCAGCGGTCATTGATCTTACAAAAAAAAATCCCGGGAAAAAGTTGTCTCTTTTGATGTCCCCCATACGATAAAACCATAAAAAGAAAGTATTATTAAGTTTGAAAATTTCGTCAAAAAGAAAATTTTTCTAAGTCCCAGACGCCTTAATAATGAGGGTTAGATTTTGCCTCCTATCTCAGCGGTCATTGACCTCACAAAAAAAAATCCCGGGTAAAAGTTGTTTCTTTTGATGTCCCCCATACGATAAAACCATAAAAAGAAAGTATTATTAAGTTTGAAAATTTCATCAAAATTTTTCTAAGTGTTTTTTCCTCAGTGCCCCGTTACGTACACTCCAACCGAGATCTTCTTTATCACTACACAGTATAAAACAAAGTCGCTTTCTCTGTCTCTATGTCCCTGTATCCCTATGTATGCCTAAATCTTTAAAACTACGCAACGGATTTTGATGTGGTTTTATTAATAGATAGAGTGATCCAAGAGGGAGGTTTTTTAGTATAATACATGCTTATAATAATAGCGAAAAGCCGGGATTTTTAAAGATTTGTAGCACCCGTGCGAAGCTGGGGCGGGTCGCTTGTAATTGGAGCCGATTCTCTTATTCACAAACTTATTATATATAACTCTTATTCTCTTATTCAGTGCATCTTTCTCTTTTCATTTAATTAAGAAAAGGACAGAAGTTAAAATATTAGTTATGTCTTGTCAAATTTAGACACTCCATAGATAATTTAGACGCGATTTAAAAACATGGCGTCTAAATATATGTCAATTTTTTTTAGGCGCTGTCTAATTTGACAGGTTTAAACTAAAATGTATCTTTTGTCCTTTTCTTTAAGAAACGGAAAGAGAAAGATGCATTTAACTTAAATTTAGTTCAGTTTGTGAACATGAGAATCAGCACCATTGTATAGTTATGATATGATGAGATACAAGGTTTCTGTTGGTTAACGCCGAAATTACCACTAATTTAATTACTATTAATTTATTCAGGATGAAATTAATAATAGTGGTTGTGTCACAAATTCACAATGAACAGAATTCTCTATTATTCAGATTATCACACAGGACATTGATCTAGATTTCTACACTTTTAAATTTAGATTTTGAAATTTAAATTTAGATTCATTTCTTAGAAATAATGTACCGTTGCCACGGCCAAACTCACGACGAAAAGCAAGTATTTACGTGACTCACATCAAGACCATTTTCAACCAGTCCAGCAAGTTCTTTATCAACGGTTCCGAAAAATGTTGGAAACGGGTTTTTTATGCATTGATATTTTATTGCACAACCAGGATTATATAGAAAGCAAGAGTAATGTTAGCGAAAGCGATTCCGTTGGCGGTTTTGCGAATGTCATGTGATTTTCGCGGAACGATATGCGTGACCGTTATTATCATAAGCGAGGTGTGAGTTGGAGATTGTGAGGTTTACCTCTTTGTGTTCCTATGGGCTTTTTATAACTTTGCGTTATTGTGGTTTTAACTGATTTATACGTAGAAAGAAAACTTTTACTGAGTGAAGTATATCCTGCTCTTGATATAGTATGAGATTTGGCATGGTTAGTTTTATATAAGTCGAAAAAAGGGTATAAATGAAGTGCTGCGATTTATGTAACGATGAATAAAATGTTGATTTTTTTCAGCAATAATGTTTTCTAAGTTCTAACCCATCACTATTGCTATTTATTTAAAAAGAAGAGGGACAAAAAATTCGCCTTCCCTTATCGTCTGCTCTGAACTTAATAAAAGCAATGTATCACAGATTTCATAATCAAAATAAAAATAGATATTTATTTATTTTATTAGGATCTCCAACAGAGAATACAAATTACATGCAAAATATTTAACAAAAAATACAAAATTAAAAACGTGTGCTTCTCCAATTATAGGAGACCACATCATGCCAAAAGATTGTAGTATTACTTATTAAAATTGAAATAGAAATTAAATTAACATTAAAACAGAATCACATAAAAATAAAATAAAATTTGAATTAAACATATTAAATTATAAAATTTTAAATTTTTTAATTTTTCGTAACAGCTACGGTCAAACCTAGTATTTCATATAAACAGTATAAAGAGGTAGCACAAAAAGTATTGTAAAAATAAATAAACTATACCCGTACAAGGATAAAATAAAAGTAACGAGCCAAAGCTGCTTTTAAAATTTACAGAAGACACTGCTTAAAATTTTAATAATTACGTAAGGCTATGTTTTCGTGTCATGTGTGTAGAACGCTTATGTCATTTTAATATCTTCATTGTATTCATCCAAATAATGATATACTAGATAAGATTGTAAATCATCTGGACGAAAACAACAAGCTATTAAAAACAGATATAAATTATTTTAATTCATAATGGGGGCAACTTATGTAATAGTTATGGAGAAGTGTTCAATTTCTTTCGTCTAATTATGTCTGCTATAAATTACAAATTGTTGCGTTCAGAAACGTAACTAATTTAACTTCAAGGCGGATCTGCATAACGGTTTCTATAAAAGCACCTGATTGGTTGCATTAATATTACTTTTTTTTTTATTTTTTTTATTATATATGGGCTTGCTCTTGGTCCCAGACTAGCCCGAGGGCATAGACGGGGCCTACGATGGAGCGAGCTCACCCAAAAGATGCCTATGCACTCGTCTCTTGAATACATCCGGGTTATATGCATTTGGGAAATATGCATTTATTATATACTAGCTTTTGCACGCGGCCTCGCCAGCGTGATTGTCGATACTTTCATCACCTATTATCCCTGTAGGGTTGAAATTTCAAAAATCCTTTCTCAGTAGTCACCTTATACAAGAAAAACACACCCTGCAAGTTTCATGTCTCTAGAAGCAGCAGTTTGGGCTGTGACGTCACTTAGCGGGTACTTTAGCTTAGCAATGTTTTGTCTCTATCATGCACTACACGTTTGACAGTTGTGTAACAGTGACAGGCCTTCGTGATGGCCTAGTGGTTAAGGCGCCCGGCTCTCATGCAAGAGGTCGCGGGTTCGAATCCAGGCAAGTACCAATGTGACTTTTTCAATTCATATGTACTTTCTAAAGTTTATCTTAGACATCACAGACATCGGTGAAGGAAAACATCGTGAGGAAACCTGGGACTTGTAGTTAATATAGGTCCGAAATCGCCAACCCGTCTTGAGCAAGCGTGGTGATCAATGCTCGTGCCTTCTCTGTATGAGAAGAGGCCTTTGCCCTGCAGTGGGACAGTTATAGGCTGGTATTATTATATAATAACGAATATAGTCAAAAGAATCTGCAGCAAGATGAATCACTTAAAGACAAAGAGAAAAGATTCTCAAAATAAGTTAAAAGATAGTAAGACTAAAGAGTCAATTAAACTTCTAAACAAGTAACGAATATTTATTCAAGGCGCGGATAGAAAGTATAAATCATATATTTGTTAATTAATATTATAAGATCCATTAACCGTTTTATAGCAGATATATACGTTTAGTTCTAGATTATAAAATATTTTCACTGATTTTACATATGAATTGATATAATATTATATCTCATAAAATATTTTGCGAATGCCAAAGTGATTATGTTAATTACAGTTTTTATTTATGTTTTACGTGTAGAATTAAAATATTTTGTTTATAATTTATATCACTCGATCGTTAAATATTTTGTTATTTACGAAATAGTAACTTTCTAATACCTACTGTTTTAATTTTTAATCAAATATCCTTTATTTGTCAATCTATCACTGTAATGTTTCATTTTACTTTTCTCTATAAATCCTTGGACATTTAAAATATGTATTATTCTGTTATGTCATGTTTGGCCTGGGTGTGGTTTTCTTGATATTCATAAAAATTGTGTAGGTAAGGTTTTCTCTGGGTTATTTTTAGACCGTTCGGATCCTGAGGAGGTAATTTATCTGATTTATTAGTTAATTTATGTGATTTATCTTGAGGATGTACAACACCGGCAAAATTAGGGAAACACAAAAAAAAGGTCGTATTTCTTAACAAATTTATGTAGCACATATTTTTTTTAGTTAATCAATAATTAATTGCACTCAAACTAACTGAAATAACGCTAAAGTGACTCACACAATACTTCTACGTGAAGAAATAAACAAAAATGACAAAAAATGAGAATTGAACGTTTTTTCCTTAAAAGTGAAATCCGTACACATTTTCAAAAATGACAAAAAAAGGAGTTTTCGTATCGGGTATTGCCGCCACCGGCTCTAATTAAAGCCTGTACACGATTTTCCATGCTTCGGATAACGTTATCAATGAGTTCTTGGGACAAATTATTCCACTCTTCCACTAACGCTAATTTAAGTTCCTCCACATTTTTAGGGGCTGGATTTCTTTGTCGAACCTTTCTTCCCAGGTAGTCCCAGACATGTTCTATCAGGTTCATATCCGGTGATCGCGCTGGCCAGTTCATCTGAGTGATGCCTACTTCATTAAGGTAGTCACTCACTATAAGCGCAGTGCGTTATCATGCATGAAAATGAAATTTTCGCCTATGAATGGGGCAAAAGGCATGACATGGGGTTCGAAGACTTCTGTATTGTACCGCTGTGCAGTTAGCGATCCATTACTGATGATCACTAGCTCCGTGCGGGCTCCCAAACATATGCCACCCCATACCATAACTGACCCTCCACCATACGACACAGTTCCAGTGAAATTTGCTTGGTGATAACGTTCCCCTCGATGTCTCCACATTCTTTCCCTCCCATTCATGAAATTTACATTAAATCGGCTTTCGTAACTGAACAAAACACGGCCCCACTCATTAGTTCAATCTTGGTGTTCTTGAGCAAATGCTAATCTTGCTACACGATGAGCTACCTCGAGTTTTGGGGCCTTTGCTGGCACGTACGAGTTTAAGCCAACTTCATTCAACCGTCTTCTAACAGTCCTTTCACTCACGTTGACGTTACGGACTTCTGCTAAACGATTTCGGGTCTGGACAGCTGTTTGAGGACGATTTCGTAAAGTCTGCATGACCAAGAAACGGTCATCCAAGGCGCTAGTTGCTCGATTTTTGCCCTGTCCTCGTCTGCGCACGAACGATCCAGTCTCCCTATAACGTCGGACGACGCGATGAATCACCGATGTCGATACACCCAGTGCGCGACTGACTGAGCGATAGGTGTGCCCTTCCTCGATCATGGTTACAGCCCTAGCCACAGAAGTTGCTGGTAAATCACTCATTTTGTATCAGAACAATGTGCACTATTCAAATATAAACAGTTAAATGACCCACAGTCCCTATTCGCAGCATCCACTAAAGTTCTTATCAGAATGAGTACAAAACGTTAAGTGAGCAAATTCTTAAACAACCATAAATTCTTGTCAAAACACTTAAAATTAAAGTTGGTGGTACTTAAAACAATCAATCTGTTATGAAGTTTTTAACACATAAACAAAAACTACTTATAAAATTACTTGACAATGTTAGAAAAAATCAACCTTTTTTTGTGTTCCCCTAATTTTGCCGGTGAGTGTATTTTTGTTTAGAATAAATTAACTTAATTGATAGTGACCTAAATTCCACGAAAAATACACCACTGTATTTGTTTAAAATACGAATAACACTCTTAATTAATTTATTACTTATTTAATTTACTAAATTGATTTACTAAAATATTAGAAATCTTTCAAACCAAAACTCGAGTTTGGCACTATCGGCAAGATATAATCACGTCATAAATATGTTTTTTACGATATTAAAGAAAAACAGCGCACCATTTTTGAAGAAAACCAATGGAAAACAAAACGCAACCTACAGAGACGTCGCCGACACACTTCTAGATTAACTACTATCAATCTGACGGTAACTTATAAAAACAATCTCATTACATAAAACCCTTGTTTGTATTCCAGTGAAGCCATCGTGCAGTCGATCAGACGCAACCGTGCAGCGGCAGCCGCACTGCTGGCTGACTACAAGGACCCAGGGGAGGGCATCATTGATGGAGTCACTGCCGCGCAGGAGGCCAAATACAACGAACAACACTACCTAGTGTCTAATAGGTGAGTGAAAATGGTAACTAAGATTAAGTAAGGTTGACAACGGCAGCCGCGTGACTGACAATGGTAACTAAGACTAAGAGCAGTCCTTTATATTACGAATACCCAAGAAAAGGCATCATTAATGGAGTCACTGCCGCCCAGGAGGCCAAGTAAAATGAACAATGAGCAGCATTACCCTGTGTCTAAAAGGTGAGTGATAATAGTAACTGAGACTAAGTAAGTCTAAGTGCAGTCAACAGTGCAGCTGCATGCTGGCGGATTCAACGGACCCTGGCGAGTGCATCATGATGGAGTCACTACCGTGCAGAAGGTCAAGTACAATGAACAACACTACCTTGTGTCTAATAGATGAGTGACAATGGTAATTAAGACGAAGTGCAGTCGATCAGACTACGAAGACCTAAGGGAGGGCATCATTGATGGAGTCACTGCCACGCAGGAAGCCAAGTACAACGAACAACAATACCTTGTATCTAAAAGGTGAGTGACAAAGATAACTAAAACGAAATACTTCAAACTTCAAACTCATTTATTGCGAAAATGGGTAAAGAAAACATGGATACATTTATTAGGATTGGTATCTCCATAATCAGCCTGAAGGTATGCAATTTTATTGATATTTAAGTATTTTACTGCTTGTGCAAATTCATTGAGACAAAATTAATTAGGATACAATTTATAAATCGTAATAATAATAAATGTCAGGCAATGTTATTAATAAAATTTACTACTGCTGGCTGACTATGAGGACCCAGGGTAGGGATCCATCATTGATGGAGTCACTGTCGCACCGAAAGCGAAGTACAATAAGTAGCTTTACCTTGTGACAGCGAGTGCTGATGGTGCTTACCACATAGGTAATCCATAAAACTAAAAGGAGATGCTAGTTCCTAGTATTCAACAAAAAATTGAATGGATTAAAATAAAAACAAAACGTAACATAGTCGTGTTTGTAATAAAATAAGTCGAATGAAATAAGTTTACTATTGCGCTCTCACGCAAAGCTATTGTAAAAATTTTTAATTTGTTTTTTTTCACCAGTTCATAGTTCCTAAAGTTTTTTAGACAAAATTACTGGGTCCTGAGGAAAGTGTTTGAAAGCACTTTCCTCTCTATTTCCTCTATACTAACTGGCTCTAAATAAACCATTTGCTCTAAACTGACTGACACTAAATAAAACATTTTACTTTCCACAGACGAGGAGACACAGCCAACCGCGACTTCGCTAGCGCCGGAGAAGCGGGCTTCATGTGCCCCAGCACCGTGAAGTACGCGCGACCACAGCGGGCCAGGGCCACCTCAGGACAGTGGAAGTACATTGTCAACACTGGAGAACACACACAGACGCTAAGGCTGGAGAAATGCTTGTAAGTAGGGGTTTTAGTGAGCTGTGAATATTATCAAGTAGAGGAGATGGTTTTGTGGGTCAACATAGCTGCAGTTCTTGAAAGTGTCGCAGCGTGGGCATGATCTAATTTTCCACGCGAGGCATCGCTGAGCTTGTTGTTGTTGCCAAGTTAGTGTCCGGACTTGGTTTCGTCGCTGATGTTCCTGTTGAACTTTAATATTGCATGCAGTAATTCATACATTTCCTTATGAAATCAATTAACAATTTTGATTTTGTATCAAATTCAAATGAATTTTACACTGAAATCACTGTTGTCAAGCTTCGAGAAGACCTTACGAATATATAAATAATGACGTACCATGAATTTGACAGTTAATTCCTCAACTAGGCTTAAGAAGTTCCCCAAGTGGAATTCATAAGCACTACATCCTATCCTTAAAGTCGAGAGTGAGTTAAGTGTGGTTCTCGAGGAAACGACTGTACGTACTTATGGGTGGAAGTCTCTTATTGCATGTTTTGAGGAAATGTATGTCATCAACGTCAGAATCAGTAATCAAAAGTATTAAGTTACGCAATATTATGATTAAAAACTGTTATTAAATTAAACTTACACAACCACAAATTAAAATAACCGGATATCTGTTACAGCAACATGTCAACGTCCTACTAAAATAGAAATAAATTGTTGTTAACGAGATCGCAATCATTTTAGGAACAAGTCTTTTTAACAGACAATTAATTTTAACAAAGCTAGTGGTTTTGTAAGAGTAGACTGATAAAGTTTTATTTTGTTATTGAGAGCGGAAATAATTTGTTTATTGTTTTATTAAGTCTTGACCACAGTGATCTTGATTCAGATCTTGTGAAATACGTGGATTCATTATTTTGCGTTTTGTACTAGTTTTTGTCTGCAGGACAAACCGATATTGCGGACACAAGAACCTGTGGTAGATTTTCATCTAACTCTTTACCAAGTTTCAATAATATCAGTTTTATGGTTAAGTTAAAAACTTGAAAGACTGATAGACAAATAAAGCCACAGTTACTTTCAAAATGTATAATAATATTCTTATATAAGTATGAAATATTGTGTTCTGGTAGCATAGCCTTTCTTTCTGAGTTTCAAACTCTTAGCTTTTTTTAAAAGTCAAGTTATTTAAGCTATAACAGTAAATTTTTAGTCGTGATTATTTGTTTATTTCAGAAAACCGAAAGAATCATGCACATACCTGACAGACAACTTTAAATCGAAATGCGTTCAAGTTTATAACTACCATCGGCTGCTGACATGGGATCAACAAAACGGTCTTCATATGGACATTTTTAAGGTACTATATGACACCAATTCATAATGATTTAAAAAACCAGTTCTAGTAATCGGACACGTTTTAATCAAATCGCAACCTTATAAGTAGCAATTAATGTCAAAATCTTTTCAAAAATTGGTACTAGAATGGATATGTTCTTAAAAGTTACTGGAATAATTTTCAGCTCAGTGTTCATTTCACTGGGTAATATAAATCATAACCGAAACGCTTGGATCATCATCTCCCTAGCCTTTTTCCCAACTTCATTGGGGTCGGCTTCCAGCATAACCGGATTTAGCTAGATACCAGTGTTTTACGTGAAGCGACTGCCTATCAGACCCTCACAACCCAGTTACTGGGTGACCCTTTGGTTAGACTGGTCAGACTTTCTGGCTTCTGAATACCCGTAACGACTGTCAAAGTTCTACGAATGACAACTGGGACCAACGGCTTAACGTGCTTTCCGGGGCACGGGATGTCAGTGATGTCCAAGATAAACTTTAGAAAGTACATATGAATATTGAAAAAGTCACATTGGTACTTGCCCGGATTCGAACCCGCCACCTCTTACACGAGAGGCGGGCGCCTTATCCACTGAGCTATCACGACATTCGAACCGAAACGCTTGGATGAAAGTAATAAATACATAAAGTAAGAAATAGTAATTTAATAAGTTCAACTACCTCTTCCAGGTCCCAACATGTTGCTCCTGCCACATCGAAGGCTACAGCGTATCATTCCCACCACTAGGCCATCGGCTTCAAGAAACTTCTTCTGAACACTTTCCTGGAGAAGACCTATCCTCAGAAACAGGCAACCACGCTTTTGAAAACGTACAGTCTACTATACAAAAACCAAAAGTAAAAGCACCACCGTTTACTCATAAAAAACCTATAGAATCATTCCCACCATTTACTGATAATCAGAACTCAATACCTGGTAGCCCATTCGCCAAACATAATGATGACGAAGAATCTTTGTCGCAACAAAATCCTATAGACTCCTATGGAAATTCATACTTCCCAGACTCGTTCAACCAGGCGAGCTCAATAAGACATGTCAAACGACCTCTTTCTGCTAGAAATCCCCCTGCATCATCAAACTTTGATGATGTCACTTTACCAAGTTACCTAGAACCACCTACACCGGCAGCTGGTTCATCATTCAATTTTATCAAAGATACTTCTCCTAAATTTAAACTACCTGGAAGCCAGTTTAAAAGGACCACTAGGCCTACGGGACGAAGACCAATCAGAAAGAAAACATCAAGCGGACCAGAAGACCTTGTGTCATCAGGGTCGCAAGCCGTAGAATCTTATCCAAATAGCAGCGCAGATACATTAGAAGATGTTCATGATTACGAGGAGCCTGACATCGGCCAGGCAACATCTGTAAACACACCAAGACCAAGAGTAACCATAGCACCAAAACTTACAGCGTTAACAACGGAAAAATTTGCACCAACACACAAACCACGAGAACCCAGTAATAACAATGAACATTATATTTCTAATGGAAAGCGTGTAAATTACAACTACCATCCAATCATAGACTTTTTTGATGGAGACAAAGAAATGGAAACTGATGAAACTATAGATAGAGAGGACATTGAACCAAGTTATGTTCCAAGTGTAGAATCTGAATGGAAACCAATTAATCACCCCACTTCTAGAGACAGCCAAACAAATAACGTTGGTAGAAAAAAACTTAAATAGTATTATAATTAACGATAAATATCTACTACGGTGATGTTATCAGCGTAATAAATAGTGGAATGAAGTGTCGATGATGTAATTATTCACGTTTTAATTAATGAGTTATGTATAGTGTCATTTGAATTAATGTTTGTTAGAACAAGTGATCGAGACGATATTTCTGCTGATGTAATAATTGATACTGTTGTACGGAGATTACTTTCTGTTGTTTTCAAGGACTTTTAGACGACTAACTGGATTGTTGTCTTATCTTTGTGAATTCGACTTGTGCCTTTATAAAGTTCTGCTACGGTTATTCTTCGCAGGCCCTGAAGGCAAAACAGGTATTAAGATTGCATCAGCCATTCTTTACGTTATCTCTCTTGATTACTTGTCCACATTTTCCCATAATAGATGCTGTAGCTTCAAGTTCCGCAATGTTGTAAACTTTCATTATAGAACGAAACCAAAACAAAGTTGCAATGTAAATTGTTAATACTTATTTATTGTTAAATTTATATTTTGTAATTTATTTAAATTATGTTAGGTTTAATGTTAGTTGTATCATGTTTGTGTTAAGATTTCAAAGACTTGCCACTGAAATAAAAATAAATGAACTTATTTTTATGTCCTTCTTTTATCTCTCACACACATTTAAATTAAAACACTTGGACCCAGATCGCTGTAACATTAATTTTCATGCAAATTAGCCATACTATAAAGTTCACAAATTGTTAAACAAAGTACAGGCGATCCAGTTAAATAGCGTTAAAAGTGAAAGCCGTACCAAAGTTGAACGCACTACGTGAAGATATCTCTCATTCGTTCGAGCTCCAATACTGTAACAGTTAACAAAAACTGTGTTGGGACACTTGTACGTAACCTAGATGTGCAGCGAGACAACTATTGTGTGATAACAGAACTTAATGCAATCTTTGCCAATGTATTATTAGTTATTGCGCAATTTGTCATGTTCGGAAATGAGTCGCGTACAACACTTACTGTTCTATGTAGTTCATTGGTCAGGTTACATTAAAGTTTTAAAATGGTCGCGGAAATCGATTGAGAGTTAGGCAATACTTGTAACAGGTCTATGTTTGAAAATAGATTCGGTTTTGTAATATTCTGTACTAATCATTCTTGTTCGTTTGGATGATTTAATTAATTTTCTAACAAGGTATGCAAGAAGTATAGTTGTTTGGTGTTTCTCGTGGTTTTAATCCTCGTAAGGGACAATTGTTTTGCTTTTAAGTATTTGTTCTGAGTTTAGTGGCTTGTAATTTATGTATGTGAATTTTTCTGATTGAATACAGCTGAAGAGCCTTTGTCTGGTATAAAATAATAACTACATTTACAAAATAAAAAAATCATTTAATATTATAAGAGCAAACATTATTTATAAAAAAAAAACAACTTTATAAATAAGTTCTCTTCGTCATATACATTAACAATTACATCTATCACAGTACATTTTATCAATAGCGAATAATTACGGATTTTGAAAACTGAATCGATCGCTTTCGATTCTTGTCCCGCGATACGTAATGTGGCACTTTCTATTACAATACACTAATTACTTTCAAAAATATTCATCGCCAACTTACCAAACTATTAAAATAATTTAGTTTTGCTTATATTTTACCCGCTATTAGGGCCTTGCTTTAACCCTTATAATTATATCTATTTATACAATATTACGATGAGATTTGAAATTGAGCATTTTAGTACAGAAGTATTAATAAAAAACAGTTTGGAGAAAAAAGACTAATAGAACATAGAAGTTTAACATCTGAAAACACATCAACCATAAATATTGGTAACTGAATCGACTGTAGGCAATACCAATGTTGCAATATTTACCTATATGTAACCACAAAACAATTTGATCTATCTTGTAAGAAAGAATGAGCGTAAAATTAATAGATAGTTATTTATCTCAGAATACTGCGATCAATCAGTGATCGTAACACAATAATTAGAATTTGATTATACGACAGTTCAATCTCTCCAATCTATTAAGTAATTTAAGTTACGTAGAACTTGCGTCATACGTAAGTATATTTTACTTATCAAAAATGACGAGTAAATTATAAACTAACATTACTACAGTTAAGTAAAAATAAACAGCTTTTAAGTCTAGCAATTAAATATTGGTACCGGTATTGCCTGAGTTACTTAAATACTAGGTTTCACTTAGAATTTCGTCACGCTACGAAATAGTTTCGAGACAAAATGGAAACCTGTCATCTTTGTTAAGAGTATGGTACTGGCAATTTCTAGATATTTTAACCGTTCAAGCATCGACATAATAGTACATTCGTTTACTGGGGTCTAAAATGTAACCTGGCGTAGTTGTCAATATGGGCACGGCTTGAACGAAACTGTTTAGAATAACGGCGGCACTTCTTCTAGGGTTTTTCGTTGTACTTTTTACTTGAATATCGTCATTATCATCCTGTGGTGCTGCTGCGACTAATTTAGCACTTCTGTAATTTCCGCCATGCATTCTTTCATGTCCGGAACTTCGGGATTTATAATCTCCGTCCTGACGTGACGAATGGTCGTCTCTTCTATCTTCATGGCTGTCGTCCAATTCTACCAGTTTCTCATTTTTTCTGCCGCCACGTCTCTTATTGTCATACTTGAGGTTACCACCATGCATTCCTCGCATTGGAGGCTCACTCAGTTCAATGAGTTTAGAACTGCGGCCACTATTTCTTGAGCGATTTACGTCACTCAATGATTTCAAATTACCTCCATGCAATCTTTTAGGAGTGTACTCATCTAGTTCAATATGTTTTGTGCTCTTACTCTGTGAAGTTTCAGCATCTTTAGGTTTTTTACTATTTTCCGATAACGCAAGGAGTCTTAAATCTTCCTTTGTAGCTTGTCGATAGTTTCCACCATGCTTTGGACCCTTATCAAGATCTATTTGTTCTGCGAATATTTCAACATCCCCTAGATTATTAATTGCTTTTGCTAACTCATCGTCTTTATATAAATCCAATGCAGCAACGCTTTTCTGCGGCTTCTTTTTAGGCACTGATGGTATTTCTTTAATGATTTCTACTTCCTTGATATCTTGTTTAAATTGTGTAACGTGTGGTAAAGATTTATTTACTGGTAACTCTTTATGTATTTCAATTCTTTTTCTGGTTACAATAGGCTTATCTGGTAATGCGGTAGATAGAGTAGTAGTGCGAATTCGTGTTGCTACCGTAGTTGGTGGGGCATCTGTTGTTCTGACCAGTGTGCGTTTGGTCGGTTCGGGGGTAGTCACTTCTGTATTAGCTTTTTCTTGTTCATCTAATTCCACTGAACCATTTGCGCCATCTTTTTCTTCCTCAATGTCTTCATCGTCATCATCGCCATCATCTTCATCGTCATCGCCATCATCGTCGTCATCATCGTCATCATCATCGTCATCGTCTTCATCATCAATTTCATAACTGTCCTTGTTTTTCGGTTCATTGTCCCTTGACCGGTGAAGCATTATTTTATCTTCCGCTTCCTTTTCATACATTGGCATGTAATCGTCCATGTCAGTTTTAACTCCAATCAAAGCGTCTACTTCTTCTTTTTTCATATCTTCTTCGTCATTTTCACCATACTTTTTAGTATCAGTCACTAAAGTGCTTGTATGTGATTTCTTTTTCTTTTCTCTATATTTAGGTATTATTGTGTCATCTTCTTCGATATGTTTGGTTTTTATAGGCTGCATCGTTATTTTTTCTACAGGTTCCGTATTTTCGTCAGGTCTATAATTACGGAATCTAGTTACAAGTTTTAATAATTGTTTTTCAGTAGTATGATCCGGTGCTTTTTCAGTAGTTGTTTTTTGAAGTCTCTCTTCTGGTTTCATTCTTCTTCTAAATGATGGTTTAGGTGTAGTTGTTGTTGTAATTTCATCTTCTTCTTCATCCTGATAATCATTACTACTGTCTTCGCTATCATTATTATTAAGACGTTCTTCGGGAGTTTCCTGTTCGTCATTTTTAGTTTCTGAAACTGAATTTGCAATGGTTTTTGTAACAGGATTTGAAGCAGCTACATTTTGATTATCAGTTTTAGGAATAAATTGAAATAAATCATGATATGGCCTCGCGGCAATTTGAGCCTTAAAACGTTGTCGACCTCTAAGAGGTTTCTGAGAAGAGTTTTCAGTATTTTTTTTAGTAGATGTGTGCGATCTATACGCGTCAACGGACATCGCTCGTTTGTTTTCCACAGGAGTATATTCTGACTTGTGATTTGAAGGTCTGATTTCGTACCTGGGTTCACCTCTACGTTGATCTACGCTGACGTCAACAAAAGTTGCATCAGAGTTCTCATTTTCAACTTTAGAAGGTTTAGGTCTATCTTTTCTACCAATATCGACGTATGTACGGCTATTAGTCTTTTGTTTGTCATCTTTATTTGATCTTGAAACTCGTTCGGCCACTCCGCTAGATTGCAGCTGTTTTATCAGTGGGCTTATATTACTGGTCGTTGTAGTTTTCTTTGAATCCTGTATTTGACTATCTCTTATGATTTTGTATGGTTCATAAACAAACGGAGTTGCTCTTTTCTTCCTTATTGTTGGAGGCAGCTTTGTAATTTCTTCGTTATTTTGGAAGAAATTGTATGTTGTATTGGAGTTATCTGCGTTCGAGTATAATAAACTTGCTGGCACATCAGTGTTTATTATTGGAAGCACTGTGGTTTTGATATTTTGCAAAATGTCTGTTAACACGTGCGCCTGTTGTGTATCATTAGCAGTTGGTGTCCCTTGTGGTGTATACAATAAAGTTTTTAATTCATTGTTTGTTTTGTTTAGAGAATCTTTTAAATCACGTTGATCACTCCTTAATTTCTCCAAAAGAACAAATATGTTGGTCTTGGCTGCCTCTTGAAATTTATTAGATGAATCTATAACATTACTTAATTTGGATTCTTGACCAACTTCTCCTTTTATATTTTCAAGTCTGTATGCGGGAAGTTTAGGTGCAACAATAGGTTCAGGGCTGGATATTATTTCTTCTTTAAAAAATGGGCTATCTAACGGATTTTCACCAAAATACTTTGCTTTAAAACAATCGATTTTATCGCCAAGGCCTCTAAGACGCGGTTGTTTCTTTACAGTTTCAAAATCTTTCTTTGCTTCAGTTTCAGATTCATTGCCATTATTTTCTTCATCATCTGTTGGATTTCCACCATTTTTTAGCTTTTTGGGTATCGGATCTACGTCTTCGTCTACTTCAGAGCATTCAATACTAGATCGGGAGTCATAAAATTCGGTCCCACCACTTGATTTTCTAGGCATTAATTTGAGGTTTTCAGCATACCTAAGTGGTGAATTTTTATTTATACCTTTTAAATGTCTAAAGTAATACGGATATTTTTCTTTTATCGCCTCTAGTTTTGGTTCTGTTTTTAGTTTTGCTGATTTTAAATCCTTAAAATTAAATGATAAAGTTGAATTAATATCTATTTCTGGTACCTTAAAATTAACTTCTCTCTTGCCAACTTCGTGTTGTGCATTTGTTATGTTGTCTTGTTCAATAATTTTACTGTCATCTCTATTAATGTCGCTGTTGCTATAAGTATCATGATCACCATCACTATATGAATCTTTTCTTCTATTTCGATTAAAAGTTTCTGGATGTTCATCACTTTGTAAATCGGCGTCAATCTCTTCTTCATGTTCATCTGCAGAATATTCTTTGTTTTCTGTTTCTTCTTCATAATCTTTATTGTTGTTTTTCCATTTTTCTCCATGTTCTTTATTGTCTCTGTACTCTGACCCTTTACCATCCTGATATTTTCCACTAACTGTAGGGATTTTGTACAGTCCACCACTATTTTCATGTTCTTTAAGAAAACCACCATGACCTTCATGGTCTGAAGCATGTTTTTGTTCTCCAGCATGATCGTATGCAGAATCTTCGTAGCCTTCTTCTGTGTATACTGTTTGCGCTTTTGTACTTTTTACGGCTTCTCTTAATCGAGGTGCATTTCTTATTTCTTCGTAAGTTTCTGCGTCATCAAATGCAGCTTTTTTCGGTAAATGCTTGTATGTCTCAGTTTTTCTAACTTGAGCATAATTTTTAACTGGGATAAACTCATCTTCGTCATCATCCACTTCGGGTTCCTGTTTTTGAAGTTCTAGTTTCTGAAAAGTTGCTGGTCGATTTTTTTGTAGAATATTGTTAACAGATTCGTCAAGATTATTTCTTAAGTTAATATATTTGTCTTTACCTTTTTCGTAGATGTCATATCCTTCTTGCGGTTCGGCGAAATTTCCAGATTTGGGAACTTGAGGGTATTCATTACGTTCGTCATCATACTTTATAGCATGTTGCTGTCTTAATTTGTGAATGTGATGTTGTAATGGCCGGTAATGCACTGGTCTTATCTTCGCATATTGGTTCCAAGGATGTTTAAACTTTTTATTTAGTACATTATCTCTACTGACCTCTCTAGGGGGAACTTTGTAATAAATTGGTTTTCTTTCAGGTTTATGAATTTCATATGGTGCAGGTTTGCTTTTGTTCGGAAATAGTTTACCATCAGTTTTTTCAGGACTCTCTAAGTATTCTTCTTTTTCAATATTTGGTTTACCAGCTTCTTCCTCCTGATCTTGTAACCTGTAACTTGCATCTTGCAGGTCGTGCCTTATTTTTGAAAGTATTGGATCTTTGTAAATTGCTTGCAACGCTGGTTCTTCAGCTTTGTAAGGGTGAAATATTTCATAGTTACTTGAAGTTGGTTTCACATAGCTATTTAAATTTGAATTTTGCTGTACGTACTTTTGGAACGGTTGATAAATCGCCTTATTGTCATCCAGCATATGATGTGCGCCCAAAGAAGGTTTATTTTTACCTGTATACGGTTTCACAGGATACGCTCTATAGTGTTGTTGAGGGTTCTGCACTCCATGGAAGGCTGCTATATCGGCGGCAAACCTAGGTTTTTGCGCGGTGTATTCAAAATACTCGACTGGAATCGGGAATTTATTGGTTGGCGTATTATGTACATTTTGTGGGTTAAAGATTTCCACAGGTAACTCTTTGCTAGGTTCATTTTTCACTTCACTACGATCACTGTCCTCCCATGTGACTGGGACCTTGATAGACGAACACAGTTCACAACACAGTAGCACTAGGAGTAAACTGGGGACTTTGGTCATGTGCATTGTTCACATCACGGATCGCGACGGTGGCTGGCGGTTGACTGAACCAGGTCGATGGGCAGCTGAACGGTTTTTATCTCCTCGGTCGTTCGTCGCGGACCGATTGCTTGTCGGCCGGTCACTTTGTTTACTGCGCATGTCGTGAGATACAGACTGAAGCGGATCTTAAGTTAACAATTGTGAACGTGCTTGATTAGTTTAATTTTTGTATTCGTTGATTGGTTTTGATTTTGAAATTATTTTGGCGACTGAATTTGAAATTGATTGATGCAATCGAGTTATTTTAATAATTACTCTTGAGTTTGTATTTTTGAACAGTGGAACTAAACGCGTTATATATAAGCCATTGATATTTTTTACCGACTTCACAAAAAGGAGGAGGTACTATGTTCGGCTGTTTGTATGTTTTTTTTTTTTGTATGTTTGTTCATCGATTACTCCGTCAATTGTCAACGGATTTTGATGGTTCTTTTTTTGTTTGATAAGTCATGATTCAGGGGTGGTCCCATATAAATTTTGTGGCGATCGGTTTAGTGCTTCACGAAAAATTTACCAAGAACAAAAAAAATTGACGAAATTTTCATAGACGATGTGTGCTTTGTCTTCAAGTTTCTATTTTCGTTTTATAAGATTGTTAGTAGTTTTATTTTGAAAATAAATTACTTTGAAAGATACTATACACAGTCAAACATTGGGAGTCGACACTAAAAAGTAATAAATAAAAAACTTTAAAAAAAAAAATAACCGCCTTCAAAAACTAAAAACCCAATAATAACTAAAATTTCGGAAGTCGGTGGTTTCTCTTCTGCCATTCAATTTGTGTTGCCACCGACTTCCGAAATTTTAGTTATTATTGGGTTTTTAGTTTTTGAAGGCGGTTATTTTTTTTTGAAAAAAGTTTTTTTTTAATTATCGTGTCTTACACTATAAGCCTTAAATGTTTGAGGTCTCAATTGCTTGTCTTGGAGAAGAAATAGAGTAATTGTTTCTATTTTCAATTGGCATTTTTTATACAAGTATGAAAAGGAAAGTTAGACCTAAAACAATACTGTCAATACCTACGAGGTTTAAGTTTAAAATACAAAAGAGTTGGTACCTAGTCATCACAAGGCTTATGTTTAAAAAAAACATAGCAAAGAAATAGGTACCTTTTTAACACAAACCAAAAACACTGCGGCCTCATATAACTTGCACCAAAACTATCGGTCAATGGAGAAATTAAGAAAAAAGGCACATGAAAGATAACGAAACAGATAAATGGCTAACGTCGAGACAAAGCCAGCCGGATGTAATGCCTTACAAGGAATGTTACGTGAAAACGTATGATTTATTGTTTGTTTGCATTTCAGTACCATTGTACCCACATACATTGGACCGCGTCTCAAATGTTGTATAATTATATTGTGTGAAGTAGTCTATAATAGTATAGAAAGGGTTAAGAAACAGTCCCTCCCCGCTTTGAACTAAACGGGCAAGTATTTTATTGTACATTGGAAGCCTCTTACATTTGGTGACTTGCGTAAGCTCTGCAGTGCGGAATACATTGGGATTTTATCGGTAAAGGATATTTATTATAGTGACAAAACTGTCTTTAATAGTTGACGTACGTAGCTGGCAGTGAATAATGGTCGTTCAGTTCCTGATTTTAAAGAGGTTTTTGCACTGCTTTAACACTTGTTTTGGATTTTAAAAACTCTTAGTATAATAGTACTGTTTGGTAATCTTAACACGTTCTGTATATACATAATATTATTAGTGAATGCTCTTACAATGTTTCTGTTGATATGATAATGCATATCAACAGCTTTGTGTAGCATAATACTGTTGATAATGCAAAACAAAAACTTTTTCGACGGTGCTCTGTTATGAATTATATTAGTTAGAAATGAATTAGACCCTTGCTTGATGTACCCTACGTTAGGCGATCGTCATTATTCCATTTTCAGATCTGAAACAAAATCATATGTTGAATAGTCCAAATCTTTCTATTTGTGTGGTGAAATACAGGCGAGGACATCCATTAGGCCAGCCTGTCTCCTCAGTGAGCTCCGCGATGGCTTAAGCTGACGTCCGGACCTGAACATTCAGTCTTAGACTAAGGTTAAAAGTTAAATTTTGCGGCTGACTAGAGGCCTTAATTTTTGAAACACCGTAAGAAAGTTGTCTACAACAAACTAAATAACCCAAGGTTGCTAATAAAGTAAATTTAATCAATTTCATAAACTTCACTTTCTCTTATTTTACTTACTCTTTGGCAATACGTGATATATTTATTTCCGCATCGGTTTAAAATGTGTCTCCATCATTTATACTATTCAATTGTTTTTATACTTACATAACCTTAGAGATAATATATTATTGATTAGACTTAATTAGCCATTATTGGTATCTAGAGAAGGTAGACTCGTAAATATTTATTGAGCGTATAACTAAGTTCTATTGTATGAAAGAAAGTTATTTATTGTTAAAATAGGTTTAACATAAAACTTTTATGCGTCTATATTTTTCTATGTTTATTTTAAACGAACGATGAGGCCGGTGTACGGTGTAACCTAGCTGACTACTTTGAATGGAAAGAAAAAAGAAATATAAAAAACTAAGAGGTCAGTATATAAATATACTTGTTATGTATTATTTGGATAACTTATTTATAATATAAAAGGTGCTCGTGAAGATAAATTAAGAGTAAATAAATGTAAATATTCTTCGAGTCGAATGACAAGGTGACTAAATTTTTTTTAACAAGGTGATTTGTTTAGGGTTAGAGAAAAATATATTTTCAAATTACTTCGTGTATCAAACCATAATAAAAGTAGAACTTTTAATTTTTAATTAAGAAGAATGTTAAAAAAAAATACTTATGCCTTACAAGTGATAGTTTGAATACCCATGAATAATTCCATATTTGCTTCGGCCTTGCCGATATCTGTTCAACTAGTAATTATTTTAGCTTGTGGATGGCGAAATATTGTTGGTGCGTACAAAATTATTGGTTTGAAATGAGACGAAATTGTGGAGATACAATTTGAAAGTTATGAGCATACTTATTTTTCTCTTTGTAATAATTATGCATATTGTAATACGGTATTTGACACCAACATCAATTGACGTACTTTCTATGAACTGTCAAAACGTGATTCTCCTATAGATTTTGAATGGCAATGTCACTTTGTGACGTCACAAGCTAGCAACCCTATTGACTAACTATTTATTGATTTCAAAGCAACTAAAAATCAAATTTTACAGTAAATTGAAAACAAATCCGATGCTTAGGACTAATAAAAAGATAGATTTTATAAAAATTATATCTCAGATTTATCTGTTAATAGTGTCAAATACCGTATTGTGTATATACAAACATTGATCAGGCAATGGTCATAGTTATTTTAAACTTTAGAGCCTGAATGGTTCGCTGGTATTATAGTGGTTAGTGACCCTGACTGTTAAGCCGAAGGGCTCTGGACAAATCTTTGTTTGATTAGCATGTTTATTTGATAAGCCTGTTTGTTTGGTGTGTCTGAGTGTAATTTATATATAACATGTAAATATATTTTTATAAATTACACATTTATTTATTCTAAAACTTAATTAGTATATAATATAACTAACTTAACTATAAAATCTAAATATAATATATACAAAACTTAAATAAATATTAAAATAAATTAGTTAAATATGTATACCAGTTGTCTGGTTACCATAGTATAGTACAGGCTCAGCGTAGCTTGGGATCATCTGGCTTTGTTTGAGTTGCTGTCCTAAGATATTTACTATCTTTAGTTTTCTTTAACCTCGGGGTTATTCTTGGATGGATTGGCTTAATACTTATAAGAGACAAACGCGAGACGGTTAGTGTTTTATTTCATCTAAGGAATCCTACGGGGCCTATGCACGTTGGTTTTAGGCCTATGTGCATCTTCTGAAGGTCCCGAGAAAACTACAGATAACTATCAAGTGATGGAACAGTGGTATCAAGGTCAAAACAGTACTTACTTGGTCAAGGCAGTGAGTGAGACGTACTTCTTTTATTGGAGAAACGTTATACTAGAGAAGTCACATTTTTCTTGCTAGGTGGCTGCTCTAAACATTTTTGACTCATTTTTTATGGCCATGATCTATTTTAACGGAGCTTATTCTTAAACAAGGACATAAAACATATTGATAAAAATGGTGACTGGTAATTATAGCTGACATGTAATAATACTTATAGTCATGATAACAAACATATACAAAGCAATATTGCTTTTTATATGTTTGTAAGTGTCTTGCTGGCCCAGTGGATACAGGATAAGACGCCCGCCCGCCTCTCGTGTAAGAGGTTGTGGGTTGGAATCCGGGCAAGTAAGAAAGTGACTTTTTCAATTCATATGTACTTTCTAAAGTTTATCTTAGACATCACTGACATCCCGTGCCTCGGAAAGCACGTAAAGCCGTTGGTCCCGGTTGTCATTCGTAGAACTTTGACAGTCGTTACGGGTACTCAGAAGCCAGAAAGTCTGCCCAGTCTTAACCAAATGGTATCGTGTCGCCCAGTTACTGGGTTGTGGAGGTCAGATAGGTAGTCGCTTCACGTAAAACACTGGTATCCAGCTGAATCCGGTTAGGCTGAAAGCCGACCCCAACATAGTTGGGAAAAGGCTAGTGATGATGATATCTTTGTAAGTATATATTGTTACAAATTATTATTGTTATGTTATTGTTTGTTATCTTTTCTTTGTTACTTTTTTTTTAATTCTTACTTATCTGTTTGAGAAGAGGTTAAGGCCGCTTTGTAAAATGGGTTGACTTCTTCTACCGACATATCGGATATCAGGCCCAACACTGCTTTTACGTGCTTTTTAAGGGGGTGTTGTACCACCAATCGTCTTAACCAAGTGGGCCACCATTTTTTAGGCATTCGTCGTTCAGGGGATTTCCGGGATGGAAACTATCCTATGTCCTTTCTTGGGTCCCAGAGTATATCTGTACCAAATTTCATTCAAATCAGTTCAGTGGTTTAGGCGTGAAGAAGAGACAGACAGACAGATAGACAGACAGGCAGAGTTACTTTCGCATTTATACATACTAATATTATAAATGGGAAAGTGTGTCTGTCTGTCTGTCTGTATGTTTGTCTTTCTTTCACGGCAAAACGGAGCGACGAATTGACGTGATTTTTTAAGTGGAGATAGTTGAAAGGATGGAGAGTAACATAGGCTACTTTTTGTCTCTTTTTAGCGCGAGCGAAGCCGCGGGCAACAGCTAGTAATATTATATAGTACGGATGATCTTGGATTTTTCTTCTATATAAAACTGACTGATCAACTGAATGCAAACGGCTTGCCCAAACCGCTGGGTCTAGAGGCATGAAACGTGGAGGGCATGTTCTTTGTGCAGAGCAAGTATCCGCCAACAAAGGAACTTTAAAAACTCCAACCCGAAAGAGGTAAAACAGGGGATGGAATATCCGATATTCGCGCAGGCGAAACCGCGGGCAAAAAAATTGTTATTAATAAAAATGAAACCCAATAACACTTCCCAACTTAGAAATGAAATCCAGGAACCAGGAAACAAAACTGGAACAAAGTGTCTACCTTTTTTTTTTGGTGAGTGGGAAATCATTAAATGACTGCTCCCGTCCTGGGTGCGGCGGGAGGGCGTGTCAGACTCTTACTGACTAAAACACACTTATGTTCCATCGATTGCCCTTTATGTTCCAGGGTCACGGTAACTATTATAAAAATTCCGCAACCCCGGCAGGCGTTGGCCCTGTTGGGCTCCTTCCTGAAGTATCTACCTAATGAATAAACAAAATTCTGTAGCAACAAATCTACATTCCCATGTTAGATTTTAAATCACCTGTTGCCTCAATGTCGACAGAAGGGAGCGGTGTCTTGCACCGGCCAGCAGGCGAAAGGTTGACCTGTACAGCAACAAATGACTGCTAGGACTACCTGATTTCCAGGTTTGACTTCTAATGTTGTTATTATTGCGCAAAATTGGTAAGCTCATAAATCTTCAGATAAACCGATACAGGCACTTTGGTTAATTAACGTAAAAACAAATATTGAAGCTGGAAATACAACTGCCGGGGTTGCGGCCTGCCAGGGTTGCGGAATGTTTATAATAGTTTCCGTGACCCAGGAACATAAGGGGCAACCCAAGGAACATAAGTGGGTTTTAGTCAGTAAAAAAAAAAAGCTGGAAATACAAAATTTGCAAAGTGGTTTCTTTTGATAATGAAAAGGTGTACTAAGAAGTCACATTTATTTCTAATTTCAAATTAATAAATCTTAACTCAACTATATAAATTAAACATAATAATATGTACAAACTTAGAAATAATACTAAAATAAATATACAAGTTATAAAAAGGAGGGCATCAAAAAACTCGTCTGCATCGCTATCGACAGGACAGGTGTCCAAAAGTCTGGCAGCATTGCCACGTTGTAGGGCATTGCTAATTCTTTGTCCCAAGAAAAGGCCAGCCCTTTGGTCACGTAAACAGTCAACCAGCCGCTTGGCGATATCATGAAAATTAAGATGAGCAAAGAAGAAGAAGCAGTTTTAAACAATTTGTTGTCTGAAAAAAAAAAATGCTAAAAACTAAAAATTTATTCGCAGATATTGTTTAAGGCACACGCATTGGCTGAGCGGTTGACTGCTATGCATTTTATTCCCGCACGGCACATATTTTTATTAATAGGTATCTCCAACATATATTTTTAGAATACTTAGTTCGTAAACGCACACACAATACAGGAAAATTTTCAAGTGTAGAACAACGTTTAAAAACCCGATGTTTTATTAAAACTGTTCGCTTTGGTAAGTCTTCAATGCCATTACTTGAAGACCTACTAAGAACGACCCAAAATCCAACCACGGTAACCAATGAAGCAACCCTGATAACGATTATATTCTAAATCGTGTCTAATTGTTGAAAATTAGAATAGTCAGTGGACAACGCAACGCCTGTAACTGTTCAATGGTACGTTTGTGAAACGTCTCGAGGGTACCTTATGTAACAACATCTGCAATCGGTAAATAGAGCATTTGGTTAAAGTTGATGTAATGAAACCCGGTACGTTATTAGCAGACCGTGGTAAACTTGAAACTGTTGGAGATGTTTGTAAAAAGGCAAAGTTGGACTATGTTTTTCTTTTATTGGTTTGACTGGAACAAATCATTCACGCAGTGGGTGCCAGAAGATAGACAGTGGTGCCGATTCTCTTATTCACAAACTGACCTAAATTTAAGTTAAGTGCATCTTTCCCTTTCCATTTCATTAAGAAAAGGACAGAAGATAAAATATTAGTTAAGTCCTGTCAAATTTAGACTCTCCATAGATAATTTAGACGCGATTAAACACATGGTGACTAAATATACGCCAATTTTCTTCAGGCGCTGTCTAATTGGCAGGATTAAACTAAAATGTATCTTCTGTCCTTTTATTTTAGAAATAGAAAGATAAAGATGCAATTAACTTAAGTTTACTTGAGTTTGTTGAATTAGCACCAATGTCGCTGAGGCCGGCCCAGAAAAAGGTGGCGAGATGGCCTTAATACGTATTACGGAGACTGCTCGATGACGCGAGGGAAAAAGTCTCGAAAGACGTAGAGCATTCTTTTGGTAGTGACACAGTTTAGTAAAGTACTTAGAAAAAAAAAGAACGTTACATACCACGTAAATGGACTGATTGGAAGATGGCCTCCAATCATATTCCTGGCAGCTTTCCTTGTGTTTTCAGAATCTAGCAGATATTAAAGAAGAGGGACAGATGATCGTAATGTTTCAAGTTTTCTATTCAACATAAAAACCACAAAATGAGTTTTGAGAATGTTCTAGAGTAATACAGGTCATCAGAATACCACATGGGCTACGTAACATCTTGTTATGACCCTTGGGAACGGAGCAGTGACCAAAGACCTAACTAAAAGTGGGTGAAACCGTGGGAGACAGCTAGTAAATAATAAATCCAAGATTCTTCACTGAATCTTCATTCATCAAAGACATTAAAGTTTACGATTATCCGGGGTTGCGGAATGTATATAATAGTTACCGTGACCCTGGAACATAAAGGGCAATCGAAGGAACATGAGTGGGTTTTAGTCAGTAAGAGTCTGACACGCCCTCCCGCCGCACCCAGGACGGGACCAGTCATTGGATGATTTCCCACTCACCAAAAAAAAAAAAGTTTACGATTATCATTTTTTCGAATAAATGGCGCCATGCATAACCTTACAGCCGCCTTAACCATTGGGCCATTAAGACATGCTCAAAATGTTAAGTTTTTTTTAACAAGAGCAATGAATACAAATAAAATTGAGTACAGAACGATCGACTGACAACAAAAAACCAGTTTACGAGTACGAGGAAGTAAATACCGCTCAAATCTAGGTATTTCATAATCCACTAATTGCTATTGGTCAATTACTTTCGGCTTGATCTGGCTTCCAGGGTCTTTGACCTAGGGTCTAGGTCATCATAGGCTTCAGATTTGATTGGCTATTGATTGGTAAATGATAACGATTTATGTTTTTTGTCATTGTAAATTATTGTTTTCTGCAATGGGTTCAAATTGTTATTTTTGTCAGTTATTAGAGTTGAAAAATAATGTAAGTTTTCTGAAGTATTTGTAACAATAATGAAATATACATAATTACCTAAAAGTAGTATTTGTTGCTGGCAAGAATATTACAAAAAAATAAATTTAAAGGGTTTAAAACCTAGTGTTTTAAACCTTGCTATGCCAAAACTTTATAACGTATACGCGTATAGTTAACACCATTTCTCATACAGTATAAAGATAAGCTACAATAGAGGCCATACTACCAAGAATATTGTAAAAAAAAAACAGCCGGGGTTACTACTGTTTACGGTTTTTAAATATACAGACAAACTGTAGGCTTTTCAGTAACGTTTAGTTGACACCCTTCTACGTACCGAACCCAAAAACAGCTTTGATATAAAAGCTTTTAAAGCAATATATTTAAATTATACCTTAAGTCCCGCTACAGCCAAAATCTTAAGCAACCATTATTTAGTTTAAAGTTACGAAAAAGAAAACGAATGAAAGTGTCGGTATTTGTTCGGTCATAGTTACGGTGATCCCGTCATCATTCGTCATGGTAGCTGTCTTTTTGTTTTGTTATGTAGTCATTGGCCGACGATAGTTTACTTTGGGTCATTTAGGACGAGGATCACGCTAACTAATGTCATGTCAAGGCATGTTTTATTTTAAGTTAGAGCTAAAATATACATTGTGATATAATTAATTATGTGTAAAAAAATATAATTTTGAGTAGTTTACATTTTGATCTGGGACATATTATGTAAATACAGCCATTCATAGACTTTGTGAAATGGAAAGCATTTGGCTTTATCGTAGATAGGTAAAAATAGATCGGTTTTGTCTCATCGTCGACTGCCTGACCTCCAGTATCCACTGGGTAACACGATCCCTTGATGTGACCGTCAGTCTTTCTGACTTCTAACTTCCCATTTATATACCTACTAACAAAGATCTACGAGTAACAACCGGGACCAACGACTTGATCAGAAAATCTTCACCCAGATTTGAACCCACAAAATCAAGAATATTCAAAAGGATATCATGATACTGTTCACCTTTGCTGAATTTTAAGAAATAGGTGCTTAAAAAGTCTGTTTTTCTCTATTCAAAGTAGGTTCTTACTTTTTAATTAAAATTGTAATAGATTACTCTCCATAAGTGCAACCCATAACACGAAATGGCGTGCGTATCTGATATCAATGGCTACCTCAGGTCAATAACAATTAAAATAACTAATTTCGAAATTAGATCAAGATATAAACTTTGGTTTGTATATTGAGCAATCCGTGTCTGATGTTTTGGTACTTAGGCCAAGTAAAGAGTTACTGCGTTTTTTTTGCACTGAACAATATGGCTTGATTTGCATTTAGTAATTTTAGATGACTGTTGACTAATATTGGAAACTATCGAGTCAAGGAAATTGAATATTTTTTGCTCTGTTTTGTAAAACGTGTCTAATTGAAAATGAGATGAAATTAGCTTTAGGTTTGTGGAGATGTATTTAAATAAATCACTTATTTTATACTTAAAATTATATTTATACTTACATTAAAAATATGTTACTTTTAAAAAAAGTAGTGTAATGATTATGTTGTGCTAATTACGAAATAATAATATAGAATTAAAACGCTTATCATCGTAACTGCCAAAATAAAATGCCCAAAACTAGTGCGGAAATCAAGCTTTCCACAGAAGGAAGGGAGAGAGAAAAAGGAGTTCAATAAAGAGGAAAATTATATTTCCACATATTCCACAACAAAAATGTAAGAACCGAAAACAAAAAATACCTACGAAAATTATTGCACTCAAAAGCCCTATTTTTATCAACCCTGGTACATTTTTAAGTTCAACGCCATCTACAACTATAGTTGGGAATTACTTGTATGTGTACATAGCTCGAGTAGAAGTTTGATATGAGCCTGCGCATTGTGCAGCGAACAAGACACAAGTCAATAGGTATAATAAAATCAAGCAGGAAGTTGTCAGATAGTTTGCTAATTGGTCGGAACTGGGAGATAATATTTTGGCTAGCCGCATACGTTCGGTTTCCTAATCTAAATTTGGATTCGGAAACCTGCTTGCTCTATTTCCTAATGGAAAGAAGTAAGAAACTAAGGGTTGCCATTTCTAAAATTTGACATCCAGGACTATGAGAAAACCCAAGATTTTAAAGCCCCAAACCAGAGGCATGTCAACAGGTTTTTTTTTTGCGTATCAGTTCTTTGAATAATGACGAACATACGTGTGTTGTGAGCAGCCAGAACCAAAACGTTAAACTTTCAGAAAACCCGGACAAAAATGAAGCCCGGTCCGGAGGCACCCCTCTAGATCCCTTTTAACTAGGTTCAAATCTCATGTTCCCTAAATACGCATTTCTGATCAGGAATGGACACTAATAGTGGGTTGCTGACCTTAATGTTCATTTTAAACTTTGTCAATGTAATAATTTTATTTTAAAGGTGATGACAGAAGTGCAAATAAGCGCATGTGAGTTTGGAAAACATGTACTTATATTTTTTTTAATTAAGAAAACCTAATGTCATTTTTAATTTTATTTAACCTAAGTAACTCGTTTGCGACAACCACTTACTAGTTTTCTACATAATCCGTTACAAAATATTATATAGATCGACTTTTATCTTCACATTTTTATCGAGCAGTTTATTCGTTAAGATGTTATCTTGCTGCATTTCGATTGACGGGCCTGTTGGTCTAGTGTTCAGTGACCCTGACTGCTAAGCCAGAGGTCGTGGGTTCGATTCCCACCCAGGACAAACTTTGTGTGATGAGCATAATTGTTTGTTCTGTGTCGGGGTGTTATTTATCTATAATATGTATGTATTTAAAAATTATATAAGTATGTATATCAGTTGTCTGATTACCATAACACAAGCTCTGCTTAGCTTAGGATCAGATGGCCGTGTGTAAGATGTTCCAGGATATTTATTTATTTATTATTATTATTTCTAAATATTGAGGGCCCTAATTAATTTTGCTTAACATTTGTGTAACCTTTAGAAAATTAATAAACAGGTCTAATTATTTCAAGGGCTGGTGTTTTGTGTTACTGAGATTAAAATCTAAAAACTTTAGGTCACGAATGATAGATGGGGTTTAAGGCAAATGTTAAATTATTAGTTAAGTTTAGTGAGCAGCTCAAACTCAAAATGATATCAGTTTGTATTGCAATGCAGGGAAGTCGCCATAATGGATGTTTGTAAATCTTTAACTACAGAACGCATTCTTTTGCAACTTTACATCAATAGATTATACCAGAATATCACATAGGCTACATAACAATACGAAATTGCCCACAGGAGCGGAGCAGTTCCAAAAAGACTAAGCAAAGGTATAAAATTAAGCGCGACAGACGAAGACAAAGTCGCGGGCAAAAAGATTTGCTGGTTTTTATTTGCAATTTCAGGGTTGGATTCATTGTAAAAGTTGTCCGTAATGATGCGTACAATGACCCTCTTTCAGATTACTGGTAAACAAAAGATTAACTTGTAGAATTTAAAACATTCTATTTATATTTCATTTAAACAATTATAAAGAGTAATACATCAGTGGCATGCACTGGAGATAGGCATCGTATTGGTTAAAATAAAACAGTGCACGCTACGAATCTAAAGCCTTGCAGTAACAGCAAGCAATATATAAATATAACGCATTTTGGATGTAGCAAAATAACGTATTCAATATATTGAGATTGACACTACTTAATTTTCTATATAGATAGGCAGGAATACACAGAACTGCAATAACTTATTGGTATGGTTTGATTAGAAGAGAGGATGTGTTATAAGGATTTTTTGGTAACACAACGTAAAGTGTTGAACTATGCTAGACCCTTTAGTGTTGTTAGGAAATATGAGGTAAAACCCATGGTAATAGGCCCATGGTAATAGGGACATTCTATTCTTTGTTTAAAAATTACCCTTCCCTTCCATCCCTTCTTCGGACTTGAATAAAAATATTTGACAATAAACTATAGTTCATTTAGTCCAACCATCGAGTTTAGCGCTTAGCAACACAGCTTTATTTATATAACTTAAGGAATATTAGACCAGGTCTTCGACTTTTATTGATACATAAAACCGCAGTAGTAAATATAATGATGTAGTTATTAATCAGACAAAGCTACATACTTGCAGTTTGACGGTCACTGTCTGCGTATATAAATGGCGAAGGTATCGCCGCGCGCCTCACTAGAGTGTCTGTGGCCATCATGATTTCGATACGGGTGAGTAGAGTTTATTTACCTTATTACTTATTTATTTATTTAAGTTAGAATCAGCTGTTTTAGTCATTCTAATTTGTGTCAAAGTCAAAGTATTTATTAATCCGATTTTGATGCACGGATCTACAAAATATAATAAATGGCTTTGCAAAATATGTACTTTGATGTAAATTAGATGACGTTGTTCCGCTAGAATAATAGATGAATATTTATCTAATATATAGATAGATTGTTTGCTTTATCAGTTGTAACTCAGTTGTCTGGTTATCATAGTACAAAGATCTGCCTAATTTGTGATCAGATAAGAGATATATTTCAATGCATTTGTAATCAGATTGATTCTCAATAATGATAAGATGCAATCAATAGAGAAAATATAATGTGCATTTGCTTACAAAGCTTGACTGTTCATGGTTTTTAGTGATTTACTAATTAATGTCAATATTTTAATTAGCATTTATGTAGTGCACTGACAATGCACAACCAGACTTTAAATAGTCAAAATGAAATGAACTTCATCGAAAGTCGTTTTTCTTTTAGAACATTCATTTAAAGATTTTGTCTCTAAGAAGACTGTAAGGTTGTGGCGTAACCCTACGAGGCAGAAGAAAACTATGAGATTGCTTCTCTCTAATAACTTCAGACAAAAGCTTGATATTGTTCTATATAATCTGTACTATTATATCTATACTGCTCTAGAAAGCTTCCTACCAGACTAATTTCGTTTAGTGACTCTATATTTACCTTAATTAGAGTAATAACCATAATTTATTCATTTACAAAGTATATTATGTTAGCTTTTAACTCGAGCTTACGACAGCGGATGGAGCGGCTTACGGATATTAAGTAAAGTGGTTAATAGCACTGCTTTCGCTAATACTATAAAATATGAAAGTGATATAACATTTAATGTTTCTTAGTGTATTTTGTTTTTTGGAGAAACACGCAAGTTATTTGGAGATTATTTAATGTTTTAACTGAGTTAAAAAACATGAGGTTCTCTGTTTGACCGGTTTGTATCTTTGTGGTTATCTCACGTTAGGTTGAAATGATTTTGTTGTGGTTTTCAGAAAAGTATTTGTTACAATTAGGAAAGGGTTTAAATTACTTTCAAAAGTAGGTTTTTAAGGAAATATGTCGAAATGTTTAGCCTACAGCCTAATAAACGTGCCATAGAATGAGACAAACATACATACAACACATTCGACAGTCGGGTGAAAATCGCGAGTTAAAAAAGATTAAATAAAAAGTTTTTTTTTATAAAAATGACCGTCTTTAAAAAACTAAATACTTAATTTATGGAAGTCGGTGGCAATTTAAGAAAATATACAGAACGGAAGCCACAAAGTAAAAAACTATAAAACACTTTATGATTTCGTATGTGTTTTGTTTTTTGGAGAAACATGTAAGTTATGTGAAGTTTATGTAATGTTTGATTGAAATTACGTATTATTAAATTGTTAGGTTTAAAGGTTTGATGTTATGGCTTGTGGGTGTATTGTGCAAAGTTATTGCAATAGGTTATAAGACAAAGGGCAGTTTCCCAAGTAACTTATTATGGTTTCAGAAATAAACATTTTTAGTGCTTCTTTCGGAGTTCGTTCAAGACTATACTAAGCTTTTTGTAGGTTTCCGAAAATCCAAATGACACGCTGCTTGTGTTAAATTTTTGTGTTATTTTTTTAATATATTTTAATTAATTAACTGCCATGACTTTTTTATTATGACTTTTTTTATTATTATTTTTTAAGTATTTATATGTTTTTAATTGTTATTGGTTTTGTTATTCACTTACATTGTTTTCACATATAGAAGCACCAAAATTAATGTAACCAAGATTTTGTAAAACATGACTTTTTTTAAAAGGGTGTCCGTGGAGTTCCTCCCTGTTCTTCTCCTAAAGATCTACGTTTTGGAACAGGCAATTAGCGTCACTTTTCTGACTGACCGACCGACTCTTTGACTATTCATAAGTGCCTATGTATAAATGGTCTAAGTGAATTTTTTTTTGAAGTCTCTGAATAATTTATATTATTTCATGTCCTATGAGATAGTGGCAAATGCATATGTCGTTTCCACAAAAGCCCTGTAAAGAAATAAACGATATAAACATGAGATTTAAAAAGAAGAAACTAGCTTGTTTCTCCACGGATCACGAATGGATTCGTAAGAAGTTTTAGATTATAAATGTCCTTTCTTGAAGATTAAGTTTACTCTGACTATGACTTTAGCGTGCATAATATTAATATGAATTGCACAGATAAAGTTGAATATTTAGCGTCTTACTAATAATCGCTGCATAAAGTTATGACAGGTTTATACGTCAAAAAATGTATGGTTACACCGGCTTTATTCATGACATAACTTTACACAGTGATTATTAGTAAGGGCATTAATATATAATTACAACATGATCTACACGATCAATTTAACCTCCAAAATCCTGACCGCTGCACCCAGCTTTATACCTACTTCCTGATTATCTAAAATCTAGTCCACATACTTACTTGCCTCACTGAGACCTTAAATGAAGGTAAAACACTTACTTATCAAGATCAAGGTCATACTGATTACTATTCTATATCAATCTGTAATTTACCAGTATTACCTGACCGCTATTTGAATAGAATTACAATTTAATTTGAGGTCAGTTTATAGTTGGTATGAAGTCGTGTGTACACTTGACATATAGTGTAGTGTATGTTATACACACCTGCTTGTGTTATGTCATACTTGGTGTTATGTTGGAGGTTGTTTGTTTGTTGTTGACTTTGCTACCGATTTTGTTCTCGTGATTGTTGATTTACTATACAAAGTCGCGAATTAATCTATATTCATCGATATTTGATGTCGATATTCATCGGTTTGTGTGGCTTATTTCTAAAATTCAACTTAAAACTCAACCTGGCTTTTTTTTGGGGATTGGGAAATCATCAAATGACTGCTCCCGTCCTGGGTGCGGCGGGAGGGCGTGTCAGACTTTTACTGACTAAAACCCACTCATGTTCCTTCGGTTGCTCTTTATGTTCCGGGGTCACGGTAACTATTATAAACATCTCATGTCTCCACTTCTAAACATGCTATTTTTTTTGGAAAACATTTTTTAAAAGTGAGTAGGTATAGAGAGTTTTCGGCCACATTTTCCTTTATTCAAACAACCTTATGAAATGAGCGATTAGGTTTTTTTTCTAATCAAAATACATACCTTAACATTGACTTTGACTTAGAATTCATGTTTATTTTAGACTGCCAATCAAATAGACTGTAGCATTCATAAAATTATTTGGTTTGTTGTTGTGTCTGTAGTAGCAAATTTATTAATTATTTGATAATCTTATACGTTAGCTTAATTTAAATTGTTTGATAAATAAAGTGATAGTCAGATCAGTATTTTGCAGTCTCACTGTAAGGCAAATACTTTATCAAATGACTCACCATACTACACCACTTGTGGGCAAAGGATTTGATTTAATTTCAAAATAGCCTAAGTTTCACTTTATAACATTAGCCAACCGTTCGTTTAAGAAGGTAATAAATAGAAAAGACAGACAATAAAACGCTTTTGACTTTCCCAACAAATTTCAATTTTATTTATACGTACAGATAGATATAATTTTATTTGTATTGGCTACTAACTTACTGATAGTAATTATAGTAGTTGGCCTTTAGTATCCAATTTACAAAGCCAGAGAATATTTAACCACAAATAAGGATCATTTGCAGGTCCTCTTAATAATGTACTGTTAATTTAAACATAACGATGTAATTCCATAGCCTTGGTTAACCGAATTTCAAAGTAAATTAAGTAATGAAGACGTATTTGCCTATATACAACCCGATGTTCAAGTTTCATGACGAACATTCTTCGAGTGATCACTTGAAGGAAAAACGTCGAAAAACCGTTTGCCCGAAAAGTTTTCGGCCGATTGAAAGCATGCGAAAAAACCTAAATAATATCCATACTAATATTATAAATGGGAAAGTGTGTCTGTCTGTCTGTCTGTTTGTCTTTCTTTCACGGCAAAACGGAGCGATGAATTGACGTGATTTTTTGAGTGGAGATAGTTGAAGGGATGGAGAGTAACATAGGCTACTTTTTGTCTCTTTCTAACGCGAGCGAAGCCGCGGGCAAAAGCTAGTAATGTAATAAACTGATTGTGATTTTTCAAATTGACGCACAGACAAACCGCTAGCCTTACATGAAACTTGAAGGGTGTGTTATTTGTGGAGAGTAAATATCCACTGAGAAAGGATTTTTGGAAACTCAACTCTAGATAGTAAATAGTGAATGGAAATTAGATTATTAAATGAAATGAATATATTAGAGGAAGCTTGAAAGTAGCACCGGTCGCATATAAGTTGAAAGGAAATCGGTTCTCATGGTATGGGCATGTGAAGAGGAGGGATGAGACGCATATAGTTAGGACAGTTATGAGTATGAATGTAGAGGGTTAGAAGAGGAGAAGAAGACCGAAGAAAAAATGTAAAGAATGATATGAAGGAGAAAGGGGTAAGGTAAGCATGACGGGTGACAGGTTGGTATGGAAGAAAAAGACATGTTGCTCCGACCCCAAGTAAAATGGGATAAGGGCAGGAAGAAGAAGGATGGAAAATAGACATCGCTGCCAACGAAGCCACGGTGCGAAAGCTAGTAGCGTATAAATTGGTATCTTCTGATCCCTTTGGAATTATACCGAAAATATAACTTTATTTATACCGCCATACTTAAATGCTGCAATGCTAAAATAAAATAATGCTAGAAATGAACGTAATATGTTGATGTATTAGATTAGACGCGATAATAGCCGCAAGTGAGGACAAATTTTACAGTTTGTGTTAAGTTTTCCAATATTTTCGAATAATTTAAAAATTTAGAACTATCTTAATGTCTTCAAAGCAAATTAACTATAACATTATAACTAAATCCTCTCATTCTGGATTCCTTTTTAAAAACACATTATATAAAAATAAGAGTACAGAAAAATAAAATGGAAAGCATTAAAGCAACAATATCCCAAGGCTGTTCATGCTAAATGCCAGTTGCATATAGGTAGTTGCATTTTATCAACAAAGTTACATTTGTTAGCTCGTCGTGTTTCGTGAGAAAACCGACCTTATTTTAGTAGAAAACGGATACAGAGACTTCATAATTATAGTTTTGGAATCCTAGACATAAGTTGACGTATTTATGGAGTTATAAAGTAAAGATACGTATTATTTTATTATTTTTGCTAAAGGTTTTACTGTATCCTGTGTAGCTAGTAAAAGCACTTAATAGGTATTTCTTTATCATCCATACTAAAGTAACTCTAATAGTGCACAATTGGCGACGAAATCACAAAAATTAATAATTCGTTCCGAAGTGTATTGAAAACTATCTTAGATCCTTTTACAAAGTTCAAACTATAAAGGACCTAAACTTGGTTCAGTAATTTAGACGGGAAGACAAATAAACATTGACATTTGTAAAATATAAAAAATCTTACAATGCGGATATTATCGAATGCTTGTGAATGACTGTGTCTAATTAATAAATTTTGAATAATTAATGCTTGACCTAGTTGAAGACTCTAAATCTATCATGGTCATTATCGCAATTATTTTGTTAATAGTTCTGCACAGATTACATATCGGAAGTTATTACTCAACGTTTATAGGAAGTACAGAATAAATTAAAAATATTATTAACTATCATTGATTTATTGGTTTTTGGTAGAAATAAAATGTGTAAGTATACCTAGTATTAAATCGTTTTCTGCAATTACTTCCTATAATGCCAAAGTTGAAGACAAAATTATTTATTACTATTTCGGTAACTACTCCGCTCCCGTAGTTTATAGCTTGATGTTATATAGCCTTCCTCTATTAATGGGCTATACAACACAAATACTTTTTAAAACAAACCAGCCGTTTCTAAAAATTCTAAAAAGAAAAACTTTACCTCTTCTTGAACTAAGTGTATATTCAATGAATAAATAAATTAAAAAAAAAAACATAAAATGACCCTTAAAAACCACTATTGGACAGCATTAACTTACAAAAACAAGTGGGTTTAAACAAAAAAGAAAAATGCCTTCAAAAACTTAAAACCTTTAGATTCAGAAGTCTGTAACTTTATTCATAGATTTGAAGAAAAGGGAAGAAGAGTTGCCGCCGACGAAAGTGGTTTTTTCCTTTTTTAGGGTTCCGTAGTCAACTAGGAACCCTTATAGTTTCGCCATGTCTGTCTGTCTGTCCGTCCGTCCTCGCTTAATCTCTGTGACCGTTAGCACTAGAAAGCTGAAATTTGGTACCAATATGTATATCAATCCCGCCGACAAAGTGGTAAAATAAAAATTGGAAAAAAATGTTTTATTAGGGTAGCCCCCCTATACGTAAAGTGGGAAGTGATTTTTTTTTAAATTTCAACCCCAACGTGTGATATATTGTTGGATAGGTATTTAAAAAGGAATAGGGGTTTTCTAAGATCATTTTTTGATAATGTCAATAATTTCGGAAATAATCGCTACAAAAGGAAAAATCAAAGCGTCCCCCCCTCTAACTTTTGACCCGTAGGTTTAAAAAATATGAAAAAAATCTGGAAAGTAGAACTTTATAAGGACTTTCTAGGAAAATTATTTTGTACTTGATAGAAAGAACAGTTTTTGTACAAAAAAGACAAAAAAGGTCGTACAAAATAATTTCTGCGTATTTAGTATGTCAACGTAACAAATAGCCTTTTTTAAAACTTATAAGTGGGAACACTTATTGTGACGGACGGGAAACTACGGAACCCTACATTGAGCGTGGCCCGACACGCTCTTGGCCGATTTTTTCATTTTTGCTCTACACAACTACGGAAAACAAAAAGAAAATAGCATTAATATGACCATTTGGGTCACCAGAACATAATTACTGCTATTTTCTTTGCTGCGCGTTGTTCGAAAGAGATTGCCCTGGGCACAAAGGGCAAATAAGGGACATGGGTATGTTTGAGTCAGTAGAAGTCTGACACTCCTTACCACTGCGCTCAGAGCAGGAGAATCTTTGATGATTTCTCATCCCAAAAAAGCCCACCAGACACTACACCCGTCTGGACGGAGGATCCTCCCTTTTCGACGGAGGATGAGGGACTTTACACTCTGTCTCTCATACCTCCAAAGGCTATTGTCCTTGAAAAATATTACAAAAACGTTATTCCACTAACTACCACTTAATTATAATATTCCAGGTATGTTTCGTGCTGTGCGCTGTGTCAGCGCTGGTGGCGCTCTCAGCTGCGAAACCTGATGATGGAGAGACCGTCACTGTACCTGCACCGGGATTGGCCTATGGTTAGTATGATGATTGGTTTCCTCGTTGGTCTCGCGACTATTGCGAGCGTGAGGGTTCAATTTCCAGACCCTTTTTTTTTGGGGAGTGGGATGACTTCTTCCGTCCTTCGTGTCAGACTTTTACTGACTAAAACCCACTCATGTTTCTTCGGTTGCCCTTTATGTTCCGGGGTCACGGTAACCTAACATTCCGCTACATTTTCAGACCCTAGTATGTTGAATTTGAGAGTTGGCGGTGTAAGATCTTCGTGACTCGGAAAACACAAAATGCGGTCTGTCTTTTGCCTTTTTTAAATTGCTACCCTAGAATTTATTTTGCGATAGATTTATTTTTTTCTAGTGTATCGGAAAGCACAAAAAGATGTCGTTCTTTTGCCTTTTTAAACTTGTACCCCTGAAAGTGTAATGAAAAAAAAAACTTTTTTGTAAAATAAACATAATTTTAAAACAAACTGTAGATTGTAATATTCAAAGACATGTAAAATAAACTCAGCTAAGGCCATAGTATGTAGCTTCAGACTATTCTAAAGTGATTTTTATTATTAGAAATGGAAGAGGTGCACTTTTAAACAAGGCATATAATTTAGTAATTATAAAGAGACATCATAATAATTTATTTTTCACATCATTTACCTAATGTATTCTCACATTGTGCAAGTGCAGTGAGCTTGTAGCCTCTCTCTGTTCTATATTGACCTCAAATTTTACAATATCACGTGGTTTATCAAATGACGACTAATACGCAAAATATTTTATTTCACAATAATTACATTTTTTCCAAATTTTGAATAATTTATTATTGAAATTATGTATTTAAGATGAACCTTGAAACAGAAAAATAATAAGTGGGTGTTTTAAATATTTTGAATTATTGTATCTATTGCACCATTGGAAGTTCCCAATTCGCACTTGGTTTGCGAGATTGTAATATTTTACTTTGATTCCTACGTATAATATCGTATTTGTATATTAATTACCTTGGTTTTTCTTTCTCTTAACGGTTATTAACAAAAAATGATAAAAAATGAATTTGCAAGTTAAAAGGTTTCATAAAATTGAAAGTGGTTTTTAATTCCTAGATTGTTTCACCTTAAAGTATCTTGCTTAATTTTATTTATTACTTTGTATTGTTGAAGTGCCGCAAGATTTACAACATTTATATATTTCTACGTTTAAAAATGTTTATCCACTTTTCCACACTTATAACAGAAAAACAGAAGTTATTATTAATATTTTGTCATTAAACCTATTAGTATTATCAACTTAAATGCACCAACCATGCTGTTTCTTCAACACCTAAAGTTGACTAGGGGAGAATGCCTGCGGCATTATGTCCGCTCTAGTACCGTTGAGCATAATAAAGGGGAATCAAATACTAAAATAATGGTCAAACTAGTATTATAGATAAATAGTTTCTTTTTCAATTAATTTCAAAATTCTTTCTAATACAGTACCTATTTCTATTTTTCAGGAGGAATCCCCTACGGCAGTATGAGCGGCAACGTAGCACAGTTTTTCAGTCGACAAGCACCATCTGGCGGTCGTTCCGTGTATCTCTCCGGCCCTCGCGGCAACAGCGTGGACTACGCGCCAATTGAACAATACTTAAGATAGATGTCGTTAGTTGTAGCTTTAATTTCGTCTTCGTTATTATTTTGTAAATATGTTTATTTTTTTGTAATGCTAGTTACATACAATCAAAAAGAGATGGTGACAAAGTTGCAGAAGTTTCACGTTGGAATTGTTTTACAAATTGTTATATTTAGATATATTAAAAAAAAAAATAACACTTGTAATGACGAACATTGTCCTGTCAACCAGAACCAGGATACAATTGATTGTTTATTTTTGTGCGTGTTTTGTTTCAGTCATGATTCAGAGATGGCGCTGTATCGAAAAATTATATATATGCGTATCACTGCGACATTGCTGAAACTATCAAACGATTAATTGAGTAGTCTTTAGTTGCCAAAAGCCATACATTACCTTTACTCAATAACATATTTTCATATTCCTTAATCTGTTATTATGTTAGAAACGAATTAAGTTGCCAACATTGAAGTCATTTTCTGTAGTTGATAATTAAGTAAATGCCATTAAATTATTTTTCTTATATTAAATGAGAGTTTCATTTCTAGTAATATTGAATCCCTATTCATTTTTGTTTTAAGTATAGTAGATCTACTGTTTGTGAAGTAGCCAATCCACGAAAGCTACTACCATACTTTTTGCTAAGTATAAAGCGCACTACACACCAAATTCGGCCCGGCGCGGCGGCATTATGTTGGCAACATTTTGGCGGCGCGGGCGGGCTAGGTTGGCGGCTTCAGTCCATTGCAAGTCGTAAAACTTTGCCGGCGGCATGTCGGCGGCTTGACATCAGAATCATAAAAATACTAGCACGTCACTACAGCACAAATGTCGCCGAGCAATTGAGCGCTTGGGTACACTAGCCGCCTACGTGTCGGCGGGCAACATGCGCGCGCGATGTTTGCCCTCATGCTTTTTTCAACATAAGTGCGGTTATATCGGCGGGCTGTGTCGGTGGGTGGCTTTGGTGTGTAGTGCGCTTAAGGCTAAACGCAGACGGCTGCTACGCCGACAGACTGAAGGACGACCAAATATTACCTCGAGCTTCGACAAGACTCTTCGCCGATAGGACTCTCACTGGGCAAGACTCTTTGTCGATAGAGTTCTTGTTTGAATAGCACGGTCTTGCTGGTGTAATTACAGGCACATTTTATCTTAGTATTTGAGGTGCAAGACAATGGTACCGATTCTCTTGTGCACAAACTATTAGTTAAGTCCTGTCAAAATTAGACACTCCATAGATAATTTAGACGCGATTTAAAAACATGGCGTCTAAATATACGTCAATTTTCATCAGGCGCTGTCTAATTTGACAGGATTAAACTAAAATGTCTCTTCTGTCCTTTTCTTTAAGAAAAGAAAAAGATGCATTTAAGTTAAGTTTAGTTAAGTTTGTGAAGAAGAGAATCGGCACCAATATTTACAATGCCTGAGGGTGTTGCACATGTGACGTGTTGGTGGCGGTGGTTGAGATCTTTACAAAATGTATGGATGAATATAACTTGGGAAAATATCTTTTCAAATAGAAAGAAAATAAACCCAGGTCACAATTCACGAAAATGTAAACAACCCCCCAGACGGGTTTTGGAAGGTGTGTTTGACTGTTTGTCTCTCAGTCTGTGGCACCACAGTTCGTAAACGGGTGATCCGATTTAAATACGGTTTTTATAAATTGAAAATTGCTAGTTATTTAGCGATAGTTTTTAGACATATTTCATCAAAATATGCCGTTTTCAAGTTATCAACACTTGTTAGCTATCGCAGTTTTGATTTTCATCTTTTGTTAGGTGAAATCGCCATCTTGATTTTCAGAAGCGGAGGTTTTATATATTTTTTAATTTAGATTCGCCATACATTAGGTTAGGCGAACATAAAACTTCCTTCTTTTTAGAAGTTGAAAACCAAAACATAATATACAATTGAATACAATACTATGTGACATAATTATAATCACGTATGACAGACATTGTCTCATTACATACGTACTAGTAAATTACTAGATTGTATTGTTTTTATCAACTTACTTCCCACGGATAATGGCTATTGTTTACTTAGCGACTGTTTTTGTCAACACCTAATAATATTTCCTCTGTACTTTGTTAACTTTTCGTAGATTTTATTAATAAATTGAAGGGCTAAGCAACTTTAATCGTTATTTTACATCTTAATTAGCCTATTAAGATAACCTATCTTATAATTACTTAATTAAGAACGTGTAATTAATAGTTATAGTGTGTCCTTGTGGAAGATGAAGAATTATCATCATACCTATTTCTGTCGCAAAGCAGTGTTGCTGTGCTTTGGTTTAAAATGTATTTACAGGCATATAAGATACTTTCCTCTCAGATGGTAACGTATCCTTAGTCAATAGTATTATAGGCAGCGGATGTATAGGCCGCAGTGACTATAATTATGTCTTCATCCAACTGCTAAAATACATCTCGCGACGCATTAAAACACTGTTTTTGGGTCACCATGCATGTATATGAGACCTCCAGAATAAATAACTGCATCCAATGGTTTCCAGCTGAATTCGGTTAGGCTAAAAGCCGACCCCAACATAGTTGGGTACTTATAAATATAATAAAGCCGGCAAGATTTTTTTAGTTTATTTGTTTATTTAAATCTTCATATTTCTGGAACTTCCATTCCGATTGAAATTATTCATTATGTATGCTACATTTATGAGGACAGTATTGGCTATGTAACATCACGTAACGACGTATAGGTGCGGAACAGTAACCATTCACGAAGGCGACACGGCTGGGGGAAGCATATCATTAAAAAGTTACTTAAACAAACACTTTCTTTGGATGGTTAAGAACGTGAATGCTAATATTGCCTCCTTTGAGTGTCGTTTTTAATATTCAGCTATATTATTTAGCTTGGGATTAACAGTAATCGGAATCTGGGTGCTATTACTATCAAAAATATGAATATTATGCAAATTTCCCGCGAATCACTACTTTGATCAAACTTTTCCCAGGATTATCCGCCGGAGTATCCGCCGCAGCGGCTACATTATAATGGTTCAACAAAAATATCGTGGAAGAAGTGCGAAAACCAAGTCTCCAAGAGGGAGGTCCATAAAGAAGTAGAACCTAGAGTAAACTAGTGTACAACGTATGTCCAAAAACCTTGAAGACGCCTTGGCCGTTCACCAACATCAGCAAAATTGTATGCACCAGTTCCACTCATCCCCATCCCCAAGGTCACATGTCAACATGCATGACATAACGCCACTGGGTCAGCCGCCACGCGTCAAAGACCCCCACTATGACATTAGATTAGTCTCGTATATTTGCGGTTATTACTGTGCCTGCTTATTACGGCAATTAGGCCAGCAATGAAGGTGAGGTGGCGTAAAGGCTAGTTTTGAGTGCGTTGACAGAATTTTTTTCATCATCATCGTTATTAGCTAGTTGTGTCCCACTGCAGGACAAAGGCCTCCCTTCTCTCCTTTCAATTATCCCTATTTAGTGCTTTGTGCGGACGATTCTTGAGATATCTTTCGAATTCGCTCCCGATCTCTGTCTGGGACTGCCGTGTTGCCGTTTACTTGTTTGGGTTCCACTGCTTGGTTACTTTTGTCAATTGATAGCTCCTCCGGTATGCGACAGATGTGGCCAGCCCAATTCTATTTGAGCTGAGCAGCCGTGTGGTCTACATTAGCAATTTTAATTCTTGAACGCTACATCGAGTTTCTTATCGGATCAAGGAAATTGTTGGCAGAGTATATTTATTGCACCTCTAGTAAACCTCATACTTAATTAGTTCAGTGTATCTTCTTACTCGATTCTCCTAAATCTTAACTCCCAATGACAGCTACACCTTTTGGTGTAGCTGTCATTGGAGTATCCCTTCAAAGTTTCAACCTTATAAACATACTATAAATACTTTTCCCAGTAAAATTACCAATCATTCACCTTTCAATGACTGCCTCATCAATATGCCTGTCAGGTGACATAACATAAGAATATAAGTGCTTATAAACTTTTACGAGCTTATTATAAACGTTGTATAATTTACATCCAATATTACGGTGGTAGTGCATTCACTAAAACCGCAATTGTGGGAAACCAATCCTGGCACAACTCCAGTTTATTTTTAGAATCAATACTGAGAAATAAGTTTCTAGTATTTGCTTCAATATTTTACATTTTCCTTATCCTTAAAAGTTTTAGAGAGCTCTTTATCAAATAACATTGCTTTGAGATAGTTTGAATGGTGACAGTGAAATAAGAGTCCGTCATAAAGAAAGGGAACATCTTCGCACCTCTGGAATAGCAGACTAAAGAGCGCCTTTGCTCAGACTTGACATTCTACAGATACGGGCCACGCTATAGCGAACGAAAACTCTGCCGCAGATTATCCACGACGGAGCAGTTTAGACTTAGTATACAAAGTGGAGAGATTAAGGCTGGAAGAGACATCATGTGTTTGGAATAGCCAATTTAATTATGTTATTTCCACGTCTCTTCTTTTCTTCCTTCGGTGAAAATAACCAGCAAGTTCAGCAGCACTTCTTCTCTCGTCTCCGCTTTGGTAGCTCCCAGGCTTTATACAATGGGAACAGTCAAGAGTAATAAAGAGCAACCCCCGGAGCTACCGAATTTCCACGTAGTGTGCTCTTTATTACTAACGTATATAATCAAATATATAGACATCATGCTGCGGACATTGGTGGCAGATTTTCGTAAAATTATAGTATTTATTTTAACCACTGGCCCGGTATTTGGTCACTTCAACGTAAGTAAGTATAGCGGAAACTGTATTGAATAATGCAATATACAATATTCTTCAGAGTAAATAGAGTACAACGGTATTATGAGTAACAACTATATAGCCTAGTAGTGACTAGACGCAATACTGCACGGGTTGCACAGTCCTTAACTTTTCTGTATAACTATATCCTGTTAAAACTACGCGCTGCCCTTTGAAGGCTGCCTACTTATTTAATTTTAATCGCTCCAGCTATGTATAAACAAAAGCTAATCGGCTGGCTCAAAAAATACGTGATGGTAGCTCATGTAATGTAACCCTTTAAATTGAAAACTATAAAACATTATGCACTTTTATTAGTTCAGGAGTTATGAGATAATAAAACCAAATTTTGAAATCGACATAATGCGAAAGGTTGTGATATTACAATGCTAAATGGTTCCCTACGGTACCCTATTCAATTCGTGGCCTTACACGCACGCACACGCACACCAAACACACGCACACGCACTTTTCTCAACTTTTAAAAGTCTTTAAGGAACATCATGTATACTAATATTATAAATGGGAAAGTGTGTCTGTCTGTCTGTCTGTTTGTCTTTCTTTCACGGCAAAACGGAGCGATGAATTGACGTGATTTTTTGAGTGGAGATAGTTGAAGGGATGGAGAGTAACATAGGCTACTTTTTGTCTCTTTCTAACCCGAGCGAAGCCGCGGGCAAAAGCTAGTTTTAATATAAATAAATTGGAATAGAATTAATATCTGTAGTGTATAAGATACCTTATTACATAACTATTTTCTTATATACGTAGATGGTATGTCAGAAAACCGAAACCACTAACCCAGACTGTGACATAAGCAGATTTCGCGGCCGCCGTAAAACAATTGGCGGTGACGGACGGTTTCGATTCACGATCAGTCATGGTCATCCATTGATTGTGTCCAATATTTACAAAAGGTCTTTTTTATATTGTACACTTTAATGCGGTAATTAAGTCTTTAATACGAAAGATTGCCATCTTATATATCTTCCAGTATCTGCATACTTTGTCAGAAGCTCAAAAACGAATACCATGTGAAGCGTTCTTTCATAGATTGCTGCTATCTTATTCAATTAACTGTATTCATCAAATTCCGAACTATAAAGTTAGCAATGTTTAAGATGTTACGAGGTTGAGTACAAAATTGTTGTAGTTACAATTTGCAGTAATGTCTTTTTAGGAGCACCCTTAAGTAAGAAAGATGACACAAAGATACGATCCTTAGCGCGTACTTTTCTATAGCTATGTAGGTACCCGTCGTTCTTGTCATCTTATTTGATAGTGAGAGTATGCTAAGCCAAAACTCTTGTTAACTATAATGTGTTTATTCTGATCTGACGCAAACTAAAAAACCACTTCCATAGTAGTAATCAATATAGTACTGCTAAAACTCAAACATACGTTCGTAAATCTTATGAATTTAATGACGTTTTCACAATTTATATATTCGCTACCTTATAAATAACATAAACCTACAATATAATTTATATTCTAATTCTACACTTATAACTAAGTACAGAATTCTGTACAGGTACTAACTTACACTAAAACCCTCCGCTTTTGCACCATTTTAGTCTCTAATTGACGATAAGATGGATGTTCAAAGTATCCTTGTGTTTACAAATTAGGTAGGTAATCACGAAATCACATGTTATGCTTAGTAATGTGTCATTATCAAGTAGCCGCGGGAAATGCCCGCGTTTACATGGCAAAGTTAGGCTGTTATGTTTGGAAATTCGATCTATATTTTGGCAACTAAAGCACACCCCACAGTAAATAAACTGTGTTAATGATTTTTGTTCAGCTGATATAAGAGTATCGAGATGTGTGCGTGGGATTATGGGTGTGAGTAATTTTTGTAGGAGCTTTTGCTGTGCTTAATATGTTTAGTATTAAAACTTTCGAGGATCACGAAGGTTTCCTTATGTGTTTTTCTGTTATTAATAAGTATGGGGCTATTTTTAACGTTAGACTCAGTACTTGCGGACATAAAACGGGGAGGTACACTGTTGATCCTATAGCACGCAATTTTTCTTCGATGATTAGATACTTATTTTAAAAATCGATTATCGAGCCAAACATACACACACAGATTTTCATAACAGAGTGCCTATTATGAAAATCTGTGTGTGTGTCTTTTGCACTTTCTAACATCATTCATATTTCTAGCTTGAAATCAATTAAAGATCAATACTGTAATGTAATGTTTATCTACTTTATCAAATAGGCGAACATTACATAGTGGCCTATGATAATAATATCTATGGTATAATAACTGATGCATAATAGAGTAACTATTAAAAAAAAAAGAATATTCTATCTATCTATCTATTGTCTAGCCTAATCTTAACGAAAAACGAAAAGGCAATATATAACATAAAATATAAAATCGACCTATCCCGTTATTTGCACAGGTGTCAAAACAAGAGCTCGCCAACATACCAAGACCTTTTATAGACCACATATCCGCTGAACGATTAACATAAAAAAATATGTTCTCACCAATAAAAAAGGCATTCCATTAAGAACAGTACTTGGTGCGAATACTAACGTTGTAATGTATCAATGAATGTCCAGGTGTGACGTCATAGCATTGTGAGCCAAGGTATGATTTTTGATACCTTAGTGACTGGAATGAGTATTAACGGTGAGTTGATGATATCAACGATCAAAGATATGGTTTGTTTTGTATTTCTAGGCTAGACAGAGTGGTGTTTGAATATTTTAGTCCACTCCAAAAGGTAATACTTCTGTAGGGAGTTAAGTATTTTTTAAAGGAAGTGGTGGACCCTTGCCCAACTATTGAAATGAATGATGGAACTATTATAAAAAATATATAATCTCCAGGGTGTCATCTATAAATTTTGTAACCATTTCATTTTAAATTTTGGAGATAGATAGTAAAATTTCTCAGAAATTAACAGTATACGTAATTTGATTTGATTTTTATTGCTTTAGGGATTAGGGGTAGAAAAGATACAATTATCAATTGTTCATATGTTTAAGGTCATCATCAGAACAAATTTCGTAAAAAGGATCTCGTGTCAAAAAAAGCAGATACACAAGTTGCCATGTCACCTCTAAACAAGTGGCATTATAGAATAGAATAGAGTTCGATGATCGAGCTGTTAAATTACTAAGCGTAAGCCTATGATATTAAGCAAACTATTCTATTCTAACATCTATAACGCCACTTGTCTAGACGTGCTTGTCTAGTACTTTCCTATCACTATACTATAGTAACGTGTTCGATATCACGTACGACATGACATCCCCTTTTACGATCCTATTTCGTGAACATCAAAGCGTTGGTTTTTACTGAATTAAAAACGTTAGAACTTTCATTTGGTATTCATCAAACAAACCACTCGGTATTTTGTGTCTCTGTGACGTATTTGGCAAATGCTTTATGAAACCATTCCGATTCTTAGAATCGAGTTAGAATACGAATAGAATCGATGCAGCTCGATTCGTTCCCGTTACGTAACATTTTGAAAACAATAGGTCCTTTATTTGAGCTGGGTTTGAAGGAAATTTAACTTATTGTTTGCACGTTTTTAGGTTTTAAAATGACAGATTAATGCTAAATTACTGTTGTGTCTGTTTAGGTTTAAATAAACATTTAATGAAATGAACGCTAACTTGCATAAAACATGATTTTTAAAAGGAGTAGAATAATTATTTTGTGATCTTCAGCTTTTTGGACTAGTGTTGGTTGTAGTTTTAATAATTAATGATCGAGTAACTGATCCAAATATACTCTTACCTAGATCAGGACTCCCTTATTTACTTTATTAATGATCTGATTTTAATTCAAAATCAGTAAAAATCATCGAAATGTTTTCTACATATCTCTACTAAAGTTATAAAGAGGAAAGATTTGTATTTTTGTATGTAACAAATAAACCCAAAAACTACCAGACCCATTTTAAAAATTCTTTTTTTTTATTTAGAAAGCTGCATTATCACTGAGTAACATAGGCTAATATTTAATACCCGAGCAAAGCCGGGACGGGCCGCTTGTAAGTACATAAAATAGTAAACTCAAACTCAAAACAATTTTATTCAAATAAACCATTTACAGGTACTTTCATATTTATTTATTTATTGCACAATGTACACTTCGTTACAAGCTAGGCTTAAACTACTGAATACATTACCCTGTTAGGGCGCAGCAACTTACTTAATCGAATCGTCAAGGTGTCAGTCTGTCAGAAAATTGAAGCTAGTTGCTCGTTCCAAAAAGTAGATCACATGGAGAAGAGCGAGCAAGAAACTTCATGGACACTCTTTTAAAATCAATTGATTACAAAAATTTGGTTACATCATTCATTGTTAATCTAAGATACTATGTGAGAACAACGTAACAAGTAGTCTGATTGACTGACTGTTGACATATTAACGCACAGTCCAAACCGCTAGTGAAACTTGCAGGGTGTGTTCTTTGTAAAGAGTAGGTAACCATTCAGAAAGGTTTCTTGGGAATTCCAACTCTAAAGAGAGAAAATAGCGGTTGGAAGACAAAAGCGAGTATCAAATAAAGAGATAGGCTTTTTTTCGTTACTACCATCTGAAGCTACTGAAGCTAGAATCATATTTTAAGGCGTTGTTTTTTGAAGATTGAATCCCTATTGCAGACAAAAGAGGATGTCAGTTTGCGCATATATTACAATAACTATACCATCCCTCCATATTATCACAACTGGTCTGACTCATCTGATCAGATATTCTAAGAACAGCTGGTGTATTGGCATCGGCTACCTTAGTGTGCGGCGATACGATTGATGAACTTGAATCGAGTCTAACGTCGTGAACTCAAACAAGGATGTGACCTAATGTAGTGTTATCACTATGCGTGTATTACGTCATTTATGTAGATCGAGAATGCTAAGTTACCAGAATACGGATCATTGATTTGGGTATAGTCCTCGGAAAAACTACATTCGAGGTCGCAAAATTGTCAAAGAACTTTCTTAGAAGACTATTTATTCATGAAATTTTGTTCTATATTCACAGATTTTCAAATTGTGAGTATATAGCAAGAAATTGCTCATTTTACTCAAAAAAAAATTGATCTTGTATCTAATGCTATTCTGGGAGTGTCCATTTTCGGTAAGCGTGGTGATCAATGCCTTCTTTATTTAAGAAGGTTTGTCTTGTTGTGGGACAATTAAATCAAGCAATATTATATATTACTTCAATTTATCTATTAAGAAGAGACATTAGACTTGCAGTCACATTAAAATAGATTTGTGATATCCCATGTTTATACGTAAAGGTCGACCGACCTACCTACCACCAGGTGATCCCCTAAAATAAGTAGCATTATATCAGTACGTACATTTTATATAAGTAGTCAAGGTCCCAACCGATAGATAGATATAATGATGGCGGTGACCTCTGGCTGCGGAAGGAAGGACGGGGGCTACTTGATGGTGACAATGTCCGTTTGATAGTGGGGGCTAAAGCAAAGGCGTAAGCGGGTAACATAAAAATAGGCACGGATAATTTTATTCCGCGTCAGAACAAAATATATATTCTTAGAGACAATTAGTCGTGACGGCCAATGGCATATAGCGAGTCTCGACCAACACTTAGAGAGACTCTCACTAGGCAACTGAATCAAGATTTTGATTCAGAAGGTTTTTGAACGCCGCTCGTATTGTCCCAAAGTTTCTCTCTCTTTGGAATCCTGACCACCGGTAGCTTAGACACTGTACCCAATTCCGATGGGCTACTTTATAAATATTTTTAAATTTGTTCTCAAACTAATATTTAAAAATATAATTTATATGTTCATAATAAATAAATTAAATTATAAACAATATTTCAATAAAACTTTTGACCCGCGACCGCTTATGACTTCAATCTACAGACTTCCCCACATGTCGAAATACTGCGTTATGACAGCCTACTTCAAACTAATTGCTGTATTTCCTACCTTCTCATTACACGCACGACAATGCGAATCTTTACAGAGGAAATTATTACTTACGAATTTAGCAAGGTCGTCAGTTGCGTTTGTAATTGTGATCTACTTTTGAAAAGCGGCAGTTTTGGGAGAAATTATTGAATTAGTTCTAAGAAGATTTCTACGGAAGAGGCTGTCACTGGTTGTTCGTATAAACACGAATCTGCAAACGACCAAAAAGACGGCAGGGGAACGAGCAAGCTGGTCGCCGAAGTGAACACAGTCGCCAGTTAAGAACATACCTGGAGTTGCTTGCAGTTTCGTTGTCAAATCTTTAAGATGGTATAGGTTTTTGGAAGGTCCCTTAATCGTAATTATTCGCTAATACCGCTAGATACTTTAGTAAATTAAATATATACATAACTATCGTGGTGTAATGGGGACGTATAATATTTGTAAGTCTGAAATCGCCAACTTACCTTAAGCAAGCCCTGCAATGGGTCAATAATAGGCTGGTTAAAATCCGTACTAATATTATAAATGTGAAACTCTCGACTCTGTTTGTCTGTACTTATTTTGGTAAAAAAAAACATTAGTACAAATAGTTCATATTTGAATTAATTCATACATATATACAATATTATAAATGCAAAAGTAACTCTGTCTGTCTGTCTGTCTCTTCTTCTCAACTAAACTACTGAACCGATTTGAATAAAATTTAGTACAGATATAGTCTGGGACCCGAGAAAGGACATAGGTTAGTTTTCATCCCGGAAATCCCGCGGGAACGGGAACTATTATTCCACGCGGACGAAGTCGCGGGCAAAAGCTAGTAAAGTTATAAATAGGCTTAATCAAATTTGAAAATATACAATACAATTTAAATATGTATCTTAGTTTACGTAGATACCATTTATATGCTAAAGAATTTTCAAAAAAAATGTATGGAAACCGGAATGTTTTCTTTTGTTTAAAATTTCTCAGACTTCAAGGTTGTAGTTAGCTACCATGTCAACATTATGAAAAACTAATTGACCCTGATCATCCCTTGTGGTGGACTTTGTTTTAACAAAAATAGGAAGATGATAACAAAAAAAAAATAATGTTAAAAAAAAACATTTGTATGTTTGGTAATCCATACTAATATTATAAATGGGAAAGTGTGTCTGTCTGTCTGTCTGTCTGTCTGTTTGTCTTTCTTTCACGGCAAAACGGAGCGACGGATTGACGTGATTTTTTAAGTGGAGATAGTGGAAGGGATGGAGAGTAACATAGGCTACTTTTTGTCTCTTTCTAACGCGAGCGAAGCCGCGGGCAGAAGCTAGTATTTGTATATATGTGTGTGTGTGTGTGTGTGTGTAATTTATTTAGTTTAAAGCTCCGTTTATAAATAAGTACTACTAATTGTGATAGTCATAATATAAATATACCAAAATGCTACTCAATTTTATAATGAACTCGAATCACTAGACGTATCAACCAGCGCGCGGAGGTCAAATACAGTCACTAAACAAGTGTAGTTTTTGAATCAAACAAGATATTGGCGTCGATTATTTGAAAAATACAAAGGGCTAAGAAGAAACATGGGAAGGTTTTAGTCAGTAGAAGTCTGACACTCCGTTTTGCTCCGCCTAGAGCGGGAGCAGTCATTTAAAAAGGTGTTTATTTGATTTAAACCATTTACTAATAAATAAGACTCACATTAAAATGTAAACATTCCTCGAAAATAAATTGCCCCCTTTTTTTTGGGAGTGGGAAATCATCAAATGACTTCTCCCGCCATGCGGCGGGAGGGCGTGTCAGACTTTTACTGGCTAAAACCCACTCATGTTCCTTCGGTTGCCCTTTATGTTCCAGGGTCACGGTAACTATTATAAACATTCCGCAACCCCGGCAGGCATTGGCCTGTTGGGCCCCTTCATATGCGCGTAAAACATAAATTGCCCAGCAAATTAAGATCTGTTCACATACCGTATTCTGCAAAAGCTGAGTTAATATAGACTGCAGCTACTTCCATTCGATTGGCGTGTAATTTAATTTCCTCGTATTTATTTTTTGTACGCATAAAGGTATCAAGTGGATAGCAATTTAACGCCCTATGCGTTTCATTAGGATCCTTCACGACATTTTATATACGCTTTTTGCTGGAGAAGATAAGGTGTGAATTGGCACTTTAAATCTTTTTTAGGGTTTCGTAACTTAAAAGGAAAAAAACAGGACTATTATAAGATCAGTTTTCGTTGTCTGTCCGACTGAGTTTAAATTAAAACAATATTCTCTGATCTGCAGATTCTTGAAGCTGTGAAAAAATCAAACTTCTAATTAGAGACAAAAAGAAAAACAGCCGTTTATCTCAAGAAAATTGTATAGAGAGTCTATACGATTTTCTTGAGATAAACGGCCGTAAGGCCCCGCAAGGGAATCAAAATTCAAAGGGTGTGTGCCGTTGACTTAGAATCATTAAATTTGGCATGAAGCAATGTCTTGTATCACAAGTAAATGGAAAAATCTATAAGTATTTAAAATTATGGTAAAAATTATAATCATATCATCTCGAGTTGAACATAATTAAGAATATAATCGATAAAAAAACAGAATTATTTATTGTACCAAGATTTCTATACCTATAACCTACGGTACTATAAGTACGGAATTCTCAGTGCCCGGGACTACTCGCACTCGGCTAGTTTTTTTTAAATTAAAAGCAGTTGAATAGCAACTTTTATTACACCTACCTATGTCTTTTTATTTATGGGTTTAGATTCCCCAGTATCCCGACCCATAAATAAGTATTAGACATAATGTGAGTAGAAAAGGCGCTCACCTCTAGTGCATGAGATTGCGGGTTCGAAACTGAGCAAGTAATAACGTGATTTTTTCAATTTATACGTACTTTTCGAAAGAAAAGAAAGGATTGTCTTTAAAGTAATAATAATACCAGCATATTACTGTTCCACTGCAGGGTAAAGGCCTCTTCTCATAGAGAAAAGGAACTAATCACCCCGCGGGCTAAAGGTGGATTGGCGATTCCGAACTTAATACTCACTATTAGTTCAGGTTTTCTCACGGTGTTTTCCTGTACCGATGTCTGTGATGTCCAAGATAAACTTTAGAAGGTAAATATGGATTGAAAAAGTCACATTAGCACTTGCCCGAATTTGAGTCCGCAATCCCTCGCATGAAATGTGGGCGCTCCTGAACCACTAGGCCATCATGACCACGATATTTTTGTTAGTAGTTTTTTTTTGTCTGTCGTTTCGGGTGGACGATTAGCCAGAAAGTCTGATAATCAGTTTAACCAAAACGCCTAGACCTTTGCAGTATGTTTATTGGGTCATCAGGTTGTGGAGATTTTAAAGGCATTCGCTCTATGTAAAACACTGATAAGCTGTATCTATTGCTGACCCTAACATTAACGTAAAAAGACTATTTGTGTATTAAAACATACATTACTTGTGAAAATACATGCTTGCTTGTTTCAATGCTGGGGTATTTTTCACATACAGGCGGAATTCGGTTTTTTCAACAATTGGTCGCTAGCCCGTATTCGGGCGCACGAAAGACGTTACTCGTATTGGGGTACCTGATGCATTAATTACATTGCTTCTTCAGAGATCAACACTAATCATTGTGATAAGAAACAAAGTACTGCTTGACAATTAAATGAAAACAAAAGCTGCTAGAATATAGGCATGCTCGACTCTATTCATTTGCACTTTATCGTTTGCCAGAATTCCATAGCCAATCAAATGCGAGCTAACGACCAAGTGTAATTGCGTCTTCAGTTTATCTAGGATATTACTGACATTTATAAAGGAAAACGTCGTGAGAAAACATGGACTTAGTTAGCAAAGGTGTTAATTAATTTTACATTGGAAACGAAAGGGCCTTTTTTACTTCTAGTGTAAAATATAAAGCCATCTCGAAATTAATATAAAAAAGTTTCTGTTTTTTTTTGCATAATTTTGGCAAAATTTCTGTCAATACCTGAAGGATATTTACACAATAATATAATAGCCAGATTTTATGAGTAATAAATATGGGCTGCATAAAATCACGCTCCGTTCGACGTGATAAGGGACTACGTACATTTATTTATCTCTGTTCAGCTTATGTCTACAGAAAAAAAAATCGGCCAAGAGCGTGTCGGACCACGCTCAATGTAGGGTTCCGTAGTTTCCCGTCCGTCGCAATAAGTGTTCCCACTTATAAGTTTAAAAAAGGCTATTTGTTACGTTGACATACTAAGTACGCAGAAATTATTTTGTACAACAATATATCACACGTCACGGTTGAAATTAAAAAAAAAATCACTTCCCTCTTTTCATATAGGGGGGCTACCCTAATAATTTTTTTCAATTTTTATTTTACCACTTTGTCGTGATTGATATACATATTGGCACCAAATTTCAGCTTTCTAGTGCTAACGGTCACAGAGATTAAGCGAGGACGGACGGACAGACAGACAGACATGGCGAAACTATAAGGGTTCCAGGTTGACTACGGAACCCTAATACCTGCACCAGCACCAAATAAATGTCTTATCTATCTATCTATCAGTGTGATTAAAATCATTCAGCGAAACGCGAATGGTACAGCTGAATAAGTTCATGGCCCTTAACAATAATTGAAGAAGAGTAAATGCAATTAAAACCATGTCTATCTACTGTCGCATGTTTAAAAAAACAAAAATAATGGAATGTAAATCTAGGTACTCTTAAGTAGGTACGGAAAGTAGGCTCGATGGAGGAATAAAAGTTATTTTTAAGCGCATCTTGATATATTAACGTGTTTGACCTGTTGGCTATGGTGCGCATGCGGGGTGAGTTAATTAGTTGTTAATCCACGATACACCAGCTGTTTGTATTATTTAAATTCGCGTCCTTGGTATTTACTGGTGGCCATTTTTTATTACTGTGATATATTTACAATTACGAATATATCGCTGCTGTGAGCGTCTCCACCGTGCATTCCTTGTAAACGTAGTGTAGTCGTATTTTTGTGAATATTTAAAAAATATAGGTAGGATAAACGCCCTATTCTGGTAATTATGAAAAAAAAAATACAATAAAAAACCACATTTATTTCCTAAATCTTTGATTCTCTTTTTGGAAATAAATCTGAGATGATTATCTTCTTGGAAAAATGTACAATTAGACGCTAATACAGTTATACAGTTTTTCCTATATTAAACTTGACAACTTTCAAATAGTATAACTTGAATAAATCGTTGTTATTAAGTTACATATCATTCAAGGTAACGTAAAACTTTTCTTCGTAAAAATTTTCTTAGGACCCCTGTATAATATTGATAACTATTAAACTATCAAAATAACAATTGCTTTTTTCTTTTTGCCAATCAAAAGCACCCTAAATAAATACCAATTTTCTTCTTCTATAACGCAATTATAATTATATAATATAATAATTTATCTTTATTTTCTCTCTTCACAAAGGTTCATAACAGATATAAACAAATTAGACAAGAGACACATTTAGCAATTTCAAATTAGTACATCTTTCCTTCAGCTCAAAAATATAGGCCAAATTACCCAGACAGTTACCTCAAATCCCAAAGCTAAGGTCATTGGCAGTACAATAGCAGTATGGTAGTCGACCATCCGTATAGCTAGGACGGACTAACCATATAAAACGCGGCGTAGGGCGAACTCCGTCAGTGTTGTAGCAACGACATCCAGGCACCATGGCTTGTAAAGTAAGTGGGCATTTGTTTCTAGTGGTTCTAATTAAAATCTAAATTATTTGGTTTGTTTAATAGGTTCTAAAATTGGTGGTTTTTGGGTGTTTTTCTAATTAAAATTTAAATTGTTCAAGTACCTAATAGGTTTGTTTGTTTTAAACTTAGGGAAGATAAGGGTAGTTTTATGTGATTCTGACATAAAATATCAATATTTTATAGCATTATGTAATTATACAAAAAGTGACTGTGAGTGAAAATAGTCAAAAAAAAAATATTACTTCAGTTTTTAAAGATATTACTAACTTTATTTGATTATGAAATATTTGAATTAATCTAATTAAAATTATAAAAAAGCAATCCTTATATTTTACTAGCCGTAGCCTGAGGTTTAGCCCTACTTACGTTTCCAATTTTACTCTATTAGGGTTGAATTCTTGCTTAGTGTGCCCCTGCATCACAGGCAGGAGCCACGGTATCAATTTCATGTTTCTTAGCTTCAGTAATTTTGACTATTGATTATCATTTAAAAATTGCTCTTTATATACAAAGATTGAAGTGAATAATTGAATTGGTCACTAGATATCAAGACAAGATTTTTATTTAATTTGTTTGTTTGAATATCTATATACCTACATAAAATAGAAAACAGACTGACTGATTGTTGACATATTAACACACTACCGCTGGTCCTAGAGACATGAAACTCGGAAGGTGTTCTTTGTGAAGAGTAGATATTCACTAAGAAAAGATTTTGGGAAATTCAATCCCAAAATTCAAATTCAAACCCGCGGGCGAAAGCTAGTTTAGTTGTTAACTCAATACTCAATTATTTATTGCATTCCATAATGTAAGTACATGCATAGATGGTTAAAAATTTATTGGACACAATTATGGACCCTGTTGGGCAAAGCAAAAGACAATTTTACAGTTAAATAAAAGGTCTTATAGGCTACCTTATTCTAAGTGCAGTTTCATTAAATATAACACAGCGTTCTAACAACATATCAAATTCAGGAAACAAATTCAGAATTCTCTAAATACTTTCATACTGAAGGTTCTTTACAAAAATTAATTAGCATCAAATATTTCATAATGGGACGTTTAGCATAAACCTTAATTAACTGCCTAGTACATAGCCGTGGGAAATGCAATTGAATTGATTGTGAGATATATTGTTATGCATTGTCGTAGGGACACATATCTTATGTACCTATTAGTATATAAGAAGGTAATTTAGACATAATAGGGTGTTATTTACTTTAGCCGATTGTGTTGTTGGGAAGGTGCACTTAGTTATAATATAAATAACCCTAATTGAAAAAGGTGCTGGTTTTCTACGTCTTCAATTAGATTTTTTTTTGTTATTGTGAATGACGTTTGAAAGTACCTTTGAAATGTTAACATTGGCTAAAGTTTTGTTGATGGGGATGGTAACGATTTGAACTCTGTTTTGACTAGATTGAATTACTGTTACAATTTACTTGTTGCTTGTTTTATGTGGGTTTATATAATTATAAATAAATAAATATAAGACTAGCTGTTCCTCGCGGTTTCACCCACGTTACTTTAGGTTTTTGGTTACTGCTTCGCTCCCGTGGGACATAGCGTGATATTATATAGCCTATGTTACTCGTGAACAATGTAGCTTTCGAAAGAATTTTTAAAATCGGTCCAGTAGTTTTTGAGCCTGTTCATTACAATCAAACAAACAATGTTTTATCTTTATAATATTAGTATAGAAAACTAAAATAAATAACACCTATCGTCTTTTTAACTCAACAAACTGTTTAATGCGCTTTCCATATATTCCCAATTTTACTATGAATTCCTGGATAGGTTTACTTCTTTTTACCCAATTAGATATTCAAACTACCAACTTATTCCAGATCGCCTTCTTCACCGCCGCCATCTTCCTTCTCCTAGCGTTGTCCTACGCTGCACCAGCCGAAGAAAAACCAGTAGAGATCTTCAAGGAGTCACTAAAAGATGACCTAGAAACGGCAGACAAAGATGACCTTAAAACGGCAGCCACGCACTGGGGTGGCGGCCATTGGGGCGGCTACGGCGGCCATTATGGCCATGGCTACGGTTGGGGCTACCCTGGCTACGGTTACGGCTGGGGCTACCCTAGTTACGGGTACGGGTACTGGCCCTACGGTGGATACTACGGTCACGGATACGGCGGCTACGGCGGCTACGGTGGCTACGGTTGGTGGTAGGACACTAAAGGGATCGATTTTAATGCCAGTATTCGATTTAAGTTTACCGTTCGGAATGCGAGTAATTATTAAGATTTTAAGAGATTGGTTCGTGGTTTAACTACTGCAAATGATATAGAAAATATCGATTTACTAATGTTTGTTTATGTCATCCACACTCGATATTTTTGGGCACCGTTTCTTTTGTATATTTTATGTTAAACCCTTTAAAATTATAAGCATCGAATTATATTTTTTTATGTATATATCGTGTGTGGGCAATCTCATTACTTGCCGGTAAATGTGTATAATATTATATTAAGCTTAGTTTACACTAGCTGTAATTGACTGCACTTTGTGAATTTTATTTTCGTGAATGATTATTTCCTCAATCTCATAATGCTTCTCTATTATTTCAAATCATAATGGTTTGCACATAAGATTCATATTTCTGTAAAGCCAAAGAATTTACATTATGTACCTATCTATGTCATTTATCCCGGATTTGAAATGGGAATACCCGAAATGGTACTTACAAATGCGTGACAGTTCTATACCAAGTCATAAATATACAGTTATACATAGGTACACTTTTTTATACAGTTACCTTATTTGGATATTCCAATGGTGTTTTAAAAACTGTTGGTATAGCAACAATGTTTTACTTTTTACCGTTTTATTTAGATGACATATTGTTTGCAAATGATAACGATTTTGATGTATTACATCATGTGTTGATTTATTTATTTGATAATATTATTATGTATTTTGTCATAATCATAAAAATATGGCTTTAGATTTTACGATGGTAAAATTTGCAAGTGTGTTCTAGGGTTAATTTATTTAAGAGTGTTAATCACTGCCGTACAATTTATTGAAGTGTATAATGTATAAATAGAAATAAAAATATACAATATATTTATTAAATTATGATTGAATGAAAAAGTTTGTTGTTTTTTTATTTACAAGTAGTGAAAAATTTTAATACTTTATGCTATTGAAAGATAAAGTAAAATTAACAATTCAGGAAAATAGAAAAATAAACTAAAGTAGAATTGACATTAAATCTTCGAACACACGTGATTATTTTTTTTAAGGAAATTAATATGAATTTTAAAATACTGATCTTTAATGTATACCTATATATCTTTGTGTGCACCAGTGTGTATTTCTTTTTAAATATATTTTTTATTTTCCTTGTTAAAAAGAAAATATATTTTCACACAAAATAAATGTAAATAAAATTGACACAAAAAACGTCAAGAATATAAAGTGACAAACCTATAATGTAGATAGAAGAAAGAAGACGATGATTTTTAATCTAATATGCACTATTTTAGAATTAATCTATATGATTCTAGACAAAGTAGTTCATTTCTACTTTTAATTCATCAATCATATAGGTAAGTAATATGTCTAGTTAAGTGTTATTGAAAAGCTGAAATTTTATAACATTTTTTTCATTAAATAGGATTTTTTAACTATATTTATTACTTCTTTTTTATAAAAATCATTGTATGGAAAAAAAAACGCAAATATATAATAAAATACGTGTAAAAATTACGTGTATAAATGCGAAAGTAACTCTGTCTGTCTGTCTGTCTCTTCTCACGCCTAAACCACTTAACCGATTTTAATGAAATTTGGTACAGATATAGTCTGGAACCCGAGAAAGGACATAGGATGGTTTTCATCCCGGAAATCCCCCGGGAACGGGAACCATTATTCTACGCGGACGAAGTCGCGGGCAAAAGCTAATATAATATAAATTAGTATAATATAAGTAAAACAATTTATTAATAAAAAAGGATTTTAATTACAAGACGCTTCTTAGCTACACAAAGATTATAAAATATTAAAGATGGCAATCTCGTGGCATTATAATGCATATATTTGCTTGTTCAATCAATATCATAATGCAATAAAGAAATATTTACAGCTGAATGGAAAGCGTGTTGCACACCATACTATTAATTAGTTAGGTTTTATTTATGTTGGTATTAAATTGCAATTGCATCCTTTAAATTTCAAATTCACGTGATTCGAGACACAATGACAATAGTAACGCGACCGCCGGCTGTCGCTTGGTCGTGGAAAGGTTAATTTCTCTGTTTGAAAGGACTTTTTCATGCAATTACCGGAATTATTCGAAGAACAAGAAATGTTTCGATTTATGCGGTTTTTTTTACCTGGAATACATTTCTACTTTTAAGGAACCATTTTCAGCATGAACGGAATATTGAAAAAAAAAATTAAATCGAGTCTATTGCAAGAGTGTTTTTTTCTTAAACTACAAAAACACAAGCTATCTGGTAGAACGCATTTCAGTTTGTAATTGGCTTAGCTAATAATAAATTTCCATAATTTATTATTTTAAATTATGGAAATTTATTATTAGCTAAAAATAATGATTAAAGTTATTTTAGACTAAAAATAATCTAATTATCTATAAATGAAGAGAATATTATTGTTACAAATAGCTAATGAAAATACCAATTTGTTAATATTATAATTCTAACATAAGTCATACTACATTAATAGAAGCACACCTATCTACGCATGCTTTCTTGACCTGTCAAAGGCTTTCGACCTAGTTGATTATGATAAGCTCTGGGCTAAGCTTGGCGAGGCTGGTGTTCCCGCCGAACTTATAGCTGTATTCTCTTTCTGGTACAGACATCAGAAAAACCTTGTAAAATGGGGAAATGTCTTTTCAGACGAATATAAACTAGAGTGTGGCGTAAGGCAGGGGGGACTGACCTCTCCAAGACTCTTTAATATCTACATTAATCAGCTGATTGATGAGCTCAGCAATAGCCATGTTGGGTGTCATATTCATAACGCGTGCGTGAATAATATCAGTTACGCGGATGACATGGTGTTGCTGAGTCCATCTGTTGGTGGACTGAGAAAACTGCTCGGTATCTGCGAGACATACGCGAGGGATCACGGCTTGAAGTATAACGTTAAAAAAAGCGAGTATATGGTAATCAGAGGTAAGAATAAAGAACCTGAGCAAATACCACCCGTCTATTTAAACGGGGTGTCCTTGAGTCGAGTCTCTCAATTTAAGTACCTAGGACATGTTATTAACGAGACCTTAAAGGATGACGCAGATATTGAGCGGGAGACGAGGGCACTGTCGGTGCGCGCGAACATGTTGGTGCACAGGTTTGCTAGGTGTACTGTACAAGTCAAGGTAACTCTATTCAGAGCCTACTGTCAAAGCTTTTACACCAGTGCCCTGTGGACCAATTATACGCAGCGGGCCTACAGTGCTCTTAGAGTCCAGTTCAACAACGCCTTTAGGGTTCTGGTCCGACTTCATCGTTATTGTAGTTGCCTCTGGCATGTTCGCGGACGCGGGTGTCGATGACTTTTATGCAATAATGCGAAAAAAGTCAGCCTCACTCATGCGGCGAATTAGGAATAGTGGCAACAAAATCCTAAAGATGATCGCTGAAAGCCCAGAGTCGCCTGTATGGGATAGGTTTATAAAACTGCATATTTTGTGAAGTGTGATTTTCTGTTTTTTTTTTATGACTGATAATAAATATATTGTTAGGAATCAAGGAATAACCGTTTTTAAGAGCCTATAAAAGCGGCGTACGCGCCGCTATCGGGCTCATTTTGTCGGGTGTCGTCGAGGTGGTAACATCGCTCAAGGATCGTGAGACTTATATTTTCCTATTATTGTGTACCTATTTTCTATTACATTGATTATTTATGTGCTAATTTCATGTATCGTGTTATATACGGCTATTTTAGTTCGTTATTGATATTTTGTTCCTAATTAAAAGTAAATAAAAACTTAGAATACTTTTGTTGTGTGTCACGTTGTTTTTTTTTAAGCATCCAAACTTCTGATTCCTAAAAATATAATCTATGCATTTTAAATTCTGTACTAACATAGTTTTTAAGTTTCCGTCACTAACATAATATGGACATTGAAAATAGTCTGAAATAAATGTTTTTTTTTTATTTATTTTTTTATTTTTTATAATTATCCACTAGTCTCCACATAAAGCTAAATTTAGTCGAAATAAAAAGTACATACAGTGAAGCAAGTATGAATGTGAGAAAAAAATAGTATTTTTGTTAGTTTAGTTTAGTTAAGTTAAATCGCACACAAAAAGTTTAACTCGTTTAAGTCTTTTCTATGGAAAAAGTGAAGTCGAAAAATTCTTATTGTAGTATGCTCAGCCTGCCATCTAGCGTCAATGTTCAGCACTAAAACTTGCGCAAACGCACTTTGTCTTGACGTTAGGCTCTCGCACTAATCTTGAGTTTTGAAGTTTCATAGTTTAGTTAATACACCAATAGAGAGCGCTGAGAGTTTGAGTATACTCAAAAAGAAATGTGAGGTATTGTTTTATGTACCAAAATATTTTTCTTTACACTCGCATTCTGAGTATTGGTTTATTCAAAACTAATGCATGGCAAAATTAATTATTTTAGGCACTATAAAGATTACTAAAAAAAATGACAATTGTGTCCATAAATTTAATATACAATGGAATATTGTAGTCACATAATTATATTAAGTGTAAACATCAAATGAAATATACAAAATTATGTTTAAAAATTACAAATGCTAACCAAATTAAGACCCAATAATGAATAATAAAAAACTTTTTTCAAAAAAATAATAACTGCCTTCAAAAACTAAAAACCCAAAAATAACTAAAATTTCGGAAGTCGGTGGCTTCTCTTCTGCCATTCAATTTGTGTTGCCACCGACTTCCGAAAAAGTTTTTTTGTGCAAAGTTGTTGGTCATGAGCTTAGTCTTTGACATATTCATTTTTAGTCCAACCTCAAGGTTCGCACTGCCAGGATCTTGTAGCATTTGCTCTAGTTCTGTGGCTGAGGAGGAAAAGAGAACAATATCATCGGCGAAACGTAGGTTGGCTAGTCTCGTTTCGCGGATAACAATACCTCTTTCTTCCCATTTGGATGCCAGGGTCTTAAAGACTTCTTCGAGGGTGCTGGTGAACAGTTTTGGAGACAGCGGGTCGCCCTGTTTGACTCCCTTGAGAATTTCAAACTTTGGACCTAATCTGTCTAACTTGATGGCTGCTGTGCTGTAAGAATAAATAATCTGTAACATTTGAATATAATATGTTGTTTAGTAAGGGCATTAAATATTGCGGTATGTGTGATGCTGTCAAAGGCTTTAGAGTAGTCTACAAATCCGAGATACAGTGAGATGTTGTACTCTTGGTATTTTTCTATTATTTGATTGATGGTGTGTAAGTGGTCGGTAATGGACAGTCCTCTACGGAAGCCTGCTTGTTCTGGAAGTTGCATTTGATCTAATTGGTCAGCTATTCGGTTTTCAATTGCTTTGATAAAAACTTTGTAAATATGAGAAATTAAACTAATCGGTCTATAATTATTAATGTCAGATTTGTCTCCTTTCTTGTGGAGTAATATAATATTTGAATGATAAAAGTTTTTTGGAATGTTGCTGGTAGAGAGTATGTCGTTGAATAATGTTGTGAGATGAGAGAGAAGTGTTGGTTCGCCTATTTTTAGGCTTTCGGTACTAACACCATCCTCACCGCAAGAGCGATTACACAAGGGAACAAAATTTAACTTTTTTTTTGTTGCATGGAATTTTATGCCTGTTGTTTACTAATTTGAGGTCGCTGATTTTAAATCTACCCTCATTTTTTCTCTAACAGCTTTTGTTTTTTATATACAGCGGTCAGACGTATTTTTTTACTAGTTACACTTTAAATACAAATCAATCGTGCTATTCACAAAAAAAAATTTTTTTTTAACAATGTCAACGACGAGAAATAATTGTAAAAGCGATCCCAACTGTTTTTGTAACATGTGTGGTGATTATACATTTAAATATTGTATACTAAGTGTGTCGGAGTTCATAAAACAGTGTATTTTATGAACTCCGTATCAAGTACAACGAACACAAGTGGCTGATATGTGTAGATCTCAAAATGGTGAATTTTCTTCTTGGACAACAAGGGGGCTATACAAAATATCCATGTTTCATTTGTCTGTGGGACAGCAGAGCCAAGTCTGAGGACTGGGTTAAAAGTGACTGGCCTTCCAGGCAAGCTATGCTTCCGGGACAACTGAATGTGATAAATGAACCCCTTGCGCCCCGGGATCGTATAATATTGCCACCTATGCATATCAAACTGCTGGGGCTCATGAAACAATTTGTCAAAGCTCTGAACAAGGATGGCGATTGTTTCAAATACATCTCTAACAAGTTCCATAATTTGAGCACAGAGAAAATAAAAGCCGGAATTTTCGATGGTCCACAAATAAGACGGTTGATAAAGCATGAACATTTTAGTAGTTACATGACTGATACTGAAGAAAACGCTTGGAATGAATTCGATTGGGTTGCACAAAATTTTTTGGGAAACAAAAAATATGAAAGCTATGCCGCGCATATTAAATTGATGTTGACACACTTCCAGCAGCTTGGTTGTAATATGAGTATCAAGGTTCACTTCCTCCACAGCCACTTGGACCGTTTCCCTGAAAATCTTGGTTATCTGAGTGAAGAACAAGGGGAACGGTTCCATTAAGACGTTCGAATTATGGAGGAACGTTACCAAGGTCACTGGAATGCTCATATGATGGCGGACTATTGTTGGAGCATTAAAAACAGCCCTTGTGAACCATCCCAAGCCAGAAAATCATACAAAAGATGTTTTTTTATAAGCAGTTATAACTTTTCTAGTGATTTCTTATAATAAAAATGTTTTTTTTTCTTTATAAACGCGTTTTATTGTAACTCAAAAATGAAAGCTGATACAAACTATCTGAGTTCAAATCTGAAATCAGCAACCCAAAAATGCATAATACTGGACAAAATGTTTCATGCAACAAAAATGCTGTTCCCTTGTGTTATATTTCAATTTTAATATTGCATCATGGACTTTTAAATGTGATATGGGTGGTATATTATCAGAACATGTGTGTAGTTAGTTATTGGCTGCGAGTGAGATGCATCAGAGTAAAGAGATTTATAAAAAGTAGTGCAGATTTCAATTACTTCTTCTCTATTACTTTGCTTCACACCTCCCTCAAGCATGTAATCCAAGATCTGGTGCTGGCAACTCCTTGCCTTGCCACTCTGAGCGACCGGTTCCTTTCCAATGCATTCTGTATTCGTTTCTAATATCCTTTCAGATGCTGCACTTAACCTCTTTGTCTTTCAGTCTATATTGTAAATCTTTGTGTAATACATTGAGTGTCTGTCTTTCTTCTATAAGTTTCTTAGTTTCATCAGAAAGATTTTTAGTTCTATTTTTATTTAGTTTGACTATATTACTGGCTTTTAAGATGCTATTAACTATATCTTTATATTGCTGATCTACACTTTTTTCCTCATCGCTTATGTTAAGTAAATCAAAACTGTTGCGTAATTCAATATTAAATTCCTTTTTACATGCTATAAGTGATTCTTTATTTATTTTCCTATTTTTATTTTTGAATAAACTTTTGCGTTGAACTTTAGTGTTTAATTTTAATACCGCCCGTACGGGTCTATGATTAGAATAAAATTTGAATTGGTTAATAACTTGAATATTGTTAATAATTTGCTTGCTTAGCGTGAGAATAAAGTCAATTCCATTTTTTTTTGTATTATTTGGTGAGATCCATGTCCATCGTCTTTGTTGTTTCTTTTAGTAAAAACTGTTACCTATGCATAAGCTTTGTCCGAAAGCAAGTAATTTTGTTAATTAATTTAATGTTAGATAATCAAATTACTAAAGTGTTTACTTTTGAATAACTTAGGATATATGTAGGTCATTGTTGTTCATTGTTATAAATATCGATAATTATAGAAACATATAATGTATAATTTTTTAAATAATAATATTCTTATAAAACCAAGCGTTGTCTGTATGCGTTTGTATTTGCATTAATAAGGCCACGACAAAATAATGTTTTATTATTTACTACGCTTTTATAAGCTTTACGTATAATATCGGTTCTTTTGGGCTCGATTTTGCATAAGAGTCTATTACATACAATGATCAGATTTAATTTCAACTTTGCACACTGGTCAAAGACCGAATACCGAATAGGCGACAAGCCACTCACGCACAATGGCCCAATTGTGAGGCTAAGTGCGGAAAAGCCCAGCGTAACTAAAACTAAAAAATTGGGGTAGATTTATTATTTGATTTTTGTTTTTATTTTTAAATATAACAACATGATATTTACATTTATGGCAAATAATTATATTTTTTTTATCGTGGGCAAATCCTTGTGGACTATTCCCAGTCTAGGCGAGACGGGGGTGAGCTGGACTCTTACGGGCCTTACCACTATGTGTGTATGAATGTGTGTTTCAAACTGAACAGTAATAAAGCTTATATACATTAGAATAGGAAAGCTTATACATAATATCACGGTATGATCGACGAGAGCAGAGCATTAACTAAAAACCAAACACGACGCGGCTGAAACCGCGAGGGACAGCTTGTAATATATAAATGGATGTGTGTGTGTATCTGTTTGTTCGTCTTTCAACTACTGATAACATTGGATTTGGTGCAGAGATAGTCCATAGCCTAAGAAAAGACATATGATAGTTTTGTTCCCGAAAATCATTAACAGTTTTTATTTAACATAAACATTCCATTCAGAGTCGTTAAAGAAGCGTGTTTTCATGCGCTGGAGCAGAAAAGACTTTCTTGTAAACAAATACACGAACAAGAACTCTACATTTTGCCACTGTTGACTGGTACTTTGAACAGACTGTTTAATGTAGAGCCTCCTACTAGTTGTGCTGCAACTCTAGTTAGAGCGCCGATCTCTGTAACCTGCATCCCGAAACATCGCTTAACTTGAGTTCTCAGCAAGGTATACAAAAATTTTTAATTAATTAGTAATAACTAGTTATTACTAATTAATTAAGCTTTTAACTTTTCTGAACCAAATTTTACATCAAATGTCACGGTCTTCCTTTTATTTGTGACATTATGTTATTTACCAAATAATAATCCTTATGATCGATGAAACCTTTCGATCGGTATGATAAAACTACAGGGTGATTATTTTTCCTCGTGGAACGAGTTCGATTCCCGGCTCAACCATTTAATTATTTGAAAATCTATGAATGCAATTTAAATTGTTTTTACCATTCAAATAATGTCTTCTTTCAGTAAAATGTTCTATGACTTTCCCTCCATGTGGCATAGCCGTGGGACACCCTGTATGTGGTCGTCCCGAGCGAAGCTCAAACGGTTTCGCGCACGCGCCGCGAGAGGTGCGCTTTGTGCAGTGTGATCTTAGATGAGTAGTGTGGATTTTATTTTGTTTTTAAGATTTTGTGACATGTGGAACATAGTGCGGAAGATTGGGATAAAGTTTTCATATTGTTTTGTAGTTGTGGAAGGTTTTGTTTCTTGATAGAAGTTAGATGTTGTGCATTTGGGCGATTTTGTATTTTTTGTGAAGAAACACAAAAAAATATGAGGTAATTTAATTTGTAGAAGTAATTAATGAAGTTAAAATATTAATAATAATACCAGACTATAACTGTCCCACTGCTGGGCAAAGGCCTCTTCTCATACAGAGAAGGCAGGAGCATTGATCACCACGCTTGCTCAAGGCGGGTTGACGATTTCGGACTTATATTAACTACAAGTCCAGGTTTCCTCACGATGTTTTCCTTGACCGATGTCTGTGATGTCTAAGATAAACTTTAGAAATTACATATGAATTGAAAAAGTCACATTGGTACTTGCCCAGATTCGAACCCGCAACCTCTTGCATAAAAGGCGGGCGCCTTAACCACTAGGCCATCACGACACTTAAAGAAGTTGAAATATCTAAGAATTTTTAGTCCCTAAAAAAGAAAACAATGTGAAAACTTTTTTTAAATGGCACAAATTATTTTTATTAAGACCTTGTGAAATTCTGATATCGAAAACAAATTATAATACTTTGCATACGATAACCGAACATTTCCTAGTACCACTCTGCAAAACTTAATGATATAAATAAATTTTCATAATAATAAAATCCCATTATAATATTTCCAATGCCATAACATAAATCTTATAAGTTTCGTGAAATTTCGGGTTATTCCGATCTGTCACCCCGTTTTGTCCCCACGGGTGACAGATAGGAAAAAAAGTTCGATTTGTCCCCAAGTTATTGTCGATTCGATTTGTCCTACATTTCGCCATGAAATCCCGTCGGAGCTTTGTACCTCGCGCTGCGTTTAGCCGCGTCAGTGGAGTTAGGTTAGCTTAGGTTAGGTTACTGACCGGCTCCCGTGGCTCATGGTGCAATATTATGTAGCACAATACTATGTGTTAATAAAGTTCATACACATTTCTTATCTCAAAATTGCTCTGGATCACATTTTCTATTAACCACTTCACACTACTGCGCGCCTAGTACTTTTGATTGATTTAAGTACTAAGTATCTCAGTATTTTACCTAATTTTTCTCACATTATCACTTCACAGTACTGCGCGCCTAGTACTTTTGTTCTCTTAAAGGAGACAATTTTTTTGTTCGTGGAATAGGCCCACCACAAATTGTGGCATATATTAATGAAATGCACGTCAATTTATTCCTTACTATCTTCTGCCCGCGGCTTCGCTCGCGTTAGAAAGAGACAAAAAGTAGCCTATGTTACTCTCCATCCCTTCAACTATCTCCACTTAAAAAATCACGTCAATCCGTCGCTCCGTTTTGCCGTAAAAGAAAGACAAACAGACAGACAGACAGACAGACAGACACACTTTCCCATTTATAATATTAGTATGGATAATCTCTAGATTACAGTGGCAATATTAGCAAAACTCTACGTAATCGGAATACTGGAAAATAAGACAGTCAAAATATGACTCTCATTAAGACCAAAAATCTCACAAGAGCGATTATTTAATGAGTGAACAGGTTTCCTAGGTATTTTATGTTAGAATAGTTCCCTGTTCAATAATAATATAGGTGTAAATCACATAAAAACCTGCCTTTGGTGTGTTTTTTCTCGATTATTCTTTTACTGTGGACGCCAATGCTTTTATAAGTAAAGTTGTCGCACATTTCCTTGAAATCGAACTGTACAATTGTTACAACAGCTTTATATATTATGCACTGTATCTACAGAAGCCATTTTTCTAACTTCTATTGAATAAAAATACGGAAAGAATAGAAAGTGGCACTCATCTGACTATCTAGAAAACAATTGGAAACTATAAGGCTAAGTTTACATGACTGCGAGAAGTCGCGGTTTGCCGCGTGGTTGAGGCGTTCGCTTATTTGCATACCAGCCCGGATGCCAATGTTGCTTGAGGAGGGGGCAATTTGCTTATGAATTTTATACCGAAGGCTTAGTTGTCGCAGAAAATTACAAAGACAATAAAAAAGCATTGATTGAGGTTGCAAGAATGCTTTTTTAACAAACGTTGAACGCGCGGTAATGCCTACGATAATCACTGCTTTCTTTGGGTTGTCTATTGTTTGCCCGAAGATTATATGCCATAATCATCATTTTCCCGAATTTCATTTAACCGAATTTCATTTGACCGAATGTTTCATTTGTCCTAAAAGACATATGACATACTTTTAATTGCCCGAATTTTAAATACCATAAGATACGAATGCCATAAGTGTTGTTTCCCATATTTTTATGTGCCATAATAATTATTAGACATAATATTTAAATGGCATAATATTTAAATGGCATAACAAGTATTAGACAAATATTTAAGCCCCGTAATGGTTTTTTTTTCTGTGCATGGTTGATGGTGGGCTAGGTCGACGGAGCCCCGCTTCGCGGGGCTCCTACTTCTGTGTGGTTTATAAAAAAATAACCACGAAGGGGATGGCGGGGTCTATTCGCTCGCTTCGCTCGCTCACACGACCCCGCCATCCCCTTCTAACCTAACCTGTCCGAGTCGGGGTGCCCTAAAGTCCCAATTGCATCCAATTTCTCTTGATATAAACAACCGTTATACACCCGATGTCGATGGCAAATTATGTTATGGCATATCATAATTATGGCATGTGATAATTAGGACATGTGATAATTATGGCTTACAATGATTATGGCAAATGATGTTATGGTAAGTGACTTTATGGGAAACAATGATTCTGGCACGTGACTAATATGGCAAATGAGAGTAGGGCAAATGAGTAGTATGTCGTATGATATTATGGCTGTTGACTATTATGGCAAATGAAATTAGGGCAAATAAAATTCGGGTAAACGGCGGTATACCCTTTCTTTGGTCTTGTACCGCGCAGTTAGAGGTACAGAGCGGTTTCGCGGGGTCGTATGAACTAAGCCTTATAATGTAGTCTGTCATAGTCAAACTGATCGAAACTGTACCACAGAGCAACTACAACGGGATGTTAATTAGGTACGTTTCGTTTCACATAATATATTTAAATTCACGTTGAAATAAATGTAAAAACGCTCCTAAACAAGCATTTTTCAGTAACAGTTTTTTACTATTATTTCATTACTAGCTTCTGCCCGCGGCTTCGCTCGCGTTAGAAAGAGACAAAAAGTAGCCTATGTTACTCTCCATCCCTTCAACTATCTCCACTTAAAAAATCACGTCAATCCGTCGCTTCGTTTTGCCGTGAAAGAAAGACAAACAGACAGACGGACAGACAGACAGACAGACAGACACACTTTCCCATTTATAATATTAGTATGGATTCCCGTTAGATTTCTATATAATTTTTGGTGGGTTAGTTATAATAAGGTGATCACTTGTTTCATGTGTAAAATTATTAAGATACGTTACCGTTTAATAGTGGGCCCAAAAAAAATTGTCTCCTTTTCAATCTTTAACTGAATTTAGAATTAATGTATTAAATTCTGTGGGGGACAAACAGGAATAAAAAGTTTCATCTGTCACCATATCAGTGATAGGGGGACAGATGAAACTGTTAAGGAGTGAACAAAGTTCGATCTGTCCCCTCATTGCTAACTGGGGGACAGATCAAACTTTTTTTTCCTATCGGCACTCTGTGGGGACAAAGCGGGGTGACAGATCGGAATAATCCTCATAAACAAGGTCAGTGCCCAGAAAGGCCCAGTTAAAATATATTTTAATATTGCTCTGATAAATAAAAACTAGAATTATGTTGTTAATTTTCAATTGGTATACCGCCGTTTACCCGAATTTTATTTGCCCTAATTTCATTTGCCATAATAGTCAACAGCCATAATATCATACGACATACTACTCATTTGCCCTACTCTCATTTGCCATAATAGTCACGTGCCAGAATCATTGTTTCCCATAAAGTCACTTACCATAACATCATTTGCCATAATCATTGTAAGCCATAATTATCACATGTCCTAATTATCACATGCCATAATTATGATATGCCATAACATAATTTGCCATCGACATCGGGTGTATAGCGGTTGTTTATATCAAGAGAAATTGGATACAATTGGGACTTTAGGGCACCCCGACTCGGACAGGTTAGGTTAGAAGGGGATGGCGGGGTCGTGTGAGCGAGCGAAGCGAGCGAATAGACCCCGCCATCCCCTTCGTGGTTATTTTTTTATAAACCACACAGAAGTAGGAGCCCCGCTTCGCGGGGCTCCGTCGACCTAACCCACCATCAACCATGCACAGAAAAAAAAACCATTACGGGGCTTAAATATTTGTCTAATACTTGTTATGCCATTTAAATATTATGCCATTTAAATATTATGTCTAATAATTATTATGGCACATAAAATTATGGCAAACAATACTTATGGCATTCGTATCTTATGGTATCTAAAATTCGGGCAATTAAAAGTATGGCATATGTCTTTTAGGGCAAATGAAACATTCGGGCAAATGAAATTCGGGTAAATGAAATTCGGGAAAATGATGATTATGGCATATAATCTTCGGGCAAACAATAGACAACCTTTTCAATTATATCAAGCACTGGATAAAAGTAAAATAAAAATAAGACGTTCTGTTGACATTTCCAGTACCTATCATTGTTTCGACCATTCCATCACGCTTTATTTTTTACGGTTTGTAATCACGTCTTATGGCTCATTCATTTGTTGTGATATATTTGTTGCTCTAATAAATAAAAACTAAAATTATGATGTTAATTTTAAATCATATGAAGCACTGGATTAAAAATAAATAAAAACAAGACGTTCTGTTGACATTGCAGTACCTATCATAGGCATAGTTTCGATCATTCATTTTTATTTTGTTTCGGTCTGGAATAATGTCTTTGGCCTGATAGTTTTGTAACGAATGAGAACAAATACCTATAAAGCCGGATTTACATTACGAAACTAGTGGCTTGAAATTAGTTTTATAACACTAATTTGACCAGTAATTTCACGAGTACATGTTCAGTTTTACAATGCATGCCTTGTAAAACTGAACATTTACACGTGAAAAAAAGACTTAGCATCCATAGACCATGTCAAAAATATTCCAAAAAGCAAAAATTGATTCACTCTGCCAGAGTCTGTCAGAGCGCCTAGTAAAAAAATTATAGCAATGTTGTCTGTCGATAAAATGTTCAGAAACGAGTAGGAAGATATCATATTTAATGTCCAATATCTTTTGTAACAACAGTAATACAGTTATAAAGTGCTGCAATCTGGGCAATCTGCATGGCATTGCTGACTTTGAGCTCCATACTAATTGGGCATGGTCTTTTCATCATCGCATCTTATGTTATAATTACATCAAAATAAATAACATGCTCCTTGATAAATATACCAAACAAACAAAACTGTGTTTGTCTCCTCAATGGCGTCTTTCAAAATTTGATAAAACATCTATTAATATAACAATAGTTAAGTCTACCACAATTAACTAATATTTGATACGTTATCTACGTGTCCCTGCAAACCTTTCATGTCCTATAAGATTAAGTAGTCATGGCATCGTCGGAAAAGATGGGCATCCCTGAGGAACAACCCCTGAATGAGAAAGAACAACCGAAAAAGAAAACCTTTAAAGAGAAGATTGCTGTGATAAAGGAAAATTTCACCGTAGAACCTGTTCTGGCCTGCTATGTGATCCCAGGAAAACTCTCAAGACTAGCGAACCAGAATCTCAGCCTGGACAAAGCATGCAAAGTGAATATGCAGTTTGGCGACCAAGTTTGCGACGCCCTTATAGCAAAAGAAGGAACGGAATACATTAAACAAGAGTTGGCCGTCCAAGAGCTTATAGCAGGAATGGAGATGTGGAAGAGCGTACTCCTAACCGCGCTGCCAAGTTTCTTGATACTCTTCTTGGGTGCTTGGAGCGATAGGACTGGAAAGCGAAAGATATGTATTCTCCTTCCAATCATTGGAGATTTGCTCATGTGTTTGAGCAATATACTCAATGCGTATTACTTCTATGAGCTGCCAGTACAAGTGACCATGTTTTTCGATGGTTTCTTCCCGGCGATCACAGGTGGTTGGATCACCTCATACATGGGTATCTTTGCGTATATCAGTGATATTTCCAGTGAGGAGTCTCGGACGTTTAGATTGGGGTTAGCTAGCCTGTGCTCGACAGCTGGAGGTTACATAGGATTCGCCCTTAGTGGTATTCTCCTGAAGCTGACAGGATACTATGGCGTGTTCACTGCCAGCGCTTTGCTGAACCTCTTCAGTATTGTATATGGATTTGTCTACATCAAAGATCCGGAGAGGCCCATTACAGAGAAATCGAAAAAGGTTAGTACAATACTTTAAGGATCAGCGAATATGCAAGATAAGATTCATTTCCCCCACATGTAGGAGGCACTTATGACACATATTTATGTTATTTACTTTTTTATGCATATTTTTAATTGTGTAGAATATGTGCATGCTAGTATGATAGGTTAAAAAAGAAGACAGACATAAAGAAAACTTAGAAAATTCCTGTGTACGTTTAATATGCCAATATGTATATCAGGAAGATTTTTGGGTATATAACCCACGGGAGCGGTGCAGTACCTAAGGCTTGATTTTCTCCTACTACGGTAATGTCGGTCGCGTACGTCCGTCGTATCGGTCCAGCGTACGAATAGAAATACACTGTGTAGTGTGGGACTGATCATGAATGATGGTCCAATCTCGAGGACCAAGTGACCAAGTCTCCCAATGTGAGGTTCATAATGAAGAAGAAGATGGGAGATCGATTCTGCGATGCTCGACTGACGTATGCGACCAATGCGCGACGGTAGGAGCATAGTATAAAGAGAGGGAAGTAGGCTATCTCCGGCAAAATCCGCGTTATAATTGCCTACTGTCTTAGGGTTGTTACCTTCACACACGACACAATTACGATTATCTAACTGTAATTAGGTACCTAAGCACTTAGTTACTATACCTACAATACTAAGAAATCGGCATAACTAAACGTAAACAAAGCAAAAGCAGCAAATCAATTAACAGATCAAAAGTACCTAATACATTCTAGTAAGAAATTTAATTAGGCCTACCTACCTACTTCCTCTGTGTGATAGAAAACTAATACTTACAACAAAAAATAAATAAGAGTAGGTATCTAAACTACAAGTAAAAATTATATGCTAGAATGAGTGACTAGCTTGCCTTTTTTGTTCAATAGGTAATCTGATCAGAAACAATTCTGGAATCCATGAATTATTAAAACACACAGCAATACGTTCTCCTGCGATTATCAGACATTTTAGTTTCATTTAGCGGTGTCTAAAAGCAGTGACGCGCGAACCTCGTGCAGTGTTAGCCCCGACTGGCGACAGGAGAAACGCGTCGAAATTTTGTTAAAGTGTGCGTGCGTCGACGCATAGATACTATGGCGCACACATACAAGCCGCGCGGGGTGCGTTTGTATGAAGATAACCTACTTCCCTCTCTTTATACTATAGTAGGAGGAAATAAATCGCAAAGACGCGAGAGACACCTAGTTGTATAAAAATACAAAGAATAGTTTAATAATAACGCTGCAGGTTAACCCTTGTGTGGCGAAGATTTTGTCATATGTACTTATGTACAAATATGACTTGCTTGTTTTAGGTTTGATTGTGCATGCAATGCATCTAGGCTTTATTTTGTTGATTCGTTATTGCGTATAGAAGTCAAGCGTAATATTTGTCAACTCATTTTCTTTTTGATAAGAATTGAGTGGCTTTATGTTACTGTTAAGTATCCTAACCGGTTTAAAGGATTAGATTTCACCAGATCGTTTTGCCTTTAATACCAATATATATAATAATCATGCGTTGTTATAACAGAAACATATTTGTTTTGGGGCCAGCTTTAAAATATGTCATACTAGCAGTTTCACCCGCTTACGTTAAGTTGTATTTAGGTACTGCGCCGCTCGTGCAGCGTGATTTGATGTAGCTTATGTCTTATTCTGATGTATAAGCCATAAAACTGTTAAGTTTCATCAACATCCGTTCTATAGTTTTTGCGTAAAAGAGTAATAAACATAAATAAATACAAATCTTACCTCTTTATAATATCAGTAAAGACTACCTGTTCCTCGCGGTTTCAACCGCATTACGTTAGGTTAGGTTAGGTTAGGTTACTGCTTCGCTCCCGTGGGACATAGCGTGATATTACATAGCCTATGTTACTCAGGGATAATGTAGCTTTCTAATGAAAAAAGAATTTTTGAAATCGATCCAGTAGTTTTGAGTTTATACGTTACATACAAAAATTGAAATCTTTAAAAAGATATGCCGTCGGCTATAGAATAGAATAGAATATTCTTTATTGTACACCAATAGGACAAAAACAGTAAAGGACAACACAAACAAATATGCAAGAGTACAATAGGCGGCCTTATCGTTAAAAAGCAATTTTTTCCAGGCAACCTTTGGATCTATCTGCCATTCATCATAACATTGCAATGTTTTAGTACTAGAAACTTGCGACTATGTCCATTGACCCTTATGCTTAGTTGTGGTCTTTTCTACTCGAGAAGCAAGTAAGCCAAAAAGCTTACAAATATAAGATTATAAAAGCTAGCTGTCTCCCGCGGTTCTACCTGTATCGTTGGTTACTATTTCTGAAATCGGACCAGGACTTTGACAGATTACCTCCTGCAAACAAAAAAATAATAAAAAAAAAACTTTACCTTTATACATAGGTATACTATCAGTGGAGATAATAATATTAATTTAATAATTTATTAAAGAAGTGTCTCAGGGACTGAAATTTTCTGTATCGTAAACATGCGTTGGGCAATTTTTGACCTCTAGGTACTACTCAGAAGCAGTTCTTCAGGATCTATAAATATCTATCTATATAAAACATCAATTACATCTTGTCATTGCGCATTGACGTCCATTTTCGTACAAAAAAGCCGTTCATGTAGAACAGGTATTAATGAGATTTATAATTGCAGAAAAAAACGTCCACCGTATGGGGCTTCCTAAAATCCTTTTTCGACATAAAACACGTAAAAGACACTTGCACAGTCGCATTCAAAAAAGGACCTAACCACCGAAGAACAAAGTCTATTTTGGTGTTGGCATCAATCGCCTTTATATATGGCCCGTTTCACGGTACGTACATGTTTTATTAGTGTTATATTTTATTCAGCTGTAGTACTGAATTCTGGTCATAAATCCAAATTATCATCGGGCATCTATGGAATTATTTAGTTTGTAAAGCAACTACTTCTATTTAGACATATTGGCTAGAGAGATTTTTCTTTTAAGAATGGCTGGAGAATAATACCCGGGAAAATTCTCGTTATGGGCATAAGCACAGTGGGGCATAGTAAAGGACTGGGCCTACACAGTATGAATGGCTCATGATTAAAAAAAAAACAAAAAACTAAAATTAAACTCTTGTATTGCAATTTAAAGCCTTTTTCCAACTACATATGTTAGGATCGGTTTCCAATCTAACCCGCGGGGTTATTACCTGTGAAACAGCAATCAGCAATATTTGCTCAGTGATCGCGCGGTCACCGCGCGATTAATCGCTTAACGTCAAACAAATCGTATTATGTATGAACCGATTGCTAATCGCTCGCTGATTGTTTTAATGCACTTATTGCTACGATGAGGATAAAGTAGCAATCGCTGGAACTAATTAAATATCACCTTTAACAAAAAAACTTAACTTTGCTCTTAAAAACCATACTATTTAGTATGTAAGAAACCACCAAACGAAAAATGCACATTTTAGTTAACTGATTGCTCCACAGAGGCAGCACTATTGCTAGATTGCTATTTGACATGACGTATTTTGAATTGACGTTTATATTGCTAAATTATCGCGATCGCTCGGCTTCTGCAAGATACGTAATCCCAGTGCGATCCAGCTAAATACTAGTGTTTGTATTTAATAATTAAAAATCAATTATGCTAAATTTATTGTTGGGTTTTATTAGTCAGAGGTAGGTTATCTCTGGTAATAAAATAAAAGCGCCTATCAAAGAATACTTCAAACAACTTACTCCTACCCTTTTTACCCGAATGCTGAAAGGAGGGTTATGTTTAACCTAACCTAAGGCGATTCACACACGGTACCGCGTACAGCCGCGGAGGGTGATCAAACGTACACCGCTCGACCGCGCGGTCGAGCGGTGTACGTGTGTTAGGTATCAACGGATTTCAAAGTGTCTTGTACAACATGACATCCGCCTCACCGCCCTCCGCGGCGGAGCGCGGTGCCGTGTGTGAATGGCCTAACCTAACCTAAACTAATTCGTTCAACGGATTTCGTCATACGAGGTGGTCATTGAACTTGTCTTAGTTATGGAAGTGACATGGGTCATTAATTTGAAAAAAAAAAATAGAAAAATTTACTTACAAAAAAAAATTAAAACTGCAATTTCTAAAGTTGGTGGCAATTACATAAAGCAGAAACAAAGCCACCAAATTCCGTTGTTGCAGTTAGGTTTTTGATTATTTAGTTTAAACTAGATATTTCTAAGCGTAGGTATATTAATATGACTGTTACTGCGTGTTTCAGGTGAGGACATAGTGCGTTACCTCTTCACTAGGTATCGTTTCAACTGGGATGCCCTGATGTACAGCTACTACAGCACCTTCTTTATCTGCACTCACTCTCTTGGTAAGTCTATGTGGAGTACAGATTCTGGCAGGCCTAGTTCAACAACAAAATGACAAAAACTTAAAAAAAAATTATAATAACCGCCTTCAAAAACTAAAAACCCAAAAATAACTAAAATTTCGGAAGTCGGTGGCAACACAAATTGACTGGCAGAACAGAAGCCACCGACTTCCGTCTATGAATATTTCGTCAATTTTTTTTGTTCTTGGTGAATTTTTCGAGAAGCTCTGAACCGATCGCCACAAAATTTATATGGGACCACCCCTGAATCATGAATTATCAAACAAAAAAAGAACCATCAAAATCCGTTTACAATTTACGGAGATATCGCGTAACAAACATACAAAAAAAAACATACAGACGAATTGAGAACCTCCTCCTTTTTTGAAGTCGGTTAAAAGGGTCTATTCCGCGTGGCAGTAATACGACAACTGACATTAATTAATTAATTTATTGATTTATTTGGCTCACCGAACAGTTGTGTACACTAAGACAATTATGGGTTACAATTAATCACATCGGGTAAGGTGTATCAATCTCTTACAGGTAAGCACATCATGCACTACATATTGAATTAAATGTATTATAAAAGCCACTTAAAATTATAGGATATTAGACAGAACAATCAGGCTCCAGGCTAAATTAAACATTGCAATAAAACATTAAAATCACAGGCAAAAACAAAATTGGCAAAAAAATAAAATTAAATAATCGAAAAACCTGATTAAAATGACCATCCCCAACGCCAAGATCATTGCGTATGCAGACGACACTGCAGTCATAGTTCGCGGACCAACATGAGATTGCGTTAAGCGCTATGCCGAAGCGGCTATGACAGCTATAATGAAATGGCTCCACCTAAACTTGCTTACCCTAAACTGCAACAAAACACTGTTCATCCCCTTCGCTATCCGACGAAACAACTTGCCCGACGAAACCTTCTCCATAACAGCGCACATCTGCTCCAAACAATCTTCCCAATGCGTATGTCCGACGCTTGTAAGAACTGATAGTGTGAAATACCTGGGTATCCAAATAGACGACGGCTTACGATGGGACAAACAGATTAATGCCACTACCACTAGATGTTTGAGACTTTTGCATATTTTCAAATCCCTCAGAGACTCGGCTGCGCCTGATACCTTAAAGTTGGTGTACTATGCATTATGCCAATCCATAATTGGATATTGCATTACAGTATGGGGTGGTGCAACTAAAACTAGCCTCCTGAGAATTGAAAGAGCACAGAGAGCCGTACTGAAGGTTATGTTGCGCAAACCTTATCGCTACCCCACCACGCAATTATATGCTGATTCTAAAGTACTATCAGTGCGCCAACTTTTTGTACTGCAGACTACTATTAGAAAACATGCCAGCGACCCTCCACCTGACCCTAAAAAAAGAAACAAACTGGCCTTAAGTACCCCTCACAAAACCGCCTTTGCTAAACACCAATACTACACATTAAGTACACAAAGCAACTTATTTAAGTTTACAGTCACTACATACATAATGTATGTGTGAGTAAAATCAACTCGTGTATTTACATTGCCTATTTGTTAGTGTTTGCTTGACAATAACCTGATGTCCACGCACACAAATACAATTATTAGCAAGACTTCGTCATATTTGGCTTTGCAAAAATGTATAGTCTACCCTCAAAAATTAAGAATCGTATACATTTAATAGTTTAGTTTCATCGTTATATTGCTTTTGCATCTATCGGACTTACGTTACGTTCTAAAACATTATACCCAGCTTGTTTGGAGAAGTGTTGTTTTTTGTTGTGTTGATTAAGTTGTGAGTCAATATGAATCACTTTACTATACCTTTGAGAGCTGAAAATGTTATTTAACATGAGCAAAACGTTTTAATATGTGAAATTGCGATGAAGATGAAGATTTTGGTGAGTAACAAAATAATTATTTAGTTTTTCTTTCTTTATTTATAATTCGAATGATGTTAGATCTATACTAATACCTATTATAAAGCCGAGGAGTTGATTTGTTTGGCTGAGTTGGTAGTATGAATTAAATAAATATGTGTGCTAGATGGCCTATTTATCACGGAAGCATATATGTATAAAACTTTATAGCTTCCTTATATAGTATATAATATAGTGTTTTTATATAGTGTTTGTATTTAAATAATATTATTATAAGATTATATATAGATTATTATACATATTATAATTATTTACATCTGGTTAATTATTCTTGTTTTTTGTAACAATATTTTATTTTTGTTTACAGAGAAAAACTGTAAGTGCACCGCTATACAGACACGGGAACCATTGATCTTTGTCAACCAGGACCACAGGATTGGCATACACAAATATTACAATACACGTTTACAGGCAAAACCGGGTACGCTTCGTAAGAGACAATTTACAATAGATTTTATTTTTTACAATAATAATAGTCATACGTTATAACGAAAAATGTTTCAAATCGGACAAGGACAGTCGCAAAATAATTATTATGTCTTAAAAATAGTAAGCGGAATAATGAAAAAAAAAAAATTCGAAGATAATATTACTGTTCTGAACCCAATCGAACCTAAGGGGTCTTATGGTGCTAAAAGTTATATATAGATAGTGAAGGCGCATCAATCGGATATAAATATATGTGGAGGTAATTTCATTTATGTGAGTGATGTTATTGTTTGTGAGGTTACAATTGTGATAACTGTATTTTAATATCTCACTAACATGTTTATTCATATCATAAATAAATAAATTACTTACCTTAATACAAAAAGTGTCATTCATTCTTGTCCGATTTAAAATAATTGTCATGCATAAAACTTTGTTATTGAAATTATCATAAAAATCTACTGGACAATAAATATTGTTGGTTTCTAATTACAAATTGTTTAATTTTTATTTCTATACATATTGAAAATATCGTCAGGTAAATTACAAAAATAAACAACAAAATAACAGAAATGTTTTAAAATAAAAAATAAATAACACCAGTTGTGAGGTTTGATCCTAAGCCATTTGATTAAATTAAAAAAAGTCAAAAAAGTCAAAAGTCAAAAGTTTTTTTTTGACTTTTGACTTTTGTTGTGAGGTTTGATCCTAAGCCATTTGATTGAATTAAAAAAATGCAAAAAGAGAGTGAGGTTTGCGTGGCTCGAACCTGTGACATACAACGTAGCGAGCGGTTGGTCGGTAGGCTTATACGCCACTAAGCCATGGAACAACTTGAATGACTGCCTGAATTTGTGCTTCTTATTTTTTGGTTTATATTTATATTGTCAAGCAAACGCTCATAAATGAGCGAAGTGGCTATTGACTACCTACAACATTAAAGTTAAAGTAACAAGAAATTGTAAGTGTGTGCGTAACGACAGGTCTATCTTACAAGCAGATTTTACGCACATCAATATTATGGTAGTACGCGTATGTAAACTTAAATAGTTTGCTTTGCGTACATACATATACAAACAAGTTCACAAAAATCTAAACATTACTAATTTAAATAAATATGAAATAAAATCAAAACTAACGAAATGGTTACTGGAACAGGACTACTTACGAACAGAAACCTTACTTAATTTCGTCTTCTAAGAGCCTACAAGCCTCAAACCACACACAACACACCCAAACGCGCATAATCACGCACACACACTCACACAAACACACACACTATTACTCACACACACACACACGCAAAAGTCACACACGTCAATAACACATTTGCTGTTATTAGCTTTATACTCATAGTCACTCAGGTAGATCGACACAGTCTACTATCATATTATTAATATAGCGTCACTTTTTAAGCTGAATCACTGTCTCTCAAGATACAGGTTTACCTAGTTTGAGAGGCAGGGGTCTCCACTTTGTGTACAGATTACAGTTCCTAGTTTACTTTGCATTGTGTTCCTACCTAAGCTCGTTTAAAATGTGCTTATATGTAACTTGCCGGTATACCGCCGTTTACCCGAATTTTATTTGCCCTAATTTCATTTGCCATAATAGTCAACAGCCATAATATCATACGACATAATACTCATTTGCCCTACTCTCATTTGCCATATTAGTCACGTGCCAGAATCATTGTTTCCCATAAAGTCACTTGCCATAACATCATTTGCCATAATCATTGTAAGCCCTAATTATCACATGTCCTAATTATCACATGCCATAATTATGATATGCCATAACATAATTTGCCATCGACATCGGGTGTGTAACGGTTGTTTATATCAAGAGAAATTGGATGCAATTGGAACTTTAGGGCACCCCGACTCGGACAGGTTAGGTTAGAAGGGGATGGCGGGGTCGTGTGAGCAAGCGAAGCGAGCGAATAGACCCTGCCATCCCCTTCGTGGTTATTTTTTTATAAACCACACAAAAGTAGGAGCCCCGCGAAGCGGGGCTCCGTCGACCTAGCCCACAATCAACCATGCACAGAAAAAAAAACCATTACGGAGCTTAAATATTTGTCTAATACTTGTTATGCCATTTAAATATTATGCCATTTAAATATTATGTCTAACAATTATTATGGCACATAAAAATATGGCAAACAATACTTATGGCATTCGTATCTTATGGTATCTAAAATTCGGGCAATTAAAAGTATGTCATATGTCTTTTAGGGCAAATGAAACATTCGGGCAAATGAAATTCGGGTAAATGAAATTCGGGAAAATGATGATTATGGCATATAATCTTCGGGCAAACAATAGACAACCGTAACTTGCCAAATCTGTATTTTTGGTGAAATAAATTATTATTATATTATTATTTCCTTTATTCATTTATAAAACATAAAAAATACATTTTTAAATATTAATTTATAAAAAAACATTTAAAAATATAAAATTTAGTAGCCCACCGGTATCGGGAACAGGGTCCAAGCTACCGGTGGTCAGGGCTCCAGAGAAAGGAACCTCCTGACAATGCGTGCCGTGTCCAGTAATACTGCCTTCTGAATCAAGCGCTTGATCCAGCCACCTAACGAGAGCCTCTTTAGATGTTGATCGAGGCTCTTGGCTATTAAGCCATTGGCAGAAACAACTATCGGCACAATGATCGCTGATATTATTATTATCATTAAAACCATAATAAAATTAAAATTCAACAAATTCAAAATAGTAGTTGAAATTAATATAATAAAATTTAAATTAACATTCAATATAATCAAAAAAATAAATTAAACAGAGTATAATCAAAATAAATTAAACAGTCATAGCCTCAAAAACATAATTTATGGGCAACGTAATCGATATGTCGCAGTCATCTGGTTGAATCAGCTATTTGATTGTATGACTAGCGCGTTCATTGAATGACGACATTTAATTGAATGACTAAAGGACAACTTGTCAAGTTGTTTAATGTAACGTTCAACGTCTTGACTGAACGTCATTTAGCATTGTCGTTGAATGGGCCATAGCCGACTTTGTAATGTTTGTTAAGGGTGACCATAAGTTCGCAACTTAAAAGGTAACTTAACAAAAATTAGGACATGGCAGTACAGTGACATAATTTTAATAGTTGACTATGTATACAATATTTGATAAATGAATAATTTTAATATAATAAATATAATGGACTAATTTAATTTAATAACATATGAATTTTATATTATACTAGCTTTAGAAAACTATCATATGTCCTTTCTCGGGTCCCAGAATATATCTGTACCAAATTTCATTCAAATCGGTTCATTGGTTTAGGCGTGAAGAAGAGACAGATAGACAGAAAGACAGACAGACAGACAGACAGACAGAAAGACAGACAGACAGAGTTACTTTCGCATTTATAATATTAGTACGGATAACTTTAAATAATTTACACTCTAGACTGAGAAATTATAATCACTTTATGCGCATGGGTTAAACTGTTATCATTAAGATGACTGTATAATAAATAAATAAATAAATATACACCTTATTATGATTTTATATTGTACTTGCTTTTAACAGCTTGCTTTTGTGCTTGCTTAAAGGTCGCGGATTCGAATCCGGGCAAGTACCGATGTGACTTTTTCAATTCATATGTACTTTCTAAAGTTTATCTTAGACATCACAGACATCGGTGAAGGAAAACATCGTGAGGAAACCTGGACTTGTAGAAGTCCGAAATCGCCAACCCGTCTTGAGCAAGCGTGGTGATCAATGCTCGTGCCTTCTCTGTATGAGAAGAGGCCTTTGCCCTGCAGTGGGACAGTTATAGGCTGGTATTATTATTATTACTTGCTTTTTCCCGCGACTTCGTCCGCGTGGAATAATAGTTCCCGTTCTCGGGGGATGTCTGGGATGAAACCTATCCTATGTCCTTTCTCGGGTCCCAGCCTAAGTAAATAAAAAAATAAATATCCTAAGACAGCTCACACAAGGTCATCTGATTCCAAACTAAGCAGAGCTTGTACTATGGTAACCAGACAACTTATAAACATACTTAAATGACCTATTAATACGTATTGACAACTTACCTTGATTTTGTACTTCGCTTTCAGCCAGTTTCACCTAATTTTTTTCTTTAAAAGTAGCCGGCATCGGCGTAATAGTCTAAGGATTGGGCATTTGTCTCCTCTTTTGTTTGCCAGTTGGAATAGGGTACTATATTTTTAAAATCAAAATCTCTGTGTATGTGCCATCTATAGGTAACATTATAAAACTATTTTGTAGGAGTAGTATGGAGTTATTTCTCTTGTAAATGGAGTTCAAAAGTCTTTATATATCTTTTCACCTTTTGATGACCAAGCGACTGATTTGACTTTGAAATTGACCATTGTCATCGTTATGACGAGTTTCCGGGGCGGTATCCACTAGGAGACGTACTGTTTATGTATGGGAGGAGAAGTCTCGTAAAAATCCTGTAGGGACCATCCACATCTATCTATAGCCACATCTTCGCTTTGATAGAGTCCGACCCTAAGGTTGATAGGAAGGTTACGGAATGTTTATAATAATACTTACCGTGACCCCGAAATATAAAAGGCTACCGAAGGAACATGAGTGGGGTTTAGTCTGTAAAAGTCTGACACGCCCTTCCGCCGCACCCAGGACGAGAGCAGTCATTTGATGATTTCCCACTCACCAAAAAAAGAGGTTGATAGGAAATACTAAAGTAATTTAACATTTACTTTTCCAGGGGCTCTGATTTCAATAAGCCTGTTTAGCCATCGATTGAAATGGGACGATTCAATGCTGGGCCTGATCTCCAGCGGCAGCAAAATCGTTGGTGCTCTCTACACAGGCTTCGCCAGAAACATTTTGGACATGTATCTAGGTAATGAATATTATTAAAGTTGAAATAGAGATTCTTGCTCGTTCTTTCCCATAGGCACTTACTGTTTTGGAACGAGCTTCAACATTTTGGCAGACTTATTTCTTGACAAATTAAGAGTACTTTAAAATATGGTTTTAATTTTGACGGGCCTGTTGGTGTAGTGGTGAGTGGCCCTGACTGCTAAGCCGGAGGTCGTGGGTTCGATTCCCACCCAGGACAAACTTTGTGTGATGAGCATGATTGTTTGTTCTGTGTCTGGGTGTAATTTATCTATAATATGTATGTATTTATAAATTATATAAGTATGTTTATCAGTTGTCTGGTTGCCATAGTACAAGCTCTGCTTAGTTTGGGATCAGATGACCGTGTGTGAGTTGTCCCAGGATATTTATTTATTATTTATTTATTTATTATTAATTGAATAATGGTTATTAGTTTTTTTGAGTTGGGTGGGAGTTCTATGTTCAGTTTGCCTGGCTTCTTCAGACTAATTAACTTAATTATATGTTTTTAAATGTGTTGATACTGTATTTGTTATCATTGTAATTTAGAGTTAAATTTTGGAACTGCTCTAAGTATCCATTGATCCATACTAATATTATAAATGGGAAAGTGTGTCTGTCTGTCTGTCTGTTTGTCTTTCTTTCACGGCAAAACGGAGCGATGAATTGACGTGATTTTTTGAGTGGAGATAGTTGAAGGGATGGAGAGTAACATAGGCTACTTTTTGTCTCTTTCTAACGCGAGCGAAGCCGCGGGCAAAATCTAGTAATTATTATAAAGCTAAAAAGTTTGTTCCATTAAACGTGCTAATGTTTTAATTCTAATGTTGGAAAAGCTATATAACATCCTGCTACGGCCATTAGGACAACAAAGATAGGGGTAAAATCGCAAAGGATAGAGTGTTGTATACAACTTACCTATCGTTTATTTTTCAGCGGTTGCTGTAGAAATGTTCAACGCAACGTCATTTACTGCGATGAGATCGATCTCGTCGAAATTGGTGACAAGTGACGAACTTGGTAAGTGACAAATAATGAAACTTTAGCCTAAATTCCTTCAGTTGAACAATATTTCCTATACCTATGTCAGTGTAGAAAATAAACTTATATAGTAATAACATAATGATTTGAAAAAAAAGTGAGCCGTCACGGGACGCCTGGCAGATGTGAAACATCGACATTACATCATCGCCACACAGTACACAAGACTGTGACTGTATATATATACCATCATATAGCGTGGCGACGCGTCGCCACGGCATGCGTCGCCACGCCAGAAATTTGTTTTACGTGCGGCTATAGATGTTTCACATAAAAAATCACATGTGTACTGTAGAGGCCAGAAGGAACCTCTACTGTACCGAGATAACAATTATACTTTAATAAAAGATGTTTTTGATAATTATTTTATATTTTCTTTTTTTAATAATTTTCACATCGACCGCTTGTCAGCCTATATTATTCTAAATATGTTTCATCTCATTATGGACAACGCATGTAAAAAGGTCTTACTATACACTATTAGCCAGTGTCTCTACAGTACTTACTGCCACATGTATGAGAGGTAAAAACTCTATAGATAAAACAGTTGGTAATGTAATTTATATTCATTGGCTAAGTACTACCTTCACTAGTTACCATACGAAACAATCCCTTGAAAGAGTATAAATTCTAACATAAAAATGCAATATTTTTAACAACCCTACAACAAGAAATTATAAAAAAGTCACCAATAAACAAAGCAGCCCTCTACAGTTTATCTCGCAAAAAAGCGTGTCGCAACAAAATTGACTGTTATCTGTAACCAATTCGTACGTGATTTCAGGCAAAATGACATCGTTCTTCAACCTGATGGAGTTGGTGACTGCCATTATATTCGGCCCGACCTACTCCTGGATATATATGACCACTCTGGAGATGGATGCTGGGATCGTGTACTACGTTAGCACTGCGCTTACGATTCCACCGTTGCTGTTTTTTGCGTAAGTCTTTTAATTCTTGGGGCCTGTTGGTCTAGTGGTTAGTGACCCTGACTGCTATACCGGGGGTCGTGGGTTCGATTCCCACCCAGGACAAACTTTGTGTGAAGAGCACAAATGTTTGTTCTGTGTCTGGGTGTGATTTATCTATAATATGTATGTATTTAAATAATATATAGGTATGTTTATCAGTTGTCTGGTTACCATAGTACAAGCTCTGCTTAGTTTGAGAGAGCCGTGTGTGAGTTGTCCCATCCCAGGATATATTATATTATTATAATTATATGCTGCACTCAAAAAGAAGTCGTATTTATTTAGTGTCCATGTATGTATGTGAATTTATTTATTTTACTTTAACTACTAAACTCTTGTACGGATTTAGATGTTTAATAGTGCTGTCAGTAACGGTCGTATTTTTTTTAATAACTTGTTGAGGCTTGATTGTTGGAAGACATTGCTGAGTGAATTCCAAATTGTTGTTAGATAGTAGTTTAGTACTGAAGTGAGATTTTTACGGGTGTAATAATATTATTAGTATAAAACGGAATGACCAGTGGGCGGAATAACAGATGCTACTTTAGCAGGTCATTATTCTGTAAATAATATAAATCATATTGAAAATCATAAAAAATACCCATACCTGCTTAATTTGGGATCTTTTAAATTTATGATTTTCTATGTAATACGTATCATGATTATAAAGTGGTGTGTTTATAAAATTCTTATCTATTACTATATAAAGAGGAAAACTTTGTTTGTTTGATTGTAACGAATAGGCTCAAAAACTACTAGCCCGATTTAAAAAACTCTTTCACCATTCTAAAGCTACATTATCCCTGAGTAACATAGGCTATAATATAATATCACGCTATGTCCCACTGGAGCGAGTCCGAGCGAGGCAGTAACTAAAACCTAACGAGCGCGGGTGAAAACTCGAGGAACAGCTAGTATATTATAAAATTACGTTGTTATATGACTTAAAAAGTCAACTTACCCAACACTTGAATGCATTCAAGTGCCTTCTAAAAGGATTATGTTTTAACATAATCTTAATCATAGTTTTTAGCGAAAAACTTGTAACGCCTAACTGAGATTAAGAGCCAATTGTCACTTGTAGAAAATTTCGCACATGTGTCGTTCCTAAAAGGCGCGCAATCATTCTTTGAACATGATTATCACAAAGGTTTTATAGGGATATGAATGGGTTGAATCGGGACGAAATAATCGTTAAATCATGTAGTTGACGAAAATTGATATATACATAATTAGTTTAATAATAAAGTCCGTTGCACTATCATCACTACCCTACTTTGTTAACTTGCTGGTCATTATCGACCCCTGGATTTTAATTGATATTGGTGCCCATTCTGTTATTCACCAACTAACGTAAACTTAAGTTAAGTGCATCTTTCTCTTTCCATTTAATAAGTTTATGAACAAGAGAGTCAGCACCATTGACTACTTTGGAAATCAATGGTCTATTTTATAACGATTTTTAACGATTTTGTTTCAATTCTAAAGTGAACTTTTTCACCGATCGTCTGGTTCCCTACATTTTGGGAATAGAACTCTTGTATGGCTCAGAGGTAGCCAGTTACTTACAGTTAGATGTGACGCAAACCACAGAATTCACAATAATTACGTTTATTGTCAAAAGTTACACAAAGTTAAGTTGGATGCTAATCCGCGGTTATAGTGCTACGGCAGCTATTGGTCAACTAAAATTAATATAATTACATGTATATAAGTTAACAAAAACAAGCGTTTTGCCTGTACGTGAACCGTACAACTCTCATTACATTACATTTTAATAAAACGTTTTTGTTTGCTTTTTTTTCAGCTGGTTCTTCGTACAGCACAGGAAAGACGCTGCAAGGGCTAAAATGAGAGATAATGAAAGTATGTCTCCAAGTGAATTATCAGTGAAGAACAAGAAGAACTCGCTTATTAACAGCATTGATCTCGAACATGAAATCATTGAATAAATTAGCGTCTACCTAATGTTAAGTATGACACACCGCATTTTATTGCTTGACCCATATAGGGTAGTACAGGTGTGATGTTTTGTTATGTGGTTTGTTATGTGGTTTGTTATAAGATTAAATAATGTTAAAGATTATACCGCCTTTCTTTAAAGGAAACTTCCCCTTTCTAGAGATTAATCTCAGGAAGAGGACAGTAGAGGTTTTTCCTCTACAGTGGAACCTATTACAGTCTGCTATTGCTATTATATAATGGTTACTAAGTGTACACACAAAAAAATCTCCAAAAATGAAAAGTAATCAGCAAACTTAAATGAGATAAAATAGAATAAATTTGTAGTATTGTGTTTGGTTCCCAAACATAAAATAAAACCAGAATTAAATATTTAAGTTCAAACCGAAATATACATTGGTGCCGATTCTGTTGTCACAAAAATCGCTAAACTAAATTAAAAATCGCTAAAATTTAGTTTAGTCCTGTCAAACGACCAAACTCATTCTGAAATTGACTAAAGTGACATTTCTAAACTTATTATAGTTTGACAGCTCTAATATCGTTTAATTTTATTCAATTTAGTGAAAATGCCAATAAAGCTATTCTGATTTTGACGTTTTCACCTAAAATTAAGGTTGTGAATCTAATTTTAATCGCGATTAAAAAGGTATAGAATAAAATTAGTTGTCATGAATTAAAATTTGAAACGCATTTTTCTCAAAGTTCTTTAGGTGTTTTGATGCAACTACGAATTGAAGAATCTTTTATTATGGAAACTTATGCGATTGCAGCAGTTGTGGATACTCAAAAAAGGTAAATAAGAAAGTTATTGTTATTAGAAAAGAGACGATGAACCCGTTGTTTGTTTCGGCATTTCTTCTCCAAAGTAGTCAATTGAGACACACCGATTACCGAGTCCATCTATTTACAAAAGCGACCTGTAAAAGTAATATGAATCATAGGATTTATATCACTTTTACATGTCTGTAATGAAATTAGAACTGAATTTGTTTAGTATGCAAGTAGTTGAATACCAAACGAGTTCATTTCATTTTAATTGATTTTAATACAATACGAAATGCATGCAATACAATAAGAATAAACATAAGGGAGCAAAACATCTCCTATTTCGAGTTACTTACATAAACAAGGCAGCCCGACAGTCAAAAAAACAATGCAAATGTTTCTTAACTGTAACCCTATTTTAAGTGTAAGCCCACTAACCCTAAGACTAAGTATCCACTGACCATTGTCTCTCAAGATATATATCTTAGATCACAAATGTCTGTAAACAAAGTTATGGATGTTGTGTATTTATTATTGTGTTATCCAAGTATACCAGTGTATAAGTACACATGTGTTCATTGTGACAATAAAATATTATTAGACGAGTCAACAATGTTGCAGAAAGACAAAAAAGAACAGTCAGGATTAGTTATCCATATTCTATCTATACTACTTATTATTACTTTAATATTGTTTTTGTTTTAGATGCTCAACAATACAACAAAGAATTCTAGATGTTGATATTAATGTTGTGAATGTGTCAACAGTCTCCGGCCCAAAACACACAGCCACTCATAACCTGAAGAACCAGAACGGGGCTTGAAAATTGCACCTTCATATCTAAGAGAGGTAACATTGATAACATGTCTAATATTTACCTACTTTTAAAATAAAACAATTATGCAAATACCTAATACATATTGTATTCTCTTGTTTTATTCAGATTCTGCTAAGAGGACTGATTTGAAATGTTTGTTGGGTTCATCACATAGAAGTGTGAAGCATGCTATAAGGATTGTGGATAAATAGCAAACTGCGGTTGTCTATTGTTTGCCCGAAGATTATATGCCATAATCATCATTTTCCCGAATTTCATTTACCCGAATTTCATTTGCCCGAATGTTTCATTTGCCCTAAAAGACATATGACATACTTTTAATTGCCCGAATTTTAGATACCATAATATACGAATGCCATAAGTATTGTTTGCCCTATTTTTATGTGCCATAATAATTATTAGACATAATATTTAAATGTCATAATATTTAAATGGCATAACAAGTATTAGACAAATATTTAAGCCCCGTAATGGTTTTTTTTTCTGTGCATGGTTGATGGTGGGCTAGGTCGACGGAGCCCCGCTTTGCGGGGCTCCTACTTCTGTGTGGTTTATAAAAAAATAACCACGAAGGGGATGGCGGGGTCTATTCGCTCGCTTCGCTCGCTCACACGACCCCGCCATCCCCTTCTAACCTAACCTGTCCGAGTCGGGGTGCCCTAAAGTCCCAATTGCATCCAATTTCTCTTGATATAAACAACCGTTATACACCCAATGTCGATGGCAAATTATTTTATGGCATATCATAATTATGGCATGTGATAATTAGGACATGTGATAATTATGGCTTACAATGATTATGGCAAATGATGTTATGGCAAGTGACTTTATGGGAAACAATGATTCTGGCACGTGACTAATATGGCAAATGAGAGTAGGGCAAATGAGTATTATGTCATATGATATTATGGCTGTTGACTATTATGGCAAATGAAATTAGGGCAAATAAAATTCGGGTAAACGGCGGTATACCGCAAACTGCAGCACCATCTTACCTTCACAATGATTGTGTGGCCATGAAATATTACTATAGTTGTACATTAGGAAACCATAGTGAGATGCAGTTATCACAACATGCCACTGTGTTTTATTTGGAATGAACTCGGTTTCAAGAAAGTATAGAAGGAATACTGTTGTCCCTGGAGTAAATATAAATAAGAGGCGAGGTTGTGGAAAGTAAATAAATTCAAAGTTTTCACAGGTTGTTTTATTTATTTGTGTACTTCTCACATCTGATTTCACACATTCACATTCCTATACTAATAGCTGAACATTATAGAACTTGCTTGAAATAATGTTAAATACTGCATAATTGGGTAGTAGTTGTTTGGTTATCTGTTGCTGAGTGGTCAACTTCACTAATAACAACTTGTTTCCTATGAATGATCGAAGTCCAGGTATATTGATAGGCATCAAAGAATAAAACACCACAACGTTTGAAAATACTATTGAAGTCTTCGTTTTCTGCTCCTTAATCCAGTTGTTTTAATAGGATATGATCTAGGTACGGCCGTACCTAATCGAAGAGAGTACCTACTTGTAGTCCTGTTTTATTTATAAAACTAGCAAAGGCCCATTATTTTAAAAAATCGTCTTTGTTTATTTTGTAGATACATAAATATATACCTATTAACATGTCATAAACATCAATCAAATGTCATTACACTGACATCTGTGAAATAGTGACATTCCGCTACTCCCCATATTTAATGTTTGTTGCTATCCTTTACCGAGTTAATTTTAATGTTTGAAAAAAACGGAGAACAGTTATAGAAAATGACATAGTGTGCATTGTACTGGCTTTAATTCATCACATTTCTTGAACATCTTATCTACGGTATTGTTGTTTTTAATTGTCCAAGAGCTATACTTTTACCCGGCATTGCGAGAAAATATTTAATCTAGCAAGCCTGAAAGTAATATGACACTCACAGATTATTGAAATAATTTTTGTTATATCTTAGATTAGTAAAATGTTAACAACAATTTAGTATTATGCCGTCATTATGCTCCCTGTATTTTATTATTGATAAACAATCAAAGATCGGTATGTAATTGTACTCAGGATTTTTGCATTTCAGATCATATTGCTCACTTTCATTCACTCTTTACTTTAATTTCCTACAAATCGTAATCTATGGTTTACTCAATTAAGTGATGTCAAAGTCGATTTTTAGTTACGTCAAAACTGTTTCTAAGTTTAAAGAGTCTGGTTTACAGAATAACTTTAAACGTTCTCTAAACTAAAATTAGAAAATTTTAGAGATAGTTAAGTTTAGTTTGGTGTACAACAGAATCGGCACCATTGTACAGCTGTGGTGCTTTTATGGGTATGAGGAACAAGGTGAATAGTTACTCCTTCTTTATTGAAAATTAGCTTTTGCGCGACTTCGTCCGCGTGGAATAATAGTTCCCGTTCCCGGAGGATTTCCGGGATAAAAACTACGTCCTTTCCCGCGTCCCAGACTATATCTGTACCAAATTTCATTCAAATCGGTTCAGTAGTTTAGGCGTGAAGAAGAGACAGACAGACAGAGTTACTTTCACATTCATAATTAGTACGGATAAGTGATTCGCCGACCTGATGGTTGTTTAGTCTTAAAGTTTCCGATGACGAGGAAATGAAGTGAAATGAAACTACATATTTGTTATACAAGTGGGATATTAAAATCACTTTTACACGTCATATTTTTAAAACTAGATGGAGTCAGCACTTCCTGTCTGACTACCTCTGAGAAGAAATGCCGAAACAATCTTAGGGATTATGAACTTTTTTTGGGGAGTGGGAAATCATCAAATGACTGCTCCCACTCGAAAAGAAAGAGATGTTGAAAAAAAAATACTGATTCAATTAAAAGTGTTCTATTTTTTTCTTGTAGCTAAAAACTTCAAAAATGTGAGCTTAATCTGGAGGAGCATATTTCAATCCTTTTTTTTTTATTACATATGGGCTTGCTCTTGGTCCCAGACTAGCCCGAGGGCATAGACGGAGCGTGGACGGATCCTTACTTAGTTTTGTAATTTCTTTTCCTTTTTTATTTTATATTACAGCGCAAACTTATATAAATACTAGCAGCCTCCCGCGGTATCACCCGCACTAAAAATGTTAAGGGTGAACAACCCTTATCACTTAGGGGTATGAAAAATAAATAGATAGTAGCCGATTCTCAGACCTACTGAATATGCATATAAAATTAGGTAAAGATCGGTAAAGCCTTTTCAGATGAGTAAGGTAACTTTACTAACATTATGACACGAGAATTTTATATATAAGATAGAGAATACAATATTATTAATAAATATAAATAATTAAAATAATACCAGCCTATAACTGTCCCACTGCAGGGCAAAGGCCTCTTCTCATATAGAGAAGGCACGAGCATTGATCACCACGCTTGCTCAAGACGGGTTGGCGATTTCAGACTTATAATCACTACAAGTCCAGGTTTCCTCACGATGTTTACCGTCAACGACCGAAAAGTCACATTGGTACTTGCCCAGAATATTCGAACACACAACTACTTGCATGAGACGTCATTTTCTTAGCTATTAATTAATAGCTTTTGAAAATTGCTTTTTTTAATATATTATCTATTAGACATAAAGCTACACTTAGCCTAAATAAAAAGTACATAATATAAATTAATTATGGATGTGTGAAAAAAAAAGGAATTTCAATCAAAAACGCACACAAAAAGTTTAATTCGTTGAAGTCTTTTCTATGGAAAAAGTGAAGTCGGAAAATTCTTATCGTCGATTATTCAGCCCGCCATCTAGCGTCAATGTTTAGTACTAACACTTACGCGACCGCACACTTGGTCTTGACGTAGGCATACTTTGAACTTAGTTTGAGTTTTGAAGTTTTGTCATTTGAGTTAAACACTAAGAGAGGGCGCTAATAGTATACAAATAATCTACAAGAAATGTGAGATATTGTTTTGTGTAGATTGATGTACGATTATAAATCAATGTTTGTATATAATTTTTTTTCATTACAATAAGTATTGGTTAATTTCAAATTGGTATGATGACAAATTGTTTATATTAAGCTTTACAGTAACTAATGAATAAATACGTTTATTTGTATATAATGGATTACTTGTTGTCACATAAATTAAGTGCAAATATCAAATAAAATATACAAACCAATGTTTAAAAATTACATAATGTTAACCAAATTAAGACCCAATAATAAATAATAACATTGAACTGTATCGGGGGGCACGGTCGTGCCCCCGGCCAAGACAAGCAAGCGAAGCGCAGGGGCACTACCTACCTTTTCTCGAAGTGTTTTTCTTTTATCACTTAATAAATACTATTATAATAGAAGCTTAAATTTTAGGATTTGTATATTTAAAGTATGCAAGTATTGTCGGTTATATAATAGTTAATAGCTTCATATTAATTGGGTGATAGGCAGACGTATAAATCATACAAAGGTGAACAAGTTGTCTGTTATCTTTAGGATGCGGTTTGATGTTACTGATCTACATATTATTATTATTTATTGAATAACAACATTTATATAATTTTTTTTTATTTATTTATTTTATCAGATAACAACATTTTTATTAGATACTTATTTCATCCATACCTCAAGTGGTTTAAAATGTCAGTAAGTTTATTTGTTTTGTTTGGAACGGACTAGATACAGCCGTAGTGTCGTGGTGGCCTACTAAATAAAGCGCCTGCCTCTCGTATAAGAGGTTGTGGGTTCGATTCCGGGCAAGTGCTAATGTTACCTTTTCAATTTAAATATACTTTCTAGAGTTTTTCTAAGACCTCACTGACATTCCGGTTGTCATTCTAAAGACATTGGAAGTCGTTACGGGTGTCAGAAGCCAGAAAGTCTGATTAGACTTCCAAGGGGAATCGTGTCGCCCAGTAACGGCCCAGGAAGGCCAGGAGATGTTGATGATGATGAACTAGACACAATTTCATTAAGTGACCATTTGAAATCAAATAAAGGTGTTAATGTCAATTATTAAATATCAAATAAATTTCAGATACATAAACGATACGAGGCTAAGTGCGGGCAAGCCTAGCGAAATTAAACTAAAAACATAAACGATAATCAAGATATTTGTAAACGCAGTGTTTACATAAATACCTTAATTTTATATTAAGTTTACTGTTAATGTGCTAAAGCGTGAAATTCCACAAACTCATTTTGCAGATGGCAACACATTGCTTTTAACAAAAAGGGACGGGCATCTCAGTTTTGTGAGAGGACATTTTCTCATAAATATCACATCATTACATCTGTGATTCATTTGTTTTTGTTCACAAGTAAATGTTGAATTTAGTAATGGACCTCCGTAGCTATGATAAAGTCATCAACGATTGGTAATAAGTATTTACTTCTTGTTTGAATCCTGTATTTGACACCATCATCAATTGACGTACTTTTTATGAGCTGTCAAAACGCAATTCTCCAATAGACTTTGTGTGCCAATACCAGCTTGTGACGTCACAAGCTAGCAACCCTATTGACTAACTATTTATTGATTAAAAATCCAACTTTACAGTAAATTAAAAACAAATCCGATGCTTAGGAATAATAAAAAGATAGGTTTTATAAAAAAAATGACTTAGATTTATCGGTTAATAGTGTCAAATACCGTATTGACTCTCAGCAGGATATAGGCCCCTTTTAATTCCGGAAAGGCAGATTGGGGTTGAAGTGGAGTATAGATTTTTTTGGGATTTAGAAAAATAAATCGCCACTACGGCTACCTTGATCACTATAGCTAATCGTCAGTTTATCGACGACAGGCAGTGTCGACAGCGCTTTTGTGTTTTACGCGCACCCCGAAAAGATGTCAGTAATATTGCAGGGGCTTGTCGGTGCTGCGGATTGTTTAATTGAGATACCGCATAATAATTACATACAAATACAAATACAAATATTCTTTATTGTGGTACATAGGTAAGCAAATAGTTGTTACATGTTTCCGAGTTTGTACACAGCTATGACCCGCCACACGTACATAAAAGGCTAAGAATGAACATGGGTGTGCTTAAGTCAGTAGAAGTCTGACACTCCCATTCGCTCGTCCGTATAAGGGCGACCGTCTGAAATATCTATATATAATAATAATAATAATAATTTATTGTCACAAAAATACAGCTCTGGAAACTTACAGCTATTACAAGTTATTTCTTAAGATAACTAACAAGGAAGCCTCTGCCGCCGAACTAGGTGGAATACCTGTATCTCGGCGTGCAGCGCCTTTCCCCACCGAAATAAAATTACAAGAAAAAGTCAGAAACTAAACTCTTATATGCACAGTTGTTTACTATTTGCTGACATTTAAGTAATTATTTTTTATTAAAATCTAATATAAAACATTTAGAGGTAAACTAAATAAAGAAATATAAAAATTGTTAAAAATTAAGTTTAAAGAAAAAAACTATTGTATTGTTGTGAACTAGATGGCATTTTTAGCTTACTTTCTACTAGCTTTTGCCCGCGACTTCGTCCGCGTGGAATAATACTTCTCGTTCCCGGGGGATTTCCGGGATGGAAACTATCCAATGTCCTTTCTCGGGTCCCAGACTATATCTGTACCAAATTCAAATCGGTTCAGTGGTTTAGGCGTGAAGAAGAGACAGACAGAGTAACTTTCGCATTTATAATATTAGTACGGATTACCAACTTTTGTACTGCAATCCGTCTGCGTAAATTTTTATGTATTCAGGAAAGACGTAGCTATTTAACAGTGAAAAAAACTTCACAATTAGATATTTAGTTAGGATGTAAGATGTAATACTAACTACGTTGTTTTCACATATACAAGCACAAACAAAATGTAACCAAGATTTTGTAAAACATGTTTTTTTAAAGAGTGTCCGCGGAGTTTTTTGCCTTTTCTGCTCCATAGAAATCTACGATTTGGAGAGGCAATTAGTGTCACTTTTCTGAACGACCGACCGAACTTTGACTATTCATAAGTGCCTATGTCTAAGTGAAATAAGTGCCCTGAATTTTGAAAAGATTATCACTACCAGCCAAGCAATATTCCTTTCATAAGTGCTAGATAGAGATGAAATTAACATGAGTACGTCAAAAGTAATGTTTATATTTCTCAGGTATTAGTGTAAGCAAAACCAGGTTTACTTTCAACTTTTTCTTTAACTGATGTTAGTGATACCACATCGAGTATATTTGATTGGATTCAAACCAACAACATCAGATGTAAAAAATAATTAGCAATAATACGTAAATATGACAAATTAACACCCGTTGATTTTTGTGTTTGTTTGACAACAAATCAAAACAACTTTGTTTTATTAAAAACAGAAAAAAAATCTAATTAATGATATAGCTGTCCGGTATTGTAAATTATTAGAATATTCTAAATAGTTCAAGTGACTTTTAATAAAATTGAGGTGAAATAATTAAATAATAAGTCTTCTTTATCTTAAATAATGAGCTGCAATTTAGATGCGGTGTTATTTATAATATAATTCTTTTAATTAATTTAATGTTGAGTAATCAAATTACTAAAGTGTTTCCTTTGATTAACTTAGTTTATATGTAGGTCATTGTTGTTCATTGTTATAAATATCGATAATTATATAAACATATATGTATAATTTTTTAAATAATAATATTCTTATAAAACCAGGCGTTATCTATATATATGCGTTTGTTTTTGCATTAATAAGGCCACGACAAAATAATGTTTTACTATTTACTACGATAATATAAGTTACACGTATACCTATTATCGGCTTTTTTGGGCTCCATTTTGCCCAAAAGAGTCGATTACATACAACGATCAAACTTTCACACCTGTAAAAGTACAAAGACAAAACAATAATTCATAAAAAAATCATGCTTCTTAGAAAATCCAACCAATAAGTAGTTTTTTTTTTCATATTTGGATTACGATTAATGTAAAAAAAAAAACACTATTTTTGTAAAAAAGCGCGGGGTGCACTGTCAATAGTTATAAACATTTAAGTTGCGCATCGCGTAGCGAATGAAGCTGTAAGTATGTAACCTACGCCGTACGCGTCATTCTTTTTAATTACTTTTAGCATTTATTTGCAGTCATAAGTCTTTTACAATATTACTTACTATATTTTTAAGGTTTTCCATTATTTCATTAATGATATTTTTTATTTGCGTAATAGTAGGCCTCATGAAATTAGTATGGTGAGTAGAGCCTTAGTTTAATTATTGTCCATGAATTAAATTGCACCCTATATGGTATACCGTTGTCATACCGCTGCCCACAATCTCTTACTTTTATTTGCACTTAAAAATATTTATTTTTTATTTTTTTAATTGACATGAAGACAGTATAAAATTTTGGCTTTCCTTTTTTTCCACGGTCATTTTTTGATAAATTCCTTTGCGGGTATTCATTACTGCTTCAGCGCTTTTTGAGCTTTCGCTCCGTTTATTCTGGCTTCCTAAAATTACAATACTTACAAATAGTGCCGCGAACTTACACTAAACAATTTCAGAATAATTCATTCTATACCGTCTCATTGCTGAATACCAATCCCTACATTTTTACTTAACCAAGAATTCCAACTAAGTTGTTACTTATATCAATGAAGGTGAACCGACTGTCAACAGCCACGGCGCATACATAATCAAAACACTTTACAATATACCATTCAGTTCAACTTAAGCTAATGATACTTGACGAATTACATTCTTCGCTTCACTTTATAAAGAAATTATGAATCAATCTAATCAAACAGTACTCTAACTCTTAGACTATAATTTAAGAGGACTCCTTGCCTAATAATGGTGGCCTTGCTACCGCAAAGGTCGCGGTGGTGACCTTTGCTTCTAACAAATTTATTCTTACTACTCGATCTGAAGTGATGACATGTATTGGGAAGTATTTCTGTGTCACTCGATATTGAGATTATTGACGTTAAGTTGAGAATAGTTGAACGTATTTTAACTCTAAGCTGTAAATTTTGTGATGGGGTTCTCTAAGACCAAAGTAAGCCGGGGTTGCGGAATAGTTGTAATTGTTACCGTGGCCCCGGAATATAAAGGGCAACCGAAAGAACAAAGTTGATATTTAGTCAGTTAAAGTCTGACACTCCCTCTCTATCACTATCCAGAGAGAAAGACGTCATTTGATGATTTCCCACCCTCAAAAAAAAGGCGTACATTTTGATTTGGTGAACATTTTTATTTGGATTTAACGATTAACGTTTGTTTAATGTTATCGGGGTAGATTGGAGCTGGAGCAGGTGTATTCTCAAACGACTTTAATATCAGTATATCACCATTCTTGACAAATCAAACCCGATTTTTCAAGCAGAATGTTTAGCAATCACCAAGGCGGCACAGGCAACACAAGCAAGAGGTATCAGGGACATCCGAGTGAAAATCTGACAGCAGCTCTGTTCTTCAAGCCCTAAGAAACCACACAATCCACTCAGTACTGATAATGGAATATCACAATGCACTCCAAACCTTTGCAGAATGTAACACCGTAACACTGCAATGGATAAAAGGACACAGCAACTCGCTGGGGAATGACGTAGCGGACGAACATGCCAAAAGGGGTCAAACAGTACGGTCTATGGACCAGCACCACTGCTACCTATACCACCAACCCAAAGCCACGGACCCATAAAATCCTGGCTAAAGGAAAAAACAAAAGAAACCCATCTCGAAGAATGGTGTAACAGCAACAGCTGCAGGCAAACAAAAACGCCATCCCAGCCATGACCAAGAAGTTTGCCCATAAACTTATCAAACTGAATAGGTGCTTGTTTAAGGGACAGTGGCCTGTTATAGGAGCACAGCATTAACCAAAACCTAAAATGACGCGGGTGAAGCCGCGGGGAACAGCTAGTATTATTATAAATTGGAGAGTGTGTGTGTCTGTTTGTGCGTCTTTGACGGCAAAACTACTGATAACATTGAATTTGGTGCAGAGATAGTCCAAAGCCTGAGAAAAGACATATGATAATTTTGATCCTAAAAATCCCTCGGGAATGGAAACTACGCGGGTAAAACCGCTAGTCAGATATAAAATATCGTACAACTATGATAATAACCTTAAGCATGAAATCTAGACATTCAGTAATATTACCATTTATTACATTACCATTTATTACAGATTAAATAAACAGTTTTTCTTTAACATAAACATTCTATTCAGAGTCGTTAAAGAAGCGATTTTTTTATATCTTCACGCCAATTTCCTGGTTTGAGATTAGAAGAACAAGTAGCATTTTATTTGTATAAGTCGTTTGTGTTTATTAAAAAAAAGTGATTGCGTGCTTTGATACAGAAATCCGTGATGCTATACCTAAGCATTTTTTTTTCTAAAATTTATGCGTGTCTTTGTCATGATATAACTACATGTTATAAATATGAAAGTAACTTATCTGTTATTAAATTAAAATGGTAAATTTCGTATTAAAAATATGCTTTGATTTAAAGAAAAACATTATTTGATATTTTAAATTGGCAGATAAAGTAGTCACGATGTAAAACAGATTTTTAGTGAGATTATTTTAAAATATAAACTTAAGTTTACATTTTAAAATAAGATACATATGTATATATTTATTGATATATGCAATAGCACAGGATTTAGTTTGGGATCAGATAGCCGTGGGTAAGTTTTCTATAGATATTTATTTTATTCTTGTCTTACATGATGTTAGTGTCAAATCGATCCAATTTAAAACTACATAATTATAATAATTTTAGTTGTATTATAGTATTTTTAGTGTAATATCTATTTTAAAATCATAATTTATTAGTCTTAATTTTTATTGCTTAATGGTAAAATAAGACCTTTTACACATCTAAATTCATTAAGTTTTAGTGCAACTAAACTTGAGTTAGATTGTTGACACACTTATATTTAGTTTCATACGTAAACTATTTTAAGTGTCAATTACTTACAGTTCAAGTGTTAATAAGTAACACAACTTTAAAACTAAGGGTCATTTGGTACCTTTGTGTACTTGTAACTTATTTACATAATCAAGTATATAAAAACATTGACAGTGTGTTCACATATACACACAAATTGTAAGTTACGTAAAACGACTTTGAATTTGATGTGATAATTATATTTCTATAAATAATATTTTGGTCAGGCGTATGTTTGGTTTGTTTGTGTTGGTTGGGGTAGTCTGTTAACCTATTTATACTTATAATAAAATTAATAGTTGTCATAGTAAACCATTGCATCCCTATACACATAACATATTTCTAACACTCTAGTGTGTCTGTTCGTTTATCTATCAGTAGGCAGTATGGCAGTATAAATAAAATTGTATATTATAAATGTAATTAAATTAAATTTACCCTATGTCAATCCCACAACTGAGACAAATTAAATGACACCTCATAATTATGTCGAAATCCGTTAAACGGCTTAGGCTGTAGAGCGTGCCATAGAATGAGGGATGATTCTTATTAAAGCGGGCCGCGCCCGGGCCGAGCCCGGTCCGGGGTCCGGACGGGGCACGGTTCTAATCTGTTACATATATTTTGTATGAATCAATTTATATTACACATTGCATTATCCGAGTCCTGTCCGGGCCCGCTCGACACACTTCAATACCACGTTTGTTGCACGGTCCCACCCCGCCCCATACATTTAGTGTAATATAAATTGCCTAGCACGGACGGGCCCTGGCTCGTCCACGCCCCGGCCCTGGCACAGCCCGCTCGATCTAATGAGAATCATCCCTAAGTCATGAATACATTACATACATCCATAGTTACGCTCGAAAAACCTAACCTTTCTTTTCTCAGTCGAGTGCAATCGAGATCAAACGCTGATTTTGATAATATTTAAATAATACTTAATTTACAATTTACATGGTAAATGTCTAAAATATAACAAGCATAGCACAGAATGCAAATGCTAACAATCAAACAAAGAGAAATATTCAACAATTCGTATTATGATCAAAATACCGTTTTCCGAATTAAGTCCTTGATCCAAATTCAGATTCAAATTCAAAACATCTTTATTATGCATATTAATATTTGGATAGTTGATAATATCAAATATTTGGAATAATTTTAATTGTTAATTGACTATTAAAATAATTCGATTAAATTCAATTTACTTTTTTTTTTTACCAAATTTTTTTTAAGTACGTTGAAACTGCTACTTATTAGTATTTATTGTATTATATATTATTTCAGTTTTGTTAGTTTTTACGAAGTTAATTATTTTATTTTTTAACAATTTCCTTCGATTTATAATAAATATCTATATGGCATGACTGATTGCCTTTACGATGTACTAGCTTTTGCCCGCGACTTCGTCCGCGTGGATTAATAGCTCCCGTCCCCGGTGGATTTCCAGGATGAAAACTATCCTATGTCCTTTCTCGCGTCCTAGACTCTAAATCTGTACCAAATTTCATTCAAATCGGTTCAGGGGTTTTGGCGTGAATAATAAACAGACAGACAGAGTTGCTTTCGCATTTATAATATTAGAATGGATTAACTCCTAACCCAAATTACTGAAACTAGGGCTGTAAAAATAGGGTTAAGCAATAAAAAAATTGAATCCCACATGGGAGTAAATTTTATACCAAATCAACTTTTTCAAAGTATTTCAAATATTTTTTGAAAATTCTATCGTTTGTAAAGATTTAGATGATGTAGATGTAGGTACTGATATAAAAATATTATGTCTATACTAATTTAATAAAGCTAAAGAGATTGTTTGTTTATTTGTTTGAACGCGCTAGTCTAAGAAACGATTTTTTTTTATGTTGGATAGCCTATTCATCGAGGAAGGCTATTGGCTATATAGCACCACGCTATGACTTACGGGAACATGGTAGTAACCTAACATACGGGTGTAGCCGTGGCAGAATCTAGCCCATCCTAATATTATAAATGCGAAAGTAACTCTGTCTGTCTCTTCCTCACGCCTATGCCACTGAACCGATTTGAATGAAATTTGGTACAGATATAGTCAAGGACCCGAGAAAGGCCATAGGATAGTTTTCTTCCCAGAAATCAATCGGGAACTTGAGCTATTAATCCACGCGGACAAAGTCGCGGGCAAAAGCTAGATATCTATAAAACGTGCGTTACAGGATGTTGCACAACAAAATGTCGCGGCATACCTACAATAAATACCAACACATGTGTTCCCGAGTTGGAATGTCGATCATGTTGGTATGCTCAACACCTGACCTTGAAAGAATGCTGTGTTTATGATAATTTCCTGTGTACAGGGTAAATATCACGACGAACAGACACTGGTATTATTAAAGTACTAGCTCTGCTATGCGGTTTTACCCGCATTTTTGCTAACTGTTCCGCTATTTCAGGACTTTGTTTAATTAATAGTATAAAACAAATTCGCTCCCCGATGTGGATTTTGATGCGTTTTTTTTAATCGATAGAATGACTCAAGCGGCAGGTGAGGTATGTATAATACATGCATACTAGAGCAAGCTCAGGGTTGTCAAAGTTTTATGACATCCGTGTGAATCTGGGGTGGATCGCCAGTAATGTGATATAGCCTTCCTTTATAAATGGACTATCAACAATCAACACAAAAATATTTTTTGTTCCTGACATTAACGTTCGCGTTCAACCATAAAACATACAAACTCCACAGCTTTATAATATTAAGTTAAGATACCACATTACTACAATACCTATCTAAATTAACACAATGCAAGCTATTAAGCATTACGCTCATTAAAAAAAACGTACTTAATAATAATAATTACGAAAAAAATAGTTCGGTGGCTGACACGTAGATAATAAGTTAAATATTAGATAATTTAATTACTCGTAAGACATAATTATACTAGTATGTAATATGTATGTAAGCTGACCGCTATGTAAATAATTAAATATGTCAACCAATAACGTCAATGGCCCAAATCAAAACATTTTTTTGTTAGAAAATGATTTTAGGTACACAAGCTTATACCGCCTTATTACAAAACAAGGTTTTTCTCTAAACCAGGTTTAAACCATTGAGCCAGGTTTTGTAATTTGAATCTTATTCTGATACTATCAAGATTCGAAATACAAAACCTAGCTCAATGGTTTAAACCTAGTTTAGAGAAAAACCTTGTTTTGTAATAAGACGGTTAGAGTTTACTTTAGCTTGACAACAAGAAGAAGCGTTTTGCTTTGTGCTTCACAGTCGGTAAATAATGTTCTGTAAATGATGGTATTGCAAAAAAATGTCGTTGTTTATATTTTACTGACATTACTGGAGGTAATGTCAGTAAAATATAAACATTATGAGGTGGTTTTGAGGTGGTTTGGGTCTACCTCCTAGCGGTCCACCTCGGGCAACGGCACCACTTGTGGTGACGGCTGAACGACCCAGCCAGCGGTGGTAGGTCTCACAAGAGTCCGCCTGGTAGCTACCACCTTCCCGCCGGAGTCAGGTGTCAAGCAGCTTGCTGTGTTTCATCTGTGCGCGGGAACACCAGAGCCTTTGGGGGGATGAATGGCTGTTAGTTGTGTTGCATATAGCCGTTCTTGTAGATCCTTGAGCGACGCCGGACCGAGTAGCTCACGCTGGAGGGTAGCGGGATCCGTGGCACGGTCTTGCCGGTGACCGACCGCAGGTAGTTGGGGGCCCAAGTAGCGCGCTAGCCACGTGCCAAAGGCTGCCCCGCCACCTCGCGAAAAATCCCGGAATAGCTCCACCGTGCCAGCTGGCGACTGGATGGGAGGACCCGGTGGCTATTTCGGGGGGGCTCGGGCGTCCCCGCAGTCTCCAAGTGAGCTCCTCACTGTTTGGTGTCACTCGTGCAATCTACTTGGCGAAAGCAGCGCCTCGACATCCAAACGTCCCCCAACCCGCACTACTCAACAAAATGAATAAAAAAAAAGAAGAACACGGTCAAACACCGGCGGCACTTCCTCCCGCTGAAAGTGCACCTATCCAATATACGAGGGTTGCACTCAAATCTCGACGCAGTCCACCACCACCTCGAGACTGAAAAGCCGCACCTGTTCTTCTTAACGGAGACGCAAATTAAAACCCCAGCGGACGTGGCGTACCTCAACTACCCAGGCTACTCACTAGAACATAAGTTCAAAGAGAAAGCTGGGGTCTGTGTGTACGTCCGCGACGACATCTGCTGTAAGCGTCTTCGCTGTTTTGAGACTTCCGGGTTTTCTACTCTGTGGGCCATCGTAGACACAGGATCCCAGAAGATCCTATATGCATGTGTTTACCGATCGCACGTCGGAGACCAGGAGACAACCAGGCTATTTGACCATCTTACTGAGACTGCAGATAATGCCCAACAACGGTACCCTGCTGCGGAACTAGTATTTCTCGGGGACTTTAACGCCCACCACAAGGAGTGGCTGCCCCCGTTAGAGAAAACCTGCCACGCTGGCAAGGAAGCACGCAAATTTGCGCTGTCGCTAAACCTCACCCAGCTGGTGAACGTTGCGACGCGGGTACCGGATGTTGCTGACCACACACCCAATTGCTTGGACCTTCTACTGACAACAGATCCGGATCGGCACTCTGTCTCGGTCTCAGCTCCCCTGGGCTCGTCAGATCACTGTCTGGTAAAATCCGTATCGGTCTGCTCCCCTCCGGATTTCAGCCCACGGGGCACGAGGAGAGTGTGGCGATACGAGTCAGTAGATTGAAATGAGATGCGGCAATTCTTTGCGTCTTTCCCTTGGCGGTCGGTCTGTTTTTCTTCCGGCGATCCCTCATGTTCTGCCGAGGCTGTCGTAGATGTGATTCGGCAGGGAATGGAATATTATATTCCGTTCTCCGACTTATCGCTCGATCACAGAACTCAAGCATGGTTCAACGCTGATTGTGCTCGGGCTGAAGCCCTTAAACAGTCTGCATACCTGGCTTGGGTGCAAGCCCGCGACACCAAAGCAAGGGCCCAGAGGGTTCGCAGGAAGAAGAAAGCCTATAACGATGCCGCCAAGTCCTGCAAAAGGGTGATTCGGAAGGCTCGATTTGACCATATCAGTCGAGTAGGGGCCAAACTCACGTCCTACCCTTCTGGTAGCAAGCAGTTTTGGTCCCTATCCAAAGCGGTTGAATCCAACTTCTGCCGTTCCACATTTCCACCGTTGCAGAAACCTGACGGTACGCTGGCCCACTCCGCGATAGAGAAAGCGAACTTGTTTGCTTCCCTATTTGCGAGCAACTCTCGTCTTGATGCAGGCCTCCATCAACCACCTACTATACCTCATTGCGATTCCTCAATGAAGGATATTGCTGTTCACCAAAAAGAGGTACGGAAGGTTCTGCTGAATTTAGACGTGAATAAAGCCAGTGGACCAGATGGAATACCTGCGCGAGTGCTTAAACAATGTGCGCCTGAGTTGTCGCCTGTATTGACACGTCTATACCGGCTCTCTCTCCAAACTAGAACGGTGCCAAAATCCTGGAAGCTTGCTAATGTGCAGCCAGTGCCCAAAAAGGGCAGCCGTGCCGATCCCTGTAACTATCGACCAATCGCCATCACCTCCATGCTCTGTAAAGTCATGGAAAGAGTACTAAATAGCAAATTGTTGGCATACCTAGAAGACAACAACCTACTCAATGACCAGCAATATGGCTTTCGCCGTGGTCGGTCTACTGGGGACCTTCTAGTGTATGTTACACATTGCTGTGGTGAAGCCATTGAGAAAAACGGCGAAGCCCTTGCCGTTTCACTCGACATCTCAAAGGCCTTTGACAGGGTTTGGCACGCAAGTCTCCTTAGCAAGCTTCTTGCTTATGGCGTACCGGCTGACTTTTGTAGCTGGGTATCGGACTTTTTGACGGAAAGGTCGATCAGAGTAGTCGTCGACGGCTGCTCTTCAGACCTAATGGCCATTGATGCCGGTGTTCCTTAAGGGTCTGTTCTCTCTGCAACTCTATTCCTGCTCCATATAAACGATATGCTAAATCCTAGCATAGTCGGTTACGCAGATGACAGTACTGTTGTAGAGAGATATTTGGCCAGCGCAAAAGACAGTAGGGACGATATTCGTTCACAGAGAGAGACCATGGTAGAGCGAGTGAACTTTGCCTTGAGTCGTGTGTCCCAATGGGGCGATGACAATCTAGTGCAGTTCAATGCCGCCAAAACGCAAGCGTGTCTGTTCTCCGCCAAACGGAGCCCATTTGACCTGGCTCCTACTTTCCGAGGTGCATCTGTAAAAGTAACCGGCTGCCTTGAACTCCTTGGCATGACTTGCGATACTTCACGCCGGGACAGCTTCTAACACTTTATAAAGCTCAAGTCCGATCGTGTATGGAGTATTGCAGTCACCTATGGGATGGCTCAGCCAAATACCAACTGGCCGCATTGGATTCGGTGGATCGCAGGGCCAGAAGGTTGATTGGCGACAAGAAGCTGGTGGCTCAACTTCAACCACTAGCACATCGGCGAAAAGTTGCCTGTCTGGCGGTATTTTACAGATTGCACTTCGGTGAGTGTGCTCATGGGCTACACGAGCTCATTCCCTCATCCCCATTTTACCACCGGACATCCAGACGTACGGCGGGATACCACCCTTTCTTGGTTGATATTCCTCACATCCGCACGCAGCGCTTCTCAAAATCGTTCATAATGCGCACCGCAAAGGAATGGAATTCCCTGCCGACGTCTGTGTTTCCAAATTCATATAACCCGGAAGTATTTAAGAATAGAGTGCATAGGCATCTACTGGGTAAGCTCGCTCCATCGTAGGCTCCGTCTATGCCCTCGGGCTAGTCTGGGACCAAGAGCAAGCCCATTGTAATAAAAAAAAAAAAAAAAAGGTTAGATTTTGGCGGATGTCAATAAATAAGATGAGGAATTACTACGATTAGTTTTTGAAGTCAAATAAAGTCTATAAATTCGTATTATTTACAGATTTATTTATACAGGTTTATAACAATGTTTAATATTGTTCTAATAGCTCCAATTGGCTCATTTGCATATGTGTCTGCTAAACCAAGTGCCGGCTGATTTTGTTTTGTTTTGAGATTTTATTTAGTGGCAATCAAAATTAAAAAATGGGAGTAGCTATAAAAATCCAACAGCCATCCCGTGACTCGGAAAGCACAAAAAGTCGCCACACTGTTAGATTGTAGATTTTTTACAATCAGTCTAACAAAGAGAGATAGTAACATCCCGTAACTGGGTTGTGGCGGTCTCAAAAAAGTCAGCCCATGGCAACCATCGGAAATCAGCTGCATCTTATGGCGAGATAAATAGATGTTACTAAGCACTGATATTTCCGTCTCTATCGGGCACTTGACGTTTGGCAGTTGTGTAACAGTGACAGGTATAGTGCTAAGCAATGATATTTTAAGTAAAAAAGGCGTAGATAGGTTACCCAAACGAAATTCTATCTTCAAAAACGGCACACTAACGCACACATACATTACACGTCAAAGTAGGTCAACGCAATACTCAGTATCATGTTTACCTTTTTAATGTGCCACTTTTTGACTGCATATAACCTATCTACACTTTTTTACTTAAAATATCATTGGTGCTAAGCCAAAGCCAGTGATTAGTCTATTTATCTCGCACTAAGAGTGTAAGTTAACCCTAACATAGTTGAAAAAAGTTTAGGGAGATGGTGGTGACATCATCAACAAAGCGAAAAGTTGTCATTCTTAGATTTGATTACGACGTAATTTAAATTCATCACCTCCCTAGCCTTTCCCAAGTATGTTGGGGTCTGCCGCCACCCTAACCGGATTCAGCTGGATACCAGTGTTTTACATGAAGCGACTGCCTATCCGACTTCCACAATTTAGTTATTGGACGACGTAGTACCTAATTAAGGAATTTAAATTATACATAGTTAATGGCCTTCAGATGACACTCGGTACATGTAAAACATAGCTACAAAATTAGACTATTCCGATGAGTTAGCCTTCATTCAAGCCGGCATAAAAATATTTTAATCCAAGTTCATTACGACCGCATTCTTGCGTGCTCTAAATCATGAGTGAATTATGGTTTCCACCTTGATTCGAACTACGGTTATGCTTTAGATTGTTACTAGCTTTTGCCCGCGGCTTCGCTCGCGTTAGAAAGAGACTAAAAGTAGCCTATGTTACTCTCCATCCCTTCAACTATCTCCACTTAAAAATCACGTCAATTCGTCGCTCCGTTTTGCCGTGAAAGAAAGACAAACATGCAGACAGACAGACACACTTTCCCATTTATAATATTAGTATGGATGGATATTAATTATATGTAGTTTTATGATACATATTGTGACCATTAACATAACACATATTTTGTGACCTACCAGTTGGTCAGATAAGTCCAGTGTTACGGCTACCGAATCTTTTGTAAGAGATTGAAGATTCGAATCCTTGTAAATACGAATTTGGCTTTTTCAATACAAATTTTAATGTACTTTTAACGCGCATCTTTGACCATTACAAACATTGCTGAAGAAAAACACTGCGAGAAAACCTGTCTCTCAGACAAATAGCATTGCAGAATAGATTGTTAAAATATTGGATCGACAAAAGCTTACCTTTAGTCTAGGGAGCCTGGACCAGTCCGTCTTTAGCAAACGTGGTCAATATTGCCCGTACCTTCTCTGTACGAGAAGAAACCTTTGTATTACAGTGGGTCATTAATAAGCTATTACAAGTTGTCATGAACAATTTGAAATTTGTAAGAATAGTAAGTATTATGATTCATGATTCGTTTGGCAAGGCTTTGAACCGATGAGAGAATATATTTTATTAGAATTGAACGGGTAATTAAATTATTTTTCATTTTTATTAACCGATAAATTGAATTGATTCATAAAATCCATTTAATTAACGAAATTGTTATTAAACTTTGAGTATTCTTAAATCACCATTCGTTTTAGTGTCTGCAAGGATGTGTCTACGTTATTAAATTTATACGAAACTTATATAACTACTTTGTCCTTTGCAATTTTATGCCCATTATGTTAGGTTTATATTTACTTATATTATGTTTCCTTTCATTATGAGTGATTAAAAATGGTTTGATTGTAGCATCGGTGAATATTATTTACTGACAGATGGTAATTAGATTGTTTATATATTTTGTTGATGACATTGTTAGGAATTGGACATTTTGAGAATTAATGTTTTGATCTTGGTCAGAAAAAGTTATGAAAAAGTATTTTTTGACTCAGCATTCTTTATTATACATATTTTTTACATATTTAAAAAAAATAAGAAATTTCATAATAAAAAACATTTTTTTATAAAAATATGTATAAAAATAGTGCTCCACCGTCGCTAGGTATTGAAACCCAAGCTAACGATGGTTAGGGTTCCAGAGCGAGGAACCTCCTCACAATGCGTGCCGTATCCAAAACAACTGCCTTTTGAATCTGATTCCTGAGCCAGCTGTTGAGCGATAGCTTTTGGATATGTTGGTCAAAACTTTTCGCTATTAGACCATTGACTGACACGACTATCGGTACAATAATTGCGGTGTCCATATTCCACACGCTGGTAACCTCATGAGCGAGGTCAAGATATTTTATCATTTTCTCTTTCTCAGCTTTAATGAGGTTCTCATCATGGGGAATAGTGACATCAACAATTATTGCACGACGCATCGATCGATCAATTATCACTATATCAGGTTTACTATCAGTAATAATTGATCTATCCCAGTAGAGCGTGATCTGACCATTGTCGAGAACTGGTTCCGGTTGGTATTGATAATACGGTACCTCGGTTTCCACAAGGGCATATTTAAGGGCAAGTTGTTGGTGGATGATCCTGGCTACGAGGTTATGTCTATGCAAGTACTCGCCGTTAAAAAGTATTATTAATAGCTCATAGAAGTGTACACCGGTTGAGTTTGTATTTTTTTTTTTATTACATATGGGCTTGCTCTTGGTCCCAGACGAGCCCGAGGGCATAGACGGGGCCTACGATGGAGCGAGCTCACCCAAAAGATGCCTATGCACTCGTCTCTTGAATACATCCGGGTTATATGCATTTGGGAACACAGACGCCGGCAGGGAATTCCATTCTTTTGCGGTGCGCATAATAAAGGAATTCGAGAAACGCTGCGTTATTTAGATTGTTTTATTTATCTGATAAATTGACACTCAATTCAATTTCCAATTAAATAACCGGATTCAGAAATAGAGTCATCCTGCATTATTTTGTATAAATTATGTTTAACATTTATAAAAACCGGCCAAGTGCGAGTCGGACTCGCGCACGAAGGGTTCCGTACAATCATCTCAAAAAAATATGAAAAAAAAAACACGTTTATTGTATGGGGCAGGCCTCTTAATAATTTATTTTTGGAAATTTTTAGTATTTGCTGTTATAGCGGCAACAGAAATACATCATTTGTGAAAACTTCAGCTTTCTAGCTATCACGGTTTATGAGATACAGCCTGGAGACAGACAGACAGACAGCGGAGGCTTAGTAATAGGGTCCCGTTTTACCCTTTGGGTACGGAACCCTAAAAACCGTGAATTCGGACCAAAAATGACATTTAAGCGATTGTAAGACTGCATTTTGTTTGATTCATAATTTTTTTAATGTGTTAATCTGACTCATTCGGTTCGTTAAAGTTTGACAGTATAATAATATCAGTCTATTATTGTCTTATACAGATGTAAATACCTATATAAACCTATTCAGATCTTAAACAGAACATCGTCGAATGTCTGCATTATTTCAAAATAAACTGTTATCGAAAAAAAATGAGATAACTAACATATTTTTTCTCTGTAGGTACTGCATCAATCAGTTTATGTCTACTAGATCTAACATTCGATTTGTACCATAAGTGATATAAGAAACTCAGAAAAAGACTATTTTTGAATCCCAATATTTAGTTAAAAACTGAATTTAGTATTAATCTTTTAGATAAATAAACCAATCTAAATTAATGTCAATACGGTCGTAAGTGATTAAAAAAAACATTCAAAAATCAAAATATTTAGCAAAATACATGATTTCGGAAATGTTCTAAAAACGAATTCGACTGACGAAATGTATATTAACCGAAGTAAGTGACATAGAGTGGTAAAATCTTCTTTAAATAAATAATGATAAAATACAAAGGAGACATCGCGATAATACCTCCGTGTAGCAAAGCCTTAATGTAGGCTCTATTACCATTCGATAGTAATTTACCGAAGTTGTAGAGTAAATGCATTCTACCGACTGGAATTTCTACTATCACACAGCTATCTTGTTCGAGAAACTGTCAAGGTATAACATTTTTTTATAGTCTTTTAAGGCCTACGCAGTCCGGGATGGGATGGGAAGGGATTTTGCCGTGAGTCAGCGCACACTAGCCGGCATGCCACGACGTGCCGCGGCATGATAAAGCACGCCTCAGCGACTCCTGCTGCCCGATACACTTTTAGTCTTAAGTTGCGTTTGATCGAGTGTTGGTTTGCCTCAGTTTTAAAATGAGTTGCCTACCGCACGCAGTATCCCACGGCATTTCGCCACGGGAGCCTGTGGCGCGTCTTTTAATGCCGTACGATAAAATCCCTTTGAATGCCACGGCATCATTTTAAAGCATAGCAATTTATGTCGTATTTCTGTAACAGTACGGTTGAATGTCCATAAGTAAAAATTAAAATCCCTTGCCATGCCGTTCCGGTCTGCTAGGTCCTTAGTGGTAATCAACTCACAGCTGAAGCGTGTTGGGGTACTTAGTAGCGATTTTTTTGAAAATCTACCCTTAACGGAATGAGTTTGGTGAATGAAAGTCTATATAAAAATGGCAGAAGCTGCAAGAAACGGTTCATTTAGGTGGAATAAATGTCGTTCGCTGCTTTTGCCCTGTGTATATCGAATTTCTATCCACTTTTTTGCCCTATAGGAATCGAATTTCCAAATATATTTCTTTAGTTCTGTATTTCAAATAATTATATAGATGACTAGCGACCCATCCCAGCTTTGCATGACTGTTGCAATTTTTAAAAATCTCTGATTTCCTTTACTGCAATATGCATAAACCTGCCTCTTGAATTCCTCTATCTATTAAAACACATCAAAATCCGTTGCGTAGTTTTAAATATCGAAGCATACATAGGTACAAAAGCGACAAGAGACTTTGTTTTATACTATGTAATGAAGATGGCCTCCTGAATGGATCTATCTAAATAGAGGTGTCAAATATGTTGCCCTTCTTACGAACATAATTATGTATAGTTATATTGCGGAGGTCATAAGCGTAGCAAGTCACACCATTCTCCATACAGGTGTTACATTGATACTTATTTATTGGACACTTGTAAAATCTATATACACAAAATGGTAAACTAGCTATTGTTGTTATATCAACGTACAGCCTAAACCGCTGACCCTAGAGACATAAAGCTATATTAAGATAGTATATTTTTTGTGAAGAGTAAATATTCACTAAGAGATTATTTTTTGGAAATTCGCTTCTTTAAGTGTGAAATAAGTCCATGCTAGCAAAAGCAAAGAAACTAAATCTATAAAGTTTTGGATCCGAAAATAAACTTTTGAATATAAACATATATTGTTTGACGATATGCTTACTGTTATTTATACAAATAAATAAATACCTAATAATAACCTAAGGACCAAAAAAAAAAGAAATAAATACCTAAGGATGACTCAGTCACAGCTTTCAGCCTAATTTAATAAAAACACTTTATTGTGTAATAAAAATAAATGTATCACAAAAAATGTCTAGGAGCTTTAAAAATTGCAAAAATATACAATTATATTTAGTTGTAATATATAATCATTTTTACAAAGCGTGAAGCGTGGGCTTGATCAAACTTGGTTGACCTAGCATTACAACGGAATTATTATTTTGATCATACATTTTTATGACATGACGTGTAATATTTACACGCAATAAAAATGCAATTATTGATATATGATTGATTGATACCAAAACGGTAAACAAGGACAAAATGATAAATTAATTTTTATAATCATTATATAGGAATAAATTATTGATGTGCTCGTTATAATGTTAATAGGTTTAAAAATAATTCTTGATGTACGCCTTTATCTGTTACAGTACAATACTTTTAAAGGACTTTTTATTAACTTAGTGACTAAAATCTAAGGTCTCGTAGATGCATTGGACTAAAGCTAACAAAACGTGAATTTCAACGTGACTCCTTGGTATTGTTACCTGCTTTTTTATTTTATTACGTAAATAAACTTGTAATAACTGGTGATATATGTGGTCAAAGTCATGTTTTAATAATATGAAGGCATAAAATTACGTCAGAATTTTTAACTATTATTTTAAATGCATTTGAGATCTAATTCAGTAAGAGTCTGACACGCCCTCCCGTCGCACCCAGGACGGGAGCAGTCATTGGATGATTTCCCACTCACCAAAAAAAAATCTATCAGGTTTTTTTTATTAGCACTGAGATCTTTCAGCTTGGGAAGTAGATGTTTTGTTTTTTTTTTGTAATTTCAGACTTATTAAATTCTTTTATTGCCTAACAGATTTTTCTGATTTCCTAATTTAAAATCCAATTTTTCTGAGTTGTAAAATTTAAATGATTTTAAATATACCCGTGGTCGACTTACAAGTCATTGACAATATAAAGGTCAAGGAAAAACCATCAAAAGTGCCTTAATCTATTTCCTATCGTAATAGATTCTTCGAATGTAATATCAAAATGATGCGCTTATAATACTGCTATGCTAATCATCGTTAAAACTTTAAAGCAGTGGACGGCCCTGAATTTAAAATATACCGCGTACGTGCATAGGTGTGAGAAAATAAACACTTTTATTTAATTCGAGACGATTCTCGTCTTTGCGTAAAAAACATATTTTGCTTTAAACTTTCTTTTATCTCAATCAATTAACTATTCTTTGCTTATAAAACAAAAAAAATGTTAATAGTTAAAGATGATTGTCAGAACTAAACTACTGTGTTTTAAATGAATGAATAAAGTTACAAGACAACTGGTATAAAATATGTAGCATCATCTTTGACTAATTACATCGACTTTACAATGACTGACTTTCTTAATAATAGGGGTACTAAATGGGCCAGAAGGAAAAGACTTGAAATATAATAATAGTAAACTTATAACATTAAAATGCCTAAGGTATTAAATCCCCCTTTTGTACGGTTCGTACACAAAATTTAATAAATAAATAAAAATCTAACACGTAAAGAAAAACACAAACTTTGTTAATTTTCCCTCATTAAACTTAAATCTTTTAATAGTATTAGTAATGACAAAAGTCGAATCGACCTCGTGTCATCCGTTATAAAAGCCGTGAAGATCGTCTACAGTAAATATTAATGAAAACAAACTAAGATGCGAAGGTGCTCGGTTTACAAATGTCAAACTACAATATTAGTCTATTTCTAAACGTTTTTATTAGTCTAGCATTTTGTTGCGGTTTTGTCAATTTCAACTAGTAGATTAAGAACCCGGTTTGACTTTATTTTTTAATTTTAGATGAGATGATGGACAAAGGGAGGGTCATTGAAAAGTATTCCGTGTCCAGAAGAGTCTTGGTTGCAAAACCCAATAAAAAGTGTAGACTTTTTTTGAAGGTCCCTAATTCAACAGGTCCTGTAATACCACTTGAATCCTGATACCACAAGATAGACGTGTATGTTAAGGAAACCCATCGAAAACACAAAGTGGCTGACAGTCAAAAGAAGAAGATGGTAAAGATAGAATTCGAGAGAATTACTATTAGATAAGATTAAAGAAGTATGTCAATTGCTAATATATGTATAATGTCACGGTTATTTCGATAATTAATACGAGTACGCTGCGTCCAATGGCTTTTCATCCTAATAGACTTAGTAATACAGTTGGAAATGGCCAACTGCAAACGTTTAATTCTGTACTTAGATGGTTATAAATCAATCCTTCGAACACACGTGCTTTGAGACACAATAGAGAAACAAGAGCAGCGCGACAGCCAGCTGTCGGTTGGTTGTCAAATGGTTAAGTTGATAAGTCTTTTTCCAGTTAATAACAATTACACTTTTGACAGTTAAAAAAAGGTCTAAATGAAGATTGGCTGACATTTGTGTGAGATTGTTGGGGTCCGTTCCAAAAAGGGTAAAAATTACACGGAGTAGTGCGAAAGTTACTCTAGAGCGTTCCGAAATGAGCCGAGTGAAACCGAGGGTAACCGAACCATTACTCGATAGCTACCCGAGCAGTATTTTGGAACGCTTTCGGTAGAGTAATTTTCGCACTGACAAGTGCGATTTCTCACCCTTGGCTGAGCGTCGTTAAAAATTACCTGACATATGTCAAAACCATATATGCGCCAATGTTGAAGTTTGATGTTGAAGAATGGATTTAAAGTAGAAACGAACAGGTCGTACTTATTTATTTGCAAAACATGCTTAAAAAACACGATTTTCCTTCTTTGCAATAGAGAGAAAAGGTTATGATGACAGTGTCATCATACGACCCTAACCATCATGACCCTAACCCGTTCCAAAACAGTAAATCACTCTGTAGCGTTCAAAAACAGTATAGCCGTTCTCTTTCTTTCGTTGTTTCTATCTCTTTTTAATTTCCGAGTGAATTATTCGCACGTTTTGGAACGCACCCTAAGTTGGTTTTAAAGGACATGTCCAAAAATGGTTTTTTATTATTTAATAATTCTAACCAGGATAAGTTAAATATATTTGGATAGACATCTCAAAACCTAGTACTTTTGACTATATCATACATTTTTAAAGAACCCCAATCTTTTTTTATTTTAGTGAGAATTTACTTCTAAAACGAACAAACTTTTTTTAAATTCTCTAAGTAAATAAAGTGAACGCATCCAAAAAAAGTAAACTTATCAAAATTGACACTGGAGAACTGTCAGTGTAAATCAGTTATCTGACTGACAGTGACAGATAACGATGTGTTGAGCCCAAGAATTTTAAATAAAGCTGGATACTGCACCTAAAAGAAATAATTGAAGCCAAGTTTATTTACCCCTCGTATATTTTTTATCTCGCTCACACTTAAATTATGATATAAGTGTGAGCGAGATATAAAAACATACGAAAAAAATGTTTTTATCTCGCTCACACTTCAATTCATTCTACGTTCAGTATCCAGCTTTATTTAAAATTCTTGGTTGAGCCGATTAGGGGTGCGTTCTGAAATCAATTAATCAATGGAAATCATTATTTAGTTAAATTATTATTTTATGATTTTTTGCTTAAATGGGGGTGTTTAAAAATATTATTGAATTAGTTCTAAGTTCCATATTTTTGTCGTATTTATTAGAGTGGACTTTGATGCTGGTTGGATTTTTCTCGGAATAAAAAACCAACGTCCATACAAAAAGCGGACATCTCCTTTTGATAGAATTGGTGCCAGAAAATGATGAAGATAATTATTATCATATCATATATTTTATAAGAATTTATGATTCTGTCAACATCTTACTTGCAAATAAACGAATCTAAATTGGATTTCTAGCTTAATAACGGATTATAGCTCCTTTTTGTCGTTTTTGTATAAAGTTTCAAATTAATTAATATTTATGATATTGATGACTAAATGACAATAAAGCTTCTTTTGTCACCTATATAAATTTTATGGTATGCATATAATACTATATAAAAAAAACTAGTTTATATATTTTGGTGGTATTTTCCGTGGGGTTAAATATTTTCTTATTGGCGTATCAATAGCGATTCTATTTCGAACCCGCTCTTTCTTACGGCTAGCTTCACCTGCATATTTTCATATAAAATACTAGCTTTTGCCCGCGACTTCGTCCGCGTGGAATAATAGTTCCTGTTCCCGGGGGATTTCCGAGATAAAAACTACCCTATGTTCTTTCTCGAGTCCCAGACTATATGTGTGCCAAATTTCATGCAAATCGGTTCAGTGGTTAAGGCGTAAAGAAGAGACCGACAGACAGAGTTACTTTCGCATTTATAATATTAGTACGGATAATCCTCTGATTTATCCTGTTAGAGGTTGAACTTCTAGAAATCGCAAATAGAAGAAATTAAAGTGTGAATTTAGAGGTACTCGCAATGTATTTTAATTTTTACCCATAAACCTGATTATCAAAACTCAGTTATTTTAATTACACGTCTTTAATTATGTTACATATAGTAAATTGGTTGTCACCGATAATCGCATAGACAGACTCATTCACAAGTATTATTAAAGGGGTCTCGTATTTTAATCGAACGTACCAAATTAACCTAATGAAACCCAATCAGACCGTTGCGGAATAGTTTTAATAGTGACCGCGGCTCCGGTACATAAAGGATAAAGGGCAACCGAAGGAACAAGGGAGGGTTTTAATCAGTAAATTCCCGACACTTCTCCCGCCTCGCCTAGGGCGGGAGAAGTCATTTAATGATTTCTCATCCATAAAATAAACAATCAGACTTATGTTAAATAAAAAATAAAAAATATATGATTTGATCTTGTTATTGCAAGATAGGTTTTGGCTTGTATAAACGTCCTTAATGTTATTTTCAGTTTTACCCTTAATAAGGTAACACAAAGACACGATTTAAAATTCAAATTAACAAAGTAAAACCTATTAAGGAGTTATATTATTTCCAAAATCTAGATAATTGTATCCAAATTTGGTCGAATATTTCCTTCATCCTTATCTGAATGGAGCTATTAGACAACAGTGTTTTAAGATACTTAATAATAAAAGCATTTTAATTTACCAACTCATCGCTCGTGGTTTCCTGTTTTTTCAGGAAGGTTAGTATATTTTTTTGAATGATATTGCAATTACTAAAGCGTGTTTTAGCAACATTTTGCCAGAATAGCATCACAGTTAGTCACAGATATACACCCAAAATATCATGACGCGTACGTGTCTAAATGCAGCTATAGTTCGTTGCCAGTGACACTTAGGAACTGTCAAAAAGAGAGAATACGTATACCTTCTCAAAGCGGAATGCAACCACGATCTCCCTGTCGTTTCGAGAGTTTGTGGATAGCTATTACCTACTTGGTCATTCGCCCTCACTTAAAATAACCAGTCAGGTGCGAGTCGGACTCACGCAACGAGGACGAATTTTTTTTTTTTTTAGTAAAATACACACAAATTTACGGTTACGGTTTTTACTACTACGCTTTTCTTTACGCTACATGATAATGCTTTTTGCCAAATTTTATGATTTTAGGTCAATGGAAAGTACCCTATGGGTTTGATTCCCTTGCAAATGTCTAAATCTATACTAATATTAGGATAAAGAGGTAAAATTTGTAAGTTTGTATGTAGGGGGTAATCTCTGGAACTACTGGTCTGATTTGAAAAATTCTTTCAGTGTTAGATAGCCCATTTATTGAGGAATGCTATAGGCTATATACCATCACGCTACGACCCACGGGAGCGGAGCAGTAACGAAAAATGCGGGTGAAACCGCAGGGTACAGCTAGTATACAATATAAATGGATCATAAACAGCCGTATCTTTTTATTGCGATGCATTTAAAAATTTGGTTTTCGCACTGCTTTGAGAGATAGCAGACCTGAGTATGTGATCTTAATTTCAGCTTGATATCACGACGTCTTAACCGACGGACGAATGGATGGACAACAAAGTGATCCTGTAAGGATCCCGTTTTTACCTTTGCAGATACGGAACCCTAAACACAACTCATTAAGAAAACCTATAGTTACGTTAATTGAGTGATTTCCTCCGATGGGTCAAGCGAGAACCGGTTATAACAGTGGTACTAGGTGATGGACAAGCGAACTGTCAACCTATTACATTGATGTAATCTTTGAGTCAACACTTTAGTCGTAAAAAATTAGGAAGGGCTTGTTTGGCGGTGTTGAAATTGACCCGCGAAAATTATGCAATACATTTCTTAAGTCAAACTACTAATGGTTATTTGATTCCAAACTAGACAGAGTCTAAACTCTGGTGAGACCACTGATATATACATATTTATATATAAACTAATACTAATAATATTATTATAAAGAAGAAAGATTTATATTTTTGTATGTAACGAATTCAAATTCAAAAAATATTTTTTCATTAGAAAGCTGCATTATCCTTGAGTAACATAAGCTATATAATATCACGCTGTCCCACGGGAGCGAAGCAGTAACTTACTTACATACTCTAATACTTAGAAAGTTGTAAAAAAGAGGCCCCTTAAATAAAGCTTCACAATTTGAAGTGAGACACAAAGTGGATGAAAGTCTATTCTAACCTAGTTGGGAAAACGCAAAAAAGCTGATGAAATAAATGTAATGTATTACATATTTCTAATCATATCTAGCCTTGTGCCATGTGGCCATCTCATTATCATTATCTCAATGGAGACTAAATAGTATGCAGGAGATATTACAGTGAGCAAATACAGATGTACTCCCACTTACCACATTGCTTTAGCCGATGGCTTCACTTACTGTCACAACACAAACTTTCAAGCGTCTCATTCACTAAGGCTGAGCAAAACCCTTTGACCTGCTTGAACTCGAATCTACGTCATTCTTTTCAGCAGTTCAGACCACGAGTTAAAATCTGGTCGGAATTATATTAATAAGAGAACCTACGTAGTAATAAAAGAATTATACTAATTTACCTCAAACAATTTGTATGAAGTAGGAATACATCTTTGTTTCATCGGGCTTCGGTTCGTCGTTTACGTTAATGGTGATGATTTCCTTGTTCACAAACTAAAGTAAATTTAAGTTTTGCGATTTTTTTCTTTGTATTTCAGTAAGAAAAGGACAGAAAATATAATACTTGTCTGGTCCTGTCAAATAAGACACTTCAAATATAAATTAGACGTGATTAAAAACCTGCCGCAACTAAAAATACGTCAACTTATTTCAGGCGCTGGCTAATTTGAGAGGACTAATCTGATTCTTTTCTTAATGAAATGGAGAGAAGGATGCGCTTAACTTAAATTTAGTTCAATTTGTAAACAAGAAAAATTTACTGATGAATGCCTTTCCCAAAAAGCGCTAGCCATCCCGGTCCTGGGTAACCCATACCCCAGCTACTACCTACCTTTAATCCGTCAGTCCACTGTGCAGCAGGCCGTCCCACTCCATGTTTGGCTATACGCGGTCTTCTTAACTAAACTACATAGTTCTATAGAATATTGCCACATTTAAAAAGTTGTGACCAACTCTTTTCCAATATATCAACAGCAATTTCTAAGCGCCATCTTTGACCGATGTCAAAGCGTTTTCTATAAATATTGAGAAATAACAAATAGGTGTGGGTTGTAATTAATTAACTTCTAGCAATAAATCAAACGTAGGCTTTATAAACGTAGTAACGCCCATTGTTTAAAATGGTGACATGGTTTGGGTCGGATGATGTTTGACGCGATTTATGTTTAGGCAGTTTATTTATTGATTAAGCAGTCAATACTTTGTTGGTGTTTTGTGTTTAGTTTATGACTACTTTACTAGCGAAAGACTTTATGTTTCTTAAAAGTAGGAATGTGGCTGAAGCTCATTTTACTCTGTACTATAATATAGCAAGAATTGCATACAGCTTATCTGTTGATAGCACAAAAATATCTCTCACCACACATTTCATCATTATCAGCGCGAAAGAGTCTACTACTGGAAATTTGCCTCACCTATTGTTTTCTGTGCCGCCTATTATCAACGATTCCCAGCTACTTTAACAAAATCATCCCTCACCTGGTGGGAGACCAACCCAAACGGGCCAAGGTACCCAAGCGAGGGGCTGCCGCGCCGTTCGAAAACCTTCGGCTTCGGCCATCGGCTCTTCGAGTTACGACGCTACGTGCCCAGTTCACCACTTCAGCTTTGCGACTCAGTGAGCTATGCCGACAACTTTGTTTCTCCTACGAAGCTCCTTGTTATTGATTCCATCAAGTAGGAAAAAACCATGCATAGCTCTTTCTATCGCGCGATATCTTTGAGCTTTCTTATCAGGGCAATATTTAGCAGCTACATCTCAGATACGTGTCATGTCTAAAGTAATAAGGTTGTTTAAAACAATATTTGACTCTCATCATGTCGTAATTATATTAGTATTTGTTTATTTCAAAGTAAAAGTTTGTTAAGTGTAAAACATCACAAATGTAAATACAAATATAATGAATGCGACCCCAATTGACCTCAGGCTATTAGAGTGAGCAAGATAAACAAAATTTAATTCTCTTACTGCGCTAAAGCCATCAGCAGTTATAAAAGTATGGCTTAATTTGAACTTAAGTGATTTGTGTGACACATGGATAGACATGGTTAGTTTTAACGGTCTTGTTTGGCTTGACCCCATAAGTTTTTTTATTAACTTGCAACAGTTTTTTTAACTATTTGTTCTACACTGGTTTTATTGAAATTTTTACTCATTATCAATAAATAATATTATTATAACCTGTACGTTAAAGCCCTCTTGTTTTCACCGCTGTCAGTGATATTTAAGATAAACTTAGAAAATGCAACTGCAATTTGTTCTTTTCATTTTAAGTATTACTACTACTACTTTTTTTTATTTGGCTTTGACATAATATATCAAAGCCAAATAAAAAAAAAGTAGATATATTATATTAACACAGATAACAAAGCAAAACAACAAAAAAAACTAAAACTTAAATTACTTTGACGCATTTAGAGAAAAGGCATCCGAATAAAATGAAACCACAAAAAACATTACCCTTTCGTGTGTCTAGGATGTGGATCCACGTGAGACACCATGCATTTCTAATTGTGCCTGTAGAGGCGCGAGCCCACCGCGGCGCATGCAGAGCACGGGCACGCGGCGCATTTTAGCTACGTGTATGTCGGCGCCTCGCCGGGGTACATCTCAGGATCCATGATTAAAACGCTCGAATAACAGTATTATTCAACTATATTTGACCAACAGCTCAGTTCAGCACAAACTTACAACAGTTTAGCAAAAAGCACTTAATCGTTCCAATCTCAGCCAAAGAATGGCCGCCTAAAACTCGCGTCACACACATTCAAGTTCTCGAAAGTACAACTTACTTTTAATCACTTGAAGTTACAACTAGAATAATCTCTATTACTAAATGAATAAATGAATAAATGATTTATTTTTGTAAATAGGTAATAAATTACACTTTTACACGTCATTTTTTTTTCTTTTTTTTTAATCGAACGATGGGGCCGGTGTTTCCTAGCTGGACTACTCTGAGAAGAAACATCCGAAACAAACTCAGAGGTCAAAGTCTCTTTTAAAGTCCATACAATATTGTATTGGTCAAAAAGTACTAAGTATTTTAATAATATTAAAATAATACTGAATAACAAATAAAATTAACAGAAAAACATAATGCGGCCTAATTAATTTAATTAGTTACTAAAGTAAATCTCAGATTGGCAATAAGAACAACTTTTATTTAACAATAACATTTTATTCTGTTGTGCGTTAAAACAAATATGTTAATATAGGAATCTCACTCATAATAAATAAGAGTAATTATAATAAGGACATTGCAATTTTAGAACCTGTATTTAGTTTATTTTACAATTCAAAACATTCAAGTAATGAAACTAAATAATCTTTTTCTTGTCTATAAAGACATATCTAAAATACCTACGTATAAAGCAAACATTTCGATGAGTTTTACATAACTTGAAACTATTCATTTTACAGAAATTACATTTATTAATAATTAAAAGCAAATGTTATGTTTACAGGTCTTACACAGAGCGCTAAGAGAAGGCGCTGCAAGCGAATTTAATATTCAAATGAAATTAGGTTTTCTTAATGCCTGTAATAATTAAATATGGTTCAGAATAAGGATATTAATTATAATAGATTTTACTTTAAGCATTTACACAGTATATTGGGTATTTAAATCTAAAAACAAATGCCATATGTTACCAATATATCGATATAGTCAAAACAGCGTTTATTTAACTTTAAAAGAGCTTTATAAATTACAATTAATAGTTTGGCTATTAATAGCGTGTGTTTCAGACATCCTTATTACAAAATAATCATAAAAACTAATAAAGATAATTATTGCTTGACAACGTAGGTCTACGTTTCCACTGGAGTTCACGAATACTCATGACTATGTATAGCGTAGCAGGGCCACGAAGAGGTTATGCGCGTGTCATTGCAATCCACGGACACCGCTTTCTTTGGGGGCTGCGCTGCGATAAGCAAGCTGTTCCCAGTCGTGGGTCATATTCGTGTAGTCCAGTGGAAAGGTACTTAAACCCACGTCGACAACGTTGAGCTATGTAACCGCCTATTCGAGCAAGCCACGCATGTATCATTGACGTCAATTCATGCGTAGCCTCTCTGTGGGCTGCAGTGGACACAACCACATACATTTTCTCAAAAAGCGAAGCTTGATAGACGTGCGTAGCCTCTCCGTGTCTCTGCTCAATGGGCTAATCTACACTAATCTATACTAATATTATAAAGAGGTAAAATTTGTAAGTTTGTATGTAGGGGGTAATCTCTGGAACTACTGTTCCGATTTGAAAAATTCTTTCAGCGTTAGATAGCCCATTTATCGAGGAATGCTATAGGCTATAGTATAATGCTATACCATCACGCTACGACCCACGGGAGCGGAGCAGTAACAAAAAATGCGGGTGAAACCGCAGGGGACAGCTAGTATAAGTAATAAAGACGATTTTTTTGTTTGTGAAAGGTAATCTCTAAAAATCCAGGTCCGAACCGAAACATTATTTTTGTGTTTAAAAGACTATTTATCGAGGAAAGTTATAGGCTATGTAACACCACGCTACGACCTAGGGAAGCGGAGTAGTAACTAAAATCGTGGGAGACAGTAGTCCATAATAAAACCTTCGAACGCACGTGATTTGAGACACAATAGAAAGACAATAGCAGCCCGACAGCCGGCTGTCGGTTGGTCGTTGAAAGGTTAAACCTTCCAACACACGTGCTTCAAGACCCAATAGAAAGACAATAGCAGCCCGACAGCCTGCTGTCGCTTGGTCGTCGAAAGGTTGATTGCTTATCACGCAAACGTAGCAGCAGGCAGAAGCTATATTAGTAGTTTTACCTAGGTTAATACCAAAACTGTGCGGCAGACATTTTTCTTGTATTGCAGTGATCTCGAACGTCATAGAGCGAGATCGGTAGAATTGCCAGCTAAAATCGGTATATTTGCACCCAAACTCGGTAATTGACAAAAAAAAATATTCAACAGTTTTAACCCATTAGCTCTTGCACCGGCAAACCACAACCCACACGATTACCACTTCTACGTATTCAATGAATTAATCTTAAGTTGATGAAAAGACTAGAATGTCAAGTTCGACGTCGATATTAAAAACTAATTTGGGTGTATTTTTTTTTTTTTTTTTTTTTTTTTTGGTGAGTGGGAAATCATCCAATGACTGCTCCCGTCCTGGGTGCGGTGGGAGGGCGTGTCCGACTCTTACTGACTAAAACCCACTCATGTTCCTTCGATTGCCCTTTATGTTCCAGGGTCACGGTGACTACTATACACATTCCGCAACCCTGGGTCTATGGTTAAGAGAGGCACAAGTATGTCATATTACGTCATAATATATTCTAGAGGATGGATTGTGGAATGTTAGTTTTCTTTATGCAAGTTATGGTTTGTGAAATTGAGCTGTAGAGATCAAACTATTTTTAAATGAATATATTTTTAATTTTATTTGTTGTTTTTTTATAATTTATTAGTATTACATTATAAAGAAACAACAAATAAAATTTGAGAACTAACCTAACCTTTTAAACCTTCGAACACACGTGATTTGACACAATAGAAAGACATGAGCAGCGCGACAGCCGGCTGTCGATTGGTCGTCGAAAGGTTAAACAACAATTCATTATGTCGTATGCTGTAATAAATGTTCACCCTATTTATGTACGTGAAGGCATGTAATTGACTTTCCGGTATAGGTTTAAATTTTCTTTTTTTAAGCAGTAAATCTTTCATAAATCAATAATTTAATAAGCTACCTTTAAAATATATCGTGACATATTTTAACACTGCCATTTTATTTTACGAGACATTCTGTTAAGGAAATATTATGCCAATGCAATTTACTACTTCATACAAATGTAAATTGTAACTGTAAATAAGAGGGTGCTGTAATTAACATTCAATGCTTTATTTCGATTCCTGCGGAATTACATTATTATGTTTGCATAAAAAATAAAAATGGATTGCCGTAAAGTAAAATTCTATAATATTAAAAATAATATTTTTATATATCATTTTTGAAACCTGCAACGTGTCGTGATGGCCCAGTGGTTGCCGGGGTTGCGGAATGTTTATAATAGTTACCGTGACCCTGGAACATAAAGGGCAACCGAAGGAACATGATGGGGTTTTAGTCAGTAAAAGTCTAACACGCCCTCCGGCCGCACCCAGGACAAGCCCAATTCACGTAATCAAAACCGTAGCAATATCGTAGCGACTAAGTCGTTAAGATCATTTTCGTATTCACATCCGACAACGATTGAATGACGATTTAATTAGCCAAATACGCTCAACGACACTTCGATTGGGCGACTTTAAAATCGGCGTCGTTCTAACTCGATTGACGGATGTGAATACGATATTTAAACGTGAACGTGATACTTCGGCACTACGATATCGCTACGGTTTTGATTACGTGAATTGGGCTAAAGAGCAGTCATTTGATGATTTCCCACTCCCAAAAAAAAATGGCCCAGTGATTAAGACGCCCGCCTCTCATGCAAGAGGTTGCTGGTTCGGATCCGGGCAAGTACTAATGTGACTTTTTCAATTCATATGTACTTTCTTACGATTATCTTGTACATCACAGAGATCGGTGAAGGACAACATCGTGAGGAAACCTGGACTTATAATTAATATAAGCCTGAAATCGCCAATCCGCCTTGAGCAAGCGTGGTGATCGATGTTCGTGCCTTCTCTGTATGAGAAGAGGCCTTTGCTTTGCAGTAAGACAGTAATAGGCTGGTATTATAACCTGCAACGAGCGTCGACATACCTATACTTGTCTCTAGGTTTGTTGTTAAAAATTCTTCATCAACTACGGATGAAGTATAGGTGTAAGTTTAAAATTTAAGTAATAGTTTTGAAAACCAAATAAAAAACAGGGACAGTTAATACTAACAGAAAAAACCACTTTACCTTATTTGTCGAAATAGACGACATGTCTGTTGTCACTCATACTATGCGACATAAGTGTAATACCAAAATGTTGTTGCGCTGTTGGATTATCAACGGTCAGCGCTAAACCCAGAGATAAAAATGGACTGGCATAGAGTTTCTTTTGTTATAGAGTGCGGAGTTTTAATGGAATAAAAGATTAAAATATCATTACATGGGAAACGTTTATTCTATTAAAACTACGCACTCTATAACAATGGTTGGGCCTCTAAACGGATTGGTGTCTGAATATTACATCCGACGTGAAAAGGAATAAAATATCTGAAAAGTAAGTACGACAAGAGTACAATTTTTTTTTTTTGAGATTGCCCGTTTTGTTCGTATTGAAGGATTCATTATGACTACAACTGTGAGGATAGAAAATCTGGGCAGGGACAATTATGACTCCTGGAGAATTCAGGTACAGGCAATTTTAATTAAAAATGACTTATGGGATTACGTAGACGGCAAAATTCCAAGACCAGCAGAAATCGCAGAAGAAGCGTTATGGCTTTCGAAGGATGCCAAAGCTAGGGCTGAATTAATTTTAGCGATGAATCCAAGCGAATTAAGGCATGTAAGAGACTGCCAGACTTCTAGGCAATTGTGGTTGAAATTGGAAGCGATTTATGCATCTAAAGGACCGGCCAGAAAGGCGTCTTTGTTGAAGCAGCTCACCTTATGTAAAATGAACGAAAATGATGATCTTCATACGCACTTGGCAAATTTTTTCGATGCGAAAAATAAACTGCATGATATGGATATCGACATTCATGATGATTTGGCGTCGATTATGTTGTTGTATAGTTTACCGCCAAGTTTTGAGAGCTTTCGTTGTGCAATAGAGTCGAGAGATAGTTTTCCGGATCCTGAGGTGCTGAAAATCAAAATTATTGAAGAAAATAATGCAAGAAATGCTGGAATGCATGATAAGGTTTTCATCGCAAAAGGAAAGGGTCGAAGTAATAAGGAAAAGATAAAAATCGACGATAAACAATTTGAAACGAGAAAACAATTCATTATGAAATGTTTCAAATGCCATCAAACAGGTCACAAAGCCTCGGAGTGTAAATTGAAGAAAGAGAAGAAAGATAGCGTAAAGTATGTCTCTAAATGTGATATGGCTTCTAAGAGCGATGACAAGTTTATAACTTTTAATTGTTTTACAGATGAATGTCTTGCTGCAAACTGCGAGCAGGAAAAATGGATCTTAGATAGCGGCTGTACAAGTCATTTGTGCGGCGAAAAATCATTTTTTGGAAATACTTTAGAACCTACTTTTGGAAAATTGAGTTTGGCTACCAATCAGAGCGCTCTTGTACAGGGTAAGGGTACGGTAAGATTGTACGCATGCAACGATGATTCTAAGTACGTAATTGAACTATCAAATACGTTGTTTGTTCCTGATTTAAGAACTAACTTGATCTCGGTCGCTCGGATCACTGACAAGGGTTTCTGTGTAACTTTTAGAAACGACAGTGCTGTAGTAACAGATTCTAATGGGGATGTTAAGTTAGTTGCAAATCGACAGGGTAATTTATATTACGTTAAGGAACGATGTGCTCGAGCTTTTGCGATTTCTAACGACATAGTTGATATTCGAGTATGGCACGAGCGTTTAGGTCATCTGAATGTGAAAGATTTATTCAAACTCATCAATCACTGTAACTTAAGGGTTAAAACTGATAAGACAATTGTCAAAAAGTTGCATGATTGCGAAACATGCATTCGCGGTAAGATGAGTGCTACCCCCTTCACTAGCTCTAGTGGACCTTGTGATGAAGTTTTAAAAATAGTCTATTCTGATATTGTAGGACCAATGAAAAATACAGCTCGAGGAGGTGCAAAATATTTTGTTACATTTATAGACTGTTGTACAAGATGGTGTGAAGTTTACTTACTAAGTAAAAAGAGTTCAGTTTTTACTGTTTTTAAAATATATAAGCAGTATGTAGAAAATATAACTGGTAAACGTATAAAATATTTGCAAACCGATAACGGTGGCGAATATTGCAATAAAGAGTTTGACGATTTTTTGGAAAAGGAAGGAATAACTAGGCGACTCACAATTCCAGGAACCCCACAACAGAACGGGATAGCAGAAAGGATGAACAGGACACTTGTCGAAATGGCAAGGTGCATTTTGTTATCATCAGGGCTTTCACCAGGTTTTTGGGCTGACGCAGTGGTTACTGCATGCCATATTAGAAATAGATGTCCATCTAGCGCGATCAATGGTAATATACCATATGAGAAGTTTTTTGATAGACCTGTACAAATTTCTTATTTACAATCTTTTGGAACAAAGGTATATGTTTTAAATAAAGATATAAATAAAGATAAGTTTGCAGATCGTAGCAAAAGAGGAATTTTTATAGGTTATCCTAGGAATCAAAAAGGTTACAGAGTATGGTTACCAGAAGATCGGAAAGTAATTGTTGCTAGAGATGTTCGTTTTTTGAATGTTGAAAAATCTGGGAACTATGAGCCCGGTGATCCTTTTCAGGTGGAGAATCCTACATTGAAGCCGGCGCAGTTTGTGGAAATGGAAATAAATCCACAGCCTGTTTTACCGCAAGTCGAACATAACGTAGAAACACCAGTTGAACCAGTTCAACCTCTATCTTCAAATGAAGAAATTCCATCTCAGCCTCTAACCGAACCAAATGAGGAAATGAAGAGAGCCCCAGGTAGGCCAAGAATCCAAAGAGGTCAGGTAGGTAGACCGAAGAAAATATATAAGATGGTCCCTGTGCGTACAGAGCAAGAATTGGAAGAGGAAATTGCTCCTGTGCAAGTAGAGCAAGAAGTGGAAGAGGAGAGATTTGAAATTGGTGAAAATAGGGAAACAGAAAGCAATGATTATTTACAGTCATGTGAACAATTTCTCGATTGTGAGGATTTTGTTGGCACTGTAGGAGAAATGACATTAAGAGAAGCTCTTACCAGTAATGATAAAAAATTATGGGAAGATGCGATAATGTCGGAAATCCGAAGTCTTGTAAAAAATGAAACGTGGAAGATTGTTAAAAAGCCCCCTAACAGAGGTATAGTGGGATGTCGTTATGTACTCACTACGAAGCTTAACATAGATAAGACTGAAAAGAAGAAAGCCAGATTAGTAGCAAGAGGCTTTAGTCAGCGCTACGGTATTGACTATCGTGAAACTTTTGCTCCGGTCATGAGACTAAGTACAGTTAGATTACTTGCCGCATTGTCTATGGAGCTAGATATGGAAATACATCAATTAGATATCAATACGGCTTACCTAAATGGATATCTAGAAGAGGAGGTGTATATGAAAATACCAGAGCTCCTAGAAGACAGTTTAAATAAAATATTGAGAAATGAAGAAGATAGCTTGATTAAAGAAAGAGCTAGACAAATGCTTAGTGACATAGCGGCAGGTGGTAACGTATGCAAGTTATCTAAATCATTATATGGTTTAAAACAATCTGGCAGGCAATGGAACATAAGGTTGGACGAGAAACTGAAGAAAATGCAGTTGAAACAATCTTTGAACGAGCCTTGTCTATATTTCAAGAATCTTGAGGGCGGAGACAAAATTTTTGGTTGTGTTTACACAGACGATATATTAGTCGCTAGCCAGAAAAAAGTTTCTATTGAAAACTTTAAATCTGAATTGGCTAAAGAGTTCGAATTAAAGGACTATGGAGTTGCAAAGTTCATTCTAGGCATAGATATTGTCAGAAGTGACAAGAGTCTGAAGTTGTCACAGACTTCATACATTGATAAAATTGTTTACAAATTCGGACAGGAAAATTGTAAAGAAATACATACAACGCCGATGGAGGTGGGTTTAAAGTTACAACCCATGCAGCAAAATATCGATAAGAGCTTTCCGTATAGGGAATTAATAGGTTGCCTAATTTATTTATCTGTAGGTACCAGGCCGGACATTGCCAATGCTGTAGCAAAGATGGGTCAGTACGTAGATAATGCCGATAAAGGATGTTGGAAAGCAGATATAAGGATACTGCGGTATTTAAAAAGAACCAGGGAATATGGTCTCATTTATAAAAAGACAGGTAAGTCTTTGATAGGATATTCGGATAGTGATTTTGGAAATTGTCATATAGATCGAAAAAGATTTTCGGGAAATGCGTTTATATTGGCAGGTGCTGCTATTTCGTGGAAATCGCAGAAGCAAAAGTGCGTTGCTACTTCAACGTGCGAAGCTGAATATGTTAGCTTAGCTTTAAGCATGAAAGAAGCAATTTACCTAAACAGTTTACTAAGTGAGATAGAGTTACATAACTTTAGTAGGGTGACGTTGCATGCGGACAATCAGGGAGCTATTACACTTGCAAAAGATCCAGTTTTCCATGCCCGCAGTAAGCACATTCATATAAAGCATCATTTCTTGAGAGATACTTTGAGGAATAATAAAAGTATCATATTAAAGTACATTTCAACTGATGTGATGCTAGCCGATATTTTAACGAAACCACTGCCAAAACAAAAATACTATTTATGTGTAAGTGGTTTAGGAATAGGTTAGAATATTTGATGTGCTTATTTTTTTTAGTCATGTTTTTTAGTGGTTATTTTTACTTTATCTTACTTTTATTTTAGTTTTATAATAGGTTTAGTTAGTAAAGCTTCTGGAGTACAATTTAAGGAGGTGTGTTAAATAGAAACTATTTAGTTGATAAATTGTACGTAATTTGAAATTGGACGTTGTTATTCTTTTTATAAATGACACAAGACTGCAAATGTCTGCCGTGTGTGGAATAAACGTTTCCCATGTAATGATATTTTAATCTTTTATTCTATTAAAACTACGCACTCTATAACATCTTTTAATATAAACTTGTACGTTATTGTTGTACGTATTAATTATGCATTAAATTATGACGTGTTTAAAATTCTCAAATTATGCGTTGAAGCACAATCATCGAATTAAATGATGACGTTTCAATTTAAGTTTTGTTTACGCATTATAATATTAACTATCAAACTCAAAAACGTTTTAATATAAATGAGCAAATCAGGGTCAATATTACCAATATTTTATAGCTATTATAAGTTTGTTATTTATTTATTTATTTCATAAACAAAAATACATTTGTGTTACATTCATTATTTTGAAATTCTTTAAGTTTTTTTAAACAATCTGATGCTAAACTAACGCAGACTCCATCAGAAAAGAAAACAAATCTAACTACTGTTAAAGTGCCAAGTAGGGCATTAACAGTAGTAGTACAAAACCATTTATTAGGAACTCCACTTGCTCGCAAACACCGCCCTCCTGCCCGCAAAAATTATGCACATGCAGAAGAGTAGTAAATAACATGAAATCCGACACCCAATACTTATACTCAACATGTATTTCGCTCCTCCTGAGGATGCCCCGTAGAGCAAAATTATGTCCCTTTAATTGTTTCCCAACCAACAAATATAATAAATTTTATTAAGAAGTTTCACAAACAAAACTGAATTAAATTCACACAACGTCGACAACCTATCACGAACTAGTGAATTAACTTCAAAAACAAATAAATTCTTGAAAGTATGCTAAACATTACATTGACATCAAATTCCATTGACATCTGACAGATCACAGAGGGTACATACGTGAGATACATGCATTTGTTGAAAGCTCAGGTCAAGAGCAGCATTCCTAAGTATTTGCTATTTACGCTATTTTGTTGTACTTTCCTAGTATAAAAGAAATTAGGTTTTAAAGTAATGAAACATTTGAACACACGTGATTCTAAACACAGCAGAAAGACATAGCAGCACGACAGCCGGCTGTCGCTTGGTCGTTGATAGGTTAAGAGTAAAAAGATCAGAGTATTATTTTTAACCAATGGGTTAAAGCTTCATCTCATAAAAAGAAGGCACAAGCTTATTTTATTTCATTACTTATAAGAAACTAGCTTTTGCCCGCGGCTTCGCTCGCGTTATAAAGAGACAAAAAGTAGCCTATGTTACTCTCCATCCCTTCAACTATCTCCACTTAAAAATTCACGTCAATTCGTCGCTCCGTTTTGCCGTGAAAGAAAGACAAACATGCAGACAGACACACTTTCACATTTATAATATTAGTATGGATAACCATACACAGGAAAAAAGCAATAAATAAATTTAACCAATGTTATGCTTTTACACCAGTGATTTGGACTTATCTTAATAGCAAAGTTCAGATTCCTCTCACGTTTTCACCAATTTCAGTCAATTTCTATAGTATAGAATTTGAACCTATAGCCTTATGTATAATAAGAAGGTGGCCCTTTTTAATCTGACAATAAATAATAATACCAGCCTAATACTGCCCGACTGCAGGCCAAAGGCCTCTTCTCATACAGAGAAGGCAAGAGCATTGATCACCACGCTTGCTCAAGGCGGATTGGCGATTTCAGACTTATATTTTACTACAAGTCCAGGTTTCCTCACGATGTTCTTCCTTCACCGATGTCTGTGATGTCCAAGATAAACTATAGAAAGTACATATGAATTGAAAAAGCCATATAGGTACTTGCCCGGCTTCGAACCCACAACCTCTTGCATGAGAGGCAGGCGCCTTAACCACTAGGCCATCACGACATTCAATCAATCAATCTGACAATATTAAAACTAAAATTATTCTAAAAACATATTGAGGTGGATCGATACTCGTGCCAACTTTTATTTTACTTAAGATAAAAGATGGCATGAGCACAGATGATTTTGATTTAAAAGAATCTAGTAACGTATACACTTCACTACTTTGTTGCTTTTGTAGTTTCTTAACCAATTGGAATTGAAGCAATAAAATGAAATATTGGGCAGATCGGACCTTATGGAAGAGCATGAATTTATTATTTAACCTGAAAATCGTCTCAGTCCGATTTAACTGACTTTTGTGCTGTTCGAAGTTTCTCAAAAGCCATACCATAATCGGCGATGAATAAATTATCACGTTTGATTTGATTTTATTGGCTCCAATGCAGCAAAGCTACTACTAAAAAAATTTTTTTTTGGTGTGTTGGAAGTTATCAAATGACTACTTCCGTCCTGGGTGCGGCGGGAGGGCGTGTCAGACTTTTACTGACTAAAACCCACTCATGTTCCTTCAGTTGCCTTTTATGTTCCAGGGTCACGGTAACTATTATAAACATTCCGCAACCCCGGGGCTACTACTAACATAGTATACAACAAAGTCGCTTTTCACTGTCTGTATCTATGTATGTTTAGATCTTTAAAACTACGCAACGGATTTTGATGCATTTTCTTATAATAGATAACGTCATTTAGGAGTAAGGTTTATAATGTATAATTAATGATTAAACGAACTTACCTGTACGTGAAGTTCTATCATAATTATACGAAGGCTTCGTCCGAAGGGATTAGCTAATAACACATGTAGTACCGCCTAGTGGTTCGCCAGTCTCACACTATAGTTGAGGGTAAAATATAAAATTAAAAAATAAATCTCACGTCAACAAGACAGTTGACCGACTCGCTTGCTTCATTTAGTTTAGAGAGTAGCCGCATCTGGAATATTTCACACACAATAAAGGGTTAACAAATGGGAGGGAGGGTTGCTAATCCCTTCGGACGAAGCCTTCGTATAATTATGATAGAACTTCACGTACAGGTAAGTTCGTTTAATCATTAATTATACTTCAGGCTTCGTCCTCGGGATTAGCTAATAACACATGTAGACTTTTAGAGATAGTAGTGTGAAATATTTTGTTTATTCCTCAATTTTACAAACAGATATAAGAAAATAGGTAATTATAAATCAGCGTATCTTAACCTTCATTTGAGTTATTGTTTACAATTGTTCTGGCAAAACAATCATTTCAATTGTTATTGACATTACCTATGGTTCTATTATAGAACCGAAAGTGCTTGATGAGCCGCTCCATCCAGCGGTTTTTTTTATTCGATCTAGGCTGACGCCCAGCTGAAGAGCCGCGGATGTAGCGGCGTGCCTTGTGCTGTGTGCGGTGGACATGTTCACATCGATACCGCTATTGCGCAGGGTGTCTTTTATCCACCTACTCGAGGTTTGAGAACCGACAGCATTGTAAGGCTTTCTAAAGCTTATGAAGAGGGAGTCAATATTCTTTCGCAACGGGCTTGATTTTTCGAAATAGGTAAGTAAAGTCAAGACAGGACATATTATTTCGGGTCGTTCCTAAAAAAACGGTAACACTAACAATGGCTGCAAACATCCTTAGCGTGTTGTTTTTAAGAAGTCAGGAATTTTGATAGTTACTTTAGAAGGGGACAATTCTATGTTTTTAATATTAATCTTTGACAAAGTCTGTACTCTGTGCGCAGTCAAAACGGCGATGAGAGTGATAAGTTTTTTCGAAAGGTTTTCAACGGATAACGTTTCGTTGGGATAAAACTGGCTGATATAATTTATTACTATTGTAGTATCCCATGTTATTTTATACTTGGGTAAAGGAGGACGTAACCGAAATATATCTTTAAAATACCTTTTGATTCTATCATCTTCTATTAAATTATTTCCCATGAGTAGGGCAAGCGCGGATCTACAAGAATTAAGCGCCCCGTATTGATATCCCTCTTCATAGAGAATGTTTAGGAAATTAATTATTTGTGGAATCGAAGCGTTATACAAATCACCATTATTCGCATTACAGTAATTAAACTAGCGCCGTAAGTAAACATCATATTGTTTATAGGAGTTTTCAGAAATAGACGCCAACATCACATTTACTGCTGACGGAGGTAAGCTTCTTCTTACCCACGCCGGCGCCGTCCGCATAAGTTCCCTGCCACCGGGGTTTAAGTTTGGTGTATATGTCGCGATCGCTAGAACTGGAACATAAAATTGGGTTTGCATTTGCCTTAAACACAATTGGATCAGACAATAAAAGGCTTTTAAAAATTGGGTAGCTGTTGGCCAATGTGGTACGACTAGTACGCCTCTAGCCTTATCTGTAATTATCTTTCTCAGTGTCTTTAAAACGACAGAGAAAGGTGGGAAAGCATAGAAATAAATATCGGCCCAGGAAATTGAAAATGCATTAATTGCCATTGCATCGGGGTCTCTGTGCCAGGAGAGATAGGCAGAGTATTTAGTATTTATTCGACTGGCAAATAAGTTTATTTGAGGTACCCCATACGTTAAGACAATTTCCTGGTGTGCCCAGTCCGCTAACTCCCATTCAATGTCGGGGTGTACCCGCCTTGACTCGGCATCTGCCGTGTTATTGTCTAATGAGCTAATCTAATGAGCTATGACGTACAATTTGCGACATTCACACCACTGCCATAGCTGACGAGTGATGTCAGTGAGGTGGGGGAACTGAATACTACATCCTATTAATGTAAGAGACGGCTGTAGTGTTGTCGATGCGGAGTAAAATTTGACAGTTATTTAAATCTTTAGCAAATACTTTAAAACCAAGGAAGGCCGCATGTAGTTATATATGTTGTGTCTTCTCTTGATTACTCCACAACCCGCTAGCCCTCTCTTTGCCACAGACAGCCCCCCACCCCGTATTTGAGGCATCTGAGAAAATTTTCAGATCATGCGTATCGTGCTTAATTTTACACAACGGTATATATATTGCGTCATACCACCATCTTAGATCATAAATTTATCATAGTTATCATCAGGTTTTAAGTTTAAATGTTTTACGCGATCAAATAGTTTAGTATATAGCCAGCTGTATTCTACAGCCGGACAAACTGAAACTGGTAATCCGACCATTTGTGCAAATTCACGTATCTTGCATTTTTTTTATGCGTAACAACTTTTTAATTTCTCATTTGACACGAACTTTTTGTGGATAACGTAATCTGGAAGTCTTCAGAGTCTAAAACGAGACCTAGAAATGTACATACTTGACTAGGTATCATTAAACTTTTGTCCTCATTAATTAAAAATCCGAGAGTTGTAATTAATTTCTTAGATTGTACAGTATTGTACAAACATTTGTCGTATGACTCATCTAAGTTATTAATAGATATTAGGCCTGCCAAACGTAGTAACCGGACAATAGGTTTCATTATTTTAGTGAATACTGAATATATATGGGGCAGTGCTTAAGCCAAATAGTAGAACGTTAAATTCGTACAGTTGTTGAACTTTAAATCTTAAATATTTTCTTGTTATAATGAATACTTATAAAATAGTAAGCCTCTTTTATATCTATTTTTGTTATTAATTTTAATACTGTGCGTAGATCTTCAATTTTGAAATGGTCGGCTGTAATAAATTTATTTAAGTTTTTTAAATTTAATATGATACTGTATTTGCCATTTGGTTTAGACACTAGAAATATACTAGATAAAAATTGACCACCCGATGGTCAATTTTTGGTTGACATTTTGACATAGCTCTATTACATAATAAATTATGAATAGCTTTTTTGAAGTTATTTGAATGGGATTTCGTATCCCTTAATGCAAAAGAGAACAATAGGCTTATTAACTCGGGATCATTGTCATTTTTTGATATCAGCGAGTTATTAGTAGAAACTTGTCTCTGTCTAATTTCAACATTTTTATCGCATTTGGCATTAACGTCGGAAATAGCCGCCTTAATTTCGGCATTTAATACAGGAGCATTAACTAGTTTGCAATTACTCCGCAATAGTCCTTATGAATTTCGGGACCGAAAATATTCGAAACAGTAAGATCTTCGCTCAGTATTTCGAGTATTGTACTGTTTAGCGTATCAGCTGACTCAGGCTCTTCAGTATTTGTCACCGGCTCCACGGTGCTAGCGGCGGCGGCAGCGGCAGGGGACGGGGACACTCTTCGTCGGGTTCCGGGACGGGGTCGACGAGCGTCTCCGCACATGGCTCAGAATCAACAATACCGTCAAGTAGGTTTGGAACGTTGTTATTACGTTCTTGATCTGAAAACCACCGTTACCTATTCTAGTCATGAAACAGACCAAAGTACTGTTCGCTAGACTAATTTATCGGGTAGTACAGCTCCAAAGAGAAGTACGCAAACCCATCTTGGTAATCATTACTGACCTACACTAGTCAAGAAACAGACCAAAGTACTGTTCGCAAGACGAATTTATCGGGTAGTACAGCTCCAAAGAGAAGTACGCAAACCCATCTAGGTAGCCATTACTGACCTACACTAGTCAAGAAACAGACCAAAGTACTGTTCGCAAGACTAATTAAGCGGGTAGTACAGCTCCAAAGAGAAGTACGCAAACCCTTCTACGTCATCATTACTGACCTACACTAGTCCAGAAACAGACCAAAGTACTGTTCGCAAGACTAATTTATCGGGTAGTACAGCTCCAAGTTATAATAATATTTAGTTATGTAAGTACCATGTTACAAGTAAGTCACACTAATTATTAACAATTAGTTAAGAAACAGTCCTAGAAAACTGTCCGCAAAACTTTTTTATTGGGTAGTACAACTCTAGAGAAGTACGCAAACCCGGCTAGGTAACTATTACTATCACGGGCGTAAGTGATGTTTTATTATAAAAAATATGTTTTATTATAAAATTTATGTACAATATCACGATTGAGTCACACTAATTTATTGACAATTAGTTAAGAAACAGTCCTAAAATACTGTTAGCATAACTTTATTCTATTTTGATATTGAGTAGGTAAACTTGCAAAGATAACATTTCTTAAAATTTCGTAGGAGTTTCTACAAATGGTAAACCCAACAGGTATGAAATGGAACCTATTTAGCTAATTTAGTCAACACTTTTCTTAAGGTTAATTAAATGTATTGTAAAAAACTTGTATACAACATGTCCCGGAATAAGAGCACACCACCAGACACCCAAATTAGAATATTATGTTATGATCATAATACATACACTGATTTTTTATTATTATGTTTGAAATACTTTTTTTTATATATAAATTTGTTGTACAGATTGTGGGAGAAAATTATAGTCACATTAAAAATTTACGCATGCACACAGTCGCACTTGCATAAAGGTCTAGCGTAGTAGGTATTTCATCCATTTTAGTTTGTTTTGACTGTACAGCGGAAGTGTGACAGCAGTTTTAGTTTTAATTATTTTTGGGATAAAATATTACCTATATTAAAAATTACAAAGAACAAACTATTTTTAACCGACTTCTAAAAAAAGGAGGAGGTTCTCAATTCGAACGTTTGTATGTTTTTTTTTTTTTTTTTTTTTTTTATGTTTGTTTGCGCATATCTCCTTCGTTTGCCAACCGATTTGAACAATTCTTTTTTTGTTTGAAAGGGTAGACTTCCCAAATGGTCCCATTGTCATTGTCAGCTTCAGGATCTGATGATGGTATCATGCCGAAATCGAGGGAACTCCTCAATTTTTTTATAGAAAAACGTACATTTTTTTTTTGAAAGTTACTCTAAAACGTAGTTGGGACTCTAACTAAAAAGTAAAAAATAAAAAACTTTTTCCAAAAAAAAGATAACCGACTTCAAAACCGAAAAGCTCAAAAATAACTATTTCGGAAGTCGGTGGCAAGGCAACATAATTCGACCGGCAGAAGAGAAGCCACCGACTTCCGAAATAGTTATTTTTGAGCTTTTCGGTTTTGAAGTCGGTTATCTTTTTTTTGGAAAAAGTTTTTTATCTCAAAGTGCAATAATTCAGTTACACATTGTATAAGTAAGTATCTACAAGTTACTTCTTAGTAAACATAAAACCGTGACAAAAAAGTTTCGATACACTTGAAATGTATGTAAAAGTAAATAAGGCAAGTAAAATCGTTGCCTAAAGGACATGCATTATGGCGACTTATTTACCGCCAGCTCGTTATTAAACGGGCTTTGTACGGCAGCAATAAAACTAACAAACAATAAATACACAATGACTGACCTGGAGACTCCGAGCGGGAACGAGTATCAAGCGAGTTGAAACAACTCAGCGTACTTACGGCATCTTCCCAACACTTTTTTTTTTCTAATTTCTTGAACTACCGCAGCAGATGATCGTAATCTTCTTCACGTTTCCGTTTAGGCATGTTAGATAAGCACTTGGAATAAACAATTAGCACTTTTGAGACGCGAGCGTGTGATCGTGGCGAGCACTAAAAAGCGAATGAAGCAAGCGAGTCGGTCAACTGTCTTGTTGACGTGAGATTTATTTTTTAATTTTATATTTTACCCTCAACTATAGTGTGAGACTGGCGAACCACTAGGCGGTACTACATGTGTTATTAGCTAATCCCGAGGACGAAGCCTGAAGTACCTATAATACTTGCATATAGTTGAGAACTGTCGGGATTTTTAAATATTTATTACATACGTGCGAAGCGGGGACGAGTTGCTATTGGTACATGTATATTTTTTGCCACTTAGTTGTTGTTTGGTTACATTCCTACTGAAACAAATATAGCTGATATATATTTTTGAATAGGTCAAGACTAGCCGAATAATATTATCATATCGATGCAAACATTCTCGACTGCTAGTAAACAATTGTATGCACTCACAATGTCGACATTTGGTTAGCATCTTTAAAATATTTTAGCGATGCGAACAACATCCACGTGTACGTGAATTTTGGTGTTCAAACAATGATGCGATTTTATTAAGGCACTCTACCCTACTCTATATTTTTCTTCTGTATTATGGGTGTGTTTGTAGGCGATCATGTAGTATTGTATAGACACTGGCTGATAATGCCATAATAAAACCTTTTCAACTATAATCTTTTTATATTGTTGATGATGAAATGAAATATTTAAAAAAAAAAAGAAAGACTTTACAGTCCACATGGCTGACAAGCAGTCGCTATAAAGACAATTTCATTACGAACATATAAAATAGTTATGAAAAATACCTTTTATTTTAATTATTAGAGTTTTAGTACAGTAGAGGTTCCTCTGGCCTCTAAAGTATTGTATCGACCAGTAACTGGGTTGTCCTAGGTCTGATAGGCAGTCGCTTCACGTAAACACTGGTTCCGGCTAGGCTGGAAGCCGTCCTAAAAGACGATAATAGTTGGGAAAAAGCTAGGGAGATGTTGATTATTAATTTATTGACACAAACCAAAACAAATGAACTGATAGCCACAATAGTTCGAATCGAACCAACTGCTTAGTTAATGTGTTAATTGTGGTGTATCCATAATAATAATATAATGGGAAAGTGTGTCTGTCTGTCTGTCTGTCTGTCTGTCTGTATGTTTGTCTTTCTTTCACGGCAAAACGGAGCGACGGATTGACGTAATTTTTTAAGTGGAAATAGTTGAAGGGATGGAGATAGGCTACTTTTTGACTCTTTCTAACGCGAGCGAAGCCGCGGGCAGTAGCTAGTAGACTTTTAACGCTTTATATTATTTTAGTAGCACGGGTTAAAACTGTAGCCTATGTCATTTTCTTAAATCTAATATATCCCTATACGAAAATTTATTGAAATTCAGTGGTTTAGACGTTTTAGTGGTCTAAAACAGACAGACACACAAACTAATAGCAGAGTTACGTTCCCTAATGACTGTATCTTCACGCTAAATAGGAAACAATTATAGTTACTAAAACAAAAATATTAATAACCGAACCAAAAAATAATTTATCTACACGTTAAAAAAATCATTATTCATTAGCATTAGCGTTCACAACCGTTCATTAGCAAATCAATTAAGTTAGTAATGTATTCGTTTTTAATCATTACAACTTGGTTATAAATATCAATAAGCCTTCGGTAAAGAAAGATGGGTTTTTAATTAAATACAGCTTACTATGACTTGTCATGGTTTGAGCCGAAGTTTGAAGGTCAAACTAAAGTTCTTCTAAAAACTGCCCAAATCCGTACTAATATTATAAATGTGAAAGTAACTGTCTGTCTGTCTAAACCACTGAACCGATTTGAATGAAATTTGGTACAGATATAGTCTGGGACCCGAGAAAGGACATAAAATAGTTTTCATCCCGGAAATCGGCCGGGAACAGGAACTATTAATCCACGCGGACGAAGTCGCTGTCAAAAGTTAGTATTTTATATATTTTATTTAATATATTATTAACTATATAGATTTTAGAATATTCAGACTCTAAGGTCACCATTGCGAAATGTACTGTAATGTAAATGATGTGGCGTATTAGCAAAATAAGTCTGCAATTTAGGCACACATTGACTGTTCTGAACTCGTGGGCAATTTGTCATCCCTGTCTGATGGCGACACTTAGCTCTAATAGACTGCCTAGGGACATAAATATCAACTTGTTCTGCATCAATATGGCAACTATGGTTCTGCACAAATATGGTTTCGATCTAGAGAAACCAGAACGCGTAGTTTTATGGAAAAGAAGAATAGTTTCTTTGATCGCGTTCTTATCCAGTATGTGATAAAAAATGTATAGTATTTCATTATTGCCTTAAAAAGACATCAACGCGCGAATGAAGCTTGTGACGCTTACCGTTTTTATTTTTTTTTACTTGTCAGTTAGTATTAATTATTTACTTATTGATATAGTTTTCTTTTCATATTGTTTATTCCACTAATACTAGAAATGTAAAAGTTTGTATATATTGCTCTTTTACGCAAAATCTTTTGAACGGATGTTGACAAAACATTTCAGTATAGCTTATACATCAGAATCAAATATAGGCTATACAATATCACACTAGGATCTGCGGAAGTAGTGTAGTAAAAGATAAATATGACATAAAGCGGATGAAATCGCGGGAGACAGCTAGAATATATTTAGAGGTCCGACATATGAACAGGTCGGTATTACTACAGTACCAAAACAACCGCGAGAACGCTTCAATGTAGCCAGGCTTTTAAAAACACGGCAACAACTCTTCAGTGCCAAGTCGAACACATACTATCACAAGCGAAGCTCAACTATGATTATGATAAACTATATTCTCCACATTCTTCATGAATAACATCACAAAATAACACGCACATTAAGATCTCATTAATTCTGTAGCTGGCGCCGACAATCAGCGCATTATTTATGGCGACGTAATGGTTGGCTTGAAATAAATATTTATGTACATCGCTTTATGTACAAATAGGTTGCTGTTTAGACTCATTTGTCAGTATCCGTTTTTGTATTTTATTGGTAAGTAAATGGCTTTAAAGGGCCTGGATTTTAATAGCGTTTGTATTCCTACCCTGGCCAGTTCGTCAGTGGTTAGTGATCCTGACTGCTAAGCCGGAGGTCGTGGGTTTGATTCCCACTCAGGACCAACTTTGTGTGATGAGCATGATTGTTTGTTCTGTGTCGGGGTATAGTTTATTTATAATATTATGTACATATATATTTATGAGTTATATAAGTATGTTTATCAGTTGTCTGGTTACCATAGTACATGCTCTGCTTAGTTTGGGATCAGATGACCGTGTGTGAGTTGTCCAAAGATATTTATTTATTTACCTCAGTCTCTATCCATCAAATATTATTTGGGTTCATCTACGCTTATGTAATTTTTTAACCCCTTAACGTATAAAGGTGTTATGAGTTTGGCCACTATGTGGCTGTCGGTTGTCTGTGGCACAGACACACAATACAACACAGTAATAATATTTTCAACGACGGGGAGTTTATTGAACTGTATTTTTTTCAGTGGAAACTGAAACTTATTCAATCGTGATAAAAACTACAATTTTAAGTTTTTGTGTGTCCTCGCGAGTTCTTCTTCAGCTTTGGATATAATAGCCAATCACTCAATACTGTTTGACAATTATATGCAAACGCAATAGTTTTCAATATTTGTCATGGTATAAGGATTTTTGAAAGGATAATTAAGTTTGTCGTAATCGTAAAACTTATTCATTGCTATCCTTGGCAAGCCTGGCTTGGAACTTCAATTGAAACTGACATATACTAAAAAGAAAATAATTAAAAATTAAAGTTTATAGGAGTATGAACATTCATTAATGATCCAACTTTTTTAATTGGAGGCTTTATCTTGTTCATCTAGCCTTAAAAGAGAAACGCCGGTGTCATAAAATAAACAAGCTTGGGATGTGTAAAACAATTGTATAATATTGAAAAGTATAAAACAGTAATTACTAGAAAATTTGTGAGTCATTAAAAAAAATTAAAAATACTATACTTACATACAATTTGAAGGTTGAATAAAAAGTGCTACGACAATTGTAACAAAGTCGATTGATTTTCTAAAAATAGTAATAATCTTTTGTTAAAATTCAGCTTTTAGTTAATTTAACAACTTAATTACCATAAAATATTGAGGCTAAATCAACTTGATTGATAATTAGGAACCAAAGTTACAGTTGCATAAAACAACTTCATCGCAATAAATCTTGAATACAATGCAACATTTAAATGAATCAGCAATAAATTAAAATTAATACGAATTTAGATCTGTCGTATCTGTAATAATCTATACTTCTATACTATATACTATCTATACTATTATTATAAAGAGGTAAAATTTGTAAGTTTGTAAGTTTGTATGTTTGTATGTTTGTAAGTTTGTAAGTTTGTATGTTTGGGGTAATCTCTGGAACTTATGAACCAATTCCAAAATTTTTTTCACTGGCAGAAAGCTACATTATCCCTAAGTGCTATAGGCTATAAATTATTTTTATAACATGTATATTAACCGAGCTATCGCAACTTTTGTCTAGCAAGTCGGAAAAAAATACCTCTTAAAACCGAATTATTTGCGTGCACTGCCTAAACAGTTGCTTAAAATTAAAAACAATGTATGGCAACTTGGTTTGTCTTAATTATTTCTACAAAAAAGTCAGCGATACCATATCTCTATCTTTTATATTTTATCTTTTATACTTCTTTTATTGCATTAAAAAAATGATTTTTCGGCATACTTACGTTTGGTTGATTATTTGAGCAACAAAATATTAATTCTTATGACAGTAAATTATTTCAGTATCACAAGGACATCATACAGATAAGATTCGCCATTTACAATATGTCAATTGGTCATATAGTTCCGGAGATAATATAAAATTACTAAAACGCAAAATGCCCCTTGCGTCATTTTCATTGTGCGGAAGACATTTATAATTTCAAAAATACCTTTGAAGATATTCACAGTTTTAAAATTAATCCGCAGCAAGCAATATAAATGATAGTATGTAATAGAAACTGCTTTTTAGCGAAAAAAGGCCGCCTATTGTACTCTTGCATATTTGTTTGTATTGTCCTTTACTGTTTTTGTCCTATTGGTGTACAATAAAGAATATTGGCCGATGGCTTTGCAAATATTCGTAGCATCAGAATAACACATCTGGGTCGTCATAAAGGCGCGTGTAAGAGGTTACGGGTTCGAATCCGGGCAAGTACCAATGTGACTTTTTCAATTCATTATGTACTTTCTAAAGTTTATCTTGGACATCACTGACATCCCGTGCCTCGGAAAGCATGTTAAGCCCCGGTTGTCATTCGTAGAACTTTGACGCTAGGGGTATTCAAAAGCCAGAAAGTCTGACCAGTCGAACCAAAGGGTTTTGTCGCCCAGTTACTGGGTTGTGAAGGTCCGATAGGCAGACGCATCACGTAAAACACTGGTATCCAGCTGAATCCGGTTCGGCTGTAAGCCGACCCCAACATAGTTGGGAAAAGGCTAGGGAGATGATGATCCTCCTCACCGCACACGGACATTTCGGGAGGTTCCTATGTCGGATTCGGGCGGAAGTGACGCCTGCGTGACACGGTGTAGCATACGGTGAAGGTAGGCCCCGCTTGGGCGAACCACCACCGTGTCGTTGCAGAGGCGATCGGCGCTGGTTCAGGCCATGCTTCGGGGCGAGACTGAATAGGAAGCCGTCGCCTCCTGCAAAGCAGACACGCTGGAGACGAAAGCGGTGGGGCGCGTGAGGCAGCGTCAAGCTTCACGACCCGGACAGAGATCCAGGCTTAGTTGTCGAGAGTCACAAGATGATGGCTACTGGAGGCGTGGGCCTGCGGAAGGCGAGCGGTATGTAGCTCGCCGCCAGACTAGGACCAGACCCGTGTCGACGGCGTGTCGATGCTTCTAATAGTTACCGCGGCCCCGGAATATATAAGGGTAACCGAAGGGACATTATTGGATTTTAGTCAGTAAAAGTCTGACCCTCCTTCCCTCTTCAGGGGCGGGAGAAGTCATTTGATGATTTCCTATCCATCAAAAAAAAAACGCCAATGTGAAAAAAAAATGGTCAATGTAGCTCTTTCACGCTTATACAACCCCAATAATCTTTTTGTGTACACTCAAGATAGTTCCACATCAATCCGACCTAATATTATAAATGCGAAAGTAACTCTGCCAGTCTGTCTGTCTGTCTGTCTCTTCTTAACTCTTCTAAACTACTAAACCAATTTTGAATGAAATTTGGTACAGACATAGTCTGGGACCCGAGAAAGGACATAGAATAGTTTTCATCCCGGAAATCCCCCGGAAACGGGAACTATTATTCCACGCGGACGAAGTCGCGGGCAAAAGCTAGTAATATTATAAAGAGGTGAAATTTGTAAATTTGTAAGTTTGTATGTAGGGGGTAATCTCTGTGGAACTACTGGTCCGATTTGAAAAATTCTCTCAGTGTTAGATAGCCCATTTATCGAGGAATGCTATAGGCTATATACCATAACGCTACGACCCACGGGAGCGGAGTAGTAACGACAAATGCGGGTGAAACCGCAGGGGACAGCTAGTAATAATATAAAGATGAAGAGTTTGTTTGTTTGATTGAACGCGTTAATATTAAAAAGTATAGGTTAAAATTGAAAAAATATTATTTTGTTGAATAGCCCATTCTATTTCAGGTTGAGATTTATGACACAAGTTGATTTATTGCGTTATTCACAATAAAAACTGATTATTTTATACTAAGCAGTTTGATTTATAAGATCAATTCCTTTCATAGATGCATATAGTGAGTATTTCATAAATTACGAGGCGTATCCTCTTTTCGCCCCTTTCCGGGGACGATGGCACTTGATTTTTATCATCTGGCCCGGTAAACATATCACCGGGCCAGTTCAAACTTTTTTGTCCCATGTGGCCCGGTACCAGGCCTAGTCACCAGGCCAGAATGATGGGATTTAACCCATGTATCGGAACGCTATAGGCTATAATAACATCACGCTGCAACGTACAAGAGCGGAGTAGTAACCAAAAATGCAAGTGAAATCGTTGAAACAGCTAGTTTATCATAAACAACAAAGAGACAAAATATACAAAAACTATGTAATTATAAACTTAAAATGACATTGATTCGCGAAATGATTGACACGGTGTTGCGAAAATTTAAATAAATTAACGTTTTTAAATACACATTTTTGGCATACCTGTTTTTATTAGTATTTTAAGCGTTTATGTTATTATGACTGTAATATTATAGAAAATCTGTTATTTACCTAGGTTTTATATACAATTCGTAATTACAATTTAACGGGCCTGTTGGTCTAGTGGCTAGTGACCCTGACTGCTAAGCCGGAGGTCGTGGGTTCGATTCCCACCTAGGACAAACTTTGTGTGATGAGCATGATTGTTTGTTCTGTGTCTGGGTGTGATTTATCTATAATATGTATGTATTTATAAAGTATAATTAGTATGTATATCAGTTGTCTGGTTACCATAACACAAGCTCTGCTTAGCTTGGGATCAGATGACCGTGTGTGACTTGTCCCAAGATATTAAATTAAAATTAATTCAAAATAAATAAATAATAGTTGATAAATGTTTATAACGAATGTTAACGAACTTTAAAAGCTGACAAAAGTGCAAAGTGTATAACATAAGAAGATTAATATAACTATAAATAAAACGTTTATTCAACGGCGTTTAATTCTAACTGAAAATTAATAAAATATGAAAACAGATCCTCAATTTTCTTTAACGAAAATTTCTATTTTACTTCATGACCTAAATAAGTTACATTGATATCGTGAAGTGTTTCATTTTGTTTTTCTTTATTTATTTATGTTTTATTTTCAATTAATCATCTGTCCTTTTCTTAATTAAATGGAAAGAGAAAGATGCACTTAACTTAAACTTAGTTTAGTCTGTGAACAAGTGTATCCGCGCCATTACTTGTAATAATCATTGACTACTATTACATTCATTTACTTGTAATAATCATTGACTACTATTAACAGGAATAAAAGGTACAGAGAAATAATACCATGCATATTGAAGGATAAACAAGTTATTCTCCATAATAATATCTTTATTGCCTACTCATTACATTGTAACATCTACAATTAATACGACAAATTACAAGTCTAAGTAATTTATGAAAAACTTGAATGGAATGTAAGTTTCCATAAATCATCTATACTAATGCTTCTTATTTCCACGTATATCAATTTAATAGTTATCACCACATTTTACTCGACTACGTCAATTTGCCAAAGGAGAGGTTTTTTTTGATGAGTGGGAAATCATCAAATGACTTCTCCCGTCCTGGGCGTGTCAGACTTTACTGATTAAAACCCACTCATGTTCTTTCGGGTCTCGATAACTAATATAACTATTCCACAACCCCGGATTTTGATGGCTTTTGTATGTATATATGTTCATCTGTTTCTTTATAGCTCCTAAACTTCTTGTCAGAACTGGACAAAACTCTGACACTCAATTTTGTTTGAGCACGAGCCGTTACCAGACGTAGAGCAGGTGCTCTACCGTGTCATTGCCATACTTCAGCGCCCTTAGCAGACGGCATAGAAAATAACGCTATTGGGTTGCCACGCTATAGTATTAATTTATAAAACAAAAGGTTTTGAAGTTTACAGTAATTTTACAGTATTAAAGCGGACAAAAACAAATAATCAAAGACCTATACAATGTGTTTAAAACCGCAAAGAACAGTAGGCTATAAATTTTACGACCAGAACAGAAGGAGTCACAGGTAAAAACGGTAGTATTTAACAAATTACATTACAATGGTTAATGAACCTTACTATAGCAGTTTACGATACAACATGACTGTTTGTTTACCTTTAACTATAAAATTAACCTGGAAGTTGTTAAAATTGATGAGACACATAATTTTTAACAACATTTCTTATTGAAATAACTCCGTACTTTCGAACGTTAATGAGTGATCCATACATTCTGTCAAGTTAAATGAACAACATAAACCAATAATATATAAAAGCGTGAGCATTCATAACAACATATACCTATTTACCGAAATTTTAAATAAATCAATTCTCTCTTTAAATTTCCAACCGACAGCCGGCCGTCAGGCTGCTATTGTCTTTCTATTGTTTCTCGAATCACATGTGTTCGAAGGTTTAAATAGCGGGCATTCGCTGTATTTTTTTATTATGTTAGCTATATTTTGTATTAGCTATATTTTTTAATTATGTGAAATGTTTTGTTTGGCTGATGATCTTTATCTTCCGGCACATTTTATTATGATCAAATAAAAATACTATACAATTTATATGCATATATTTATAAATAGATAATAGCTAAATGATACAGTGTACCATAAAATTTATCTTTACTGATTATGATATGCTTTGAGAAAATGGTTAAGTGATGGTCTTAGCTGATGACAGAACACAAGTTTTTAAATCAGCTGATATTTTTCTGCAATTTTGAACACAATCTTTAACTAATTTATTTATATATATATATATTGTATTTTATTTGAATTTAATTTTTATGTGTATTTTAATATACAACGATAGTTATGTTAAATTAATTTATTGATTATATCATTCAAGTATCTTGTACCAATAATTATAAATGTTTTTAAATTAAGAATGTTAATGTTAAATGAAGAATAAAATTAATTCATTTTCTTTTGTAGTACCTACATGAAAACTTCAAAACTTATGTTGTCAGTTGTTGTCATCTTAAGTTTAGGGCGCAAAAATACTTGATCAATGAACCCATGCTAAAAGAATCCTGTGTTGCAGTTTAATTAAAAAAAAAACACAACATATTGCACAAAATCTGCATAATTCAGGCGCAATTTGGTGCATTTTCACGTGTTTTGTTGTTGCAACTATAGCTTGCATAAAACCATCATAGAGGTGTGAGATTCACGAATCAATAGCTTTTATGATACTATGGCCTTGGGTTGCGGAATAGATCTAATATTTACTGCGCCCCGAAATATAAAGTGTAATATAAGTGGTATTAGTCAGTACAAGTAATTCGATGATTTCCCACCCACAAAAAAAAAATACCGTGCCATGCGTCAGTCCAAGGGTCGTCATAGACCTCTCTCTCCTTCTTGATAACTCAAAAGGGCATATATACACAAATTATATGGAGGGAATTTTTGATCAAAGTTTGTTGTCAAACCATGCTTAGATTAATTTTGTTCGCATGCATGCATTTGGCGTCGATAGGTGCTAATGGATCTGTAATTGCAAAATTAAAATAGAATATTGTTTACATTTAACTGCCATGAATTTCTGCAAGTATAGACTAATTCTATCACTTACTATTAAATATTAACTTAACGTTTCTCGGGACCCTGGGGTCCCGGACCTTTGGAAGGCGTACGAGGGGCCGAAGTCACAGAGGCCCCTTATATAAAGCTTTATTACATGAAGTGAGGCACCAAACGGCGACTATCCCTATATGCACCACTCAAGTGCACCTAAGGACGGTCGGCAGTGGTCTATTGCAGGTCATAAAATTTAAAAAAATATTGGATTATGGGTTTGGGTTAGGGTTGCTAAGATGGAATAGTTATCTGAGACTATTGAATGGCTATGGCCCCTGCTCCAATGCTTGTATACACGGATAAAAAGTCAGGGGGTGACTTGCACTCAGTAAATGGGCCCCCGAAAACGGCCGCTAGCACATAGTGACGTAGCGACAAGGGGGCAACATATCTTGAGGTGCTTGAGGAGTGGAGAGGTATCCCACGGCTATCAGGACAATCCCGGAAGTAAGGTCAAGATCCCTATCAGCATCTTACTGGAATACTTCCTTCCCCCGAGCACGTTTGCTCTTGCGAATCTCCACTCAAACCAGCCAATTAAGGCAAGAGACAGGTGGGAGCCTTGTTCCTCGTCAGTGCTCACTCTGGCCAGAAGGCAAGCCAGAGATGAAGAACAAAGGATCTCCCAGGAGGTCAAGTCTGTGGGAGTCGCTACTGCCCAACAGCTCGCCACGAGATGCTCTACGGGTAATCTATACATATAATAAAATCGTAGGAAAGTCAAAACTGTACATTGAATATTTTTTTTAAAGAATACTTGAGGCGTGATCTACAATCGATACCGAAGCCAAAAATATAGTTTTTAGAATTTTTGTCTGTTTGCCTGTTTGTCTGTTTGTTTGTTTGTTTGTTTGTTTGTTTGTTTGTCTGTATGTATGTCCGGGATAAACTCAAAAAGTACTGCATGGATTTAGTTCAAATTTTGCAGGGATATTACTAAGAGGTCGGGTCAAAACATAGGCTACAAATTATCACGCTATCACCTACGGGGAAGGAGCTGGAGGCTTCACGCTGTCGACGTCGCGGGCAGCAGCTATCTTCGGAATTACTCAACGGATTTCAATGATTTTTTTTTGGTTGTATAGGTATTAAGTCTGGGCGTCATATAGGCTATAACTTATCCTGGAAACTTGAACTTCTGGTGCAGGACCGCAACAGACCAGCTTAACTATAAGAGATACAAAAATGGTATCATAGCAAAAATTGCTTCACGTGATAAGCAGTTTCTGTTGAAAGAATAAATATGAAGATCTGGAACAACTGAGGTGGAACTCCATGAGCCCAGCTAACTATGACATATATAAGTATGACGTCTTAGCAGGAGTTGTTCAGCTTGATGAGCACTTTCTGTTGACGTATACAAATTGAAGACCTAGAACCAACACCTAACGTGGAACTCCAAGCACCCAACTACACCATAACACATTAAATAAGAATGACGTCTTAGCAAAGTTGTTCGGTCTGATAGGCATTTTCTGGTTTATAAGATCGAAGGTTAGATAGATCTGATGTGGCAATCAAAGCTATCACTGATTTCAATGTATAAAATAACTTAAGCTGGGAGCTTCATTTTCCACACATTTTCCGGGAGCAGCCTTTATCGAGTGGAGGTACCACTCGATGAAGGCGGGGAAACATGCATACAAACAAGTCGAACAGAGAACCTACTTTTTTTAAAGTCGGTTAAGATGATCATTTCTTCATCAATTTCATGTTTTTAGTACTGAATAAACATTGACTGTTAATACTTTTGTTCGGTATTTATCTGTGTGATTATTGCTTTGTTAGTAATATAAATGTTCATGTCGTTATAAACCTAATTATGATGATGATGATGATGATGATGATGACAGTCCCAGTCGCATGCGTCATCTGTTTGCCGTCATTTTGGTGTTTTGTGGAGTTGCGAACCCGGTAGCTTTGTGGGAGAAGTACCGCCATCTTCTGTTCGAGGACGTTTTCCGAGCTTTAAGGCGTGCTTCTGAAGGTGAAATCGAAGCAACTGATAAACGCATGCTGAACACCCGTCTCAGTTCACTTCAAGATGTGGTCATTTCAATCGGCGGTAAACCACTGGTAGAGTACGGGTTGCGAGCTCTCAGATCATTAGAACATCAAGACCGTGGAAATCGGGAGTACACCGCCGAAACCAATTACGATTCGGGTTTAATGACCACTATCCGAAATGACCACGTCACTAGGGCCCGTATTAATAGACGTCACTCAATTCTGAGACGCTCTCAAGTTTATTGCTGTCCTTATTTTTTCCCTTTAGAATAACAAGGACAGCAAGAGACTTGAGAGTGTCTCGGAGTTGAGTTACGTCTATTAATACGGGCCTAGGTTCACCTCAGAGCTAAAACAAATACATGACACTGTTCTGGAAAGCATTGGGCTCGACCAGGGTAAAATGTTTTTCCTGGATGCTCCTGATGGAACAGGGAAAACATTCATTATCACTGGTATCCTTGCAGAGGTCAGGACGCAAGGCAAAATTGCCATTGCTGTAGCATCGTCAGGAATCGCTGCTACACTGCTTTCTGGTGGCAAAACAGCGCATGCCATGTTCAAAATACCCATAGATTTAGAAAGCGCTGAAATGCCTGTTGTGGGGTATCCCGTAACAGTGAGAAGGGACATGTGTGGTGATCCGTATGGGATGAGTGCACGATGGCTAATAGGAAAGCAGTGGAGGCCGTGAACAGAAAGAACTCTGCAGGACAACCGCAGGAATGAACACTTGATGGGTGGTGTTACAGTTCTGTTCAGTGGCGATTTCCGGCAAACACTCCCTGTGGTGACGCGGGGGTCTAGGGCTGATGAGGCGAATGCTTCGTTGAAACGATTTTCGTTGTGGTCACAAATTCATAGGCCGCGCTTGACCATCAATATGCGAGCTCAGCTCGGTGGCAATTCACGTGCTCAAGAATTCTCAGATGTCCTTCTAAGTCTCGGCGAAGGCACTCTACCACTCTAGGAAAGAGGTGAACAGGTGCTGCTCCCAGAGACCCTCGGTAGAGTGGTGGCCTTCTTAGAAGAACTCATTTGTTGTGTGCATGGGGACATCAGTCGAATACCAAACCAATAGAATTCTTGGGTGTGACAGCATGTCATTTTAACACCCAAAAATGATCAAGCTGCAGACATCAACGAACGCATTCTCTCGGAAATTGAGGGAAACGAAGTAGTTTATACGTCCATAAACACTCCACACATTATCCCGTAGGATTCCTAAACTCCCTTCCAATTCAAGCGCGTGCAGTTCCCTGTGAGTGAGTGAGTTCGCCATGACTATCAACAAGTCGCAGGGGCAGACGCTGAAGGCTGCGGGTGTCGACTTCAGGACGAGCTGCTTTTCACACGGGCAGCTGAACGTCGCTTGCTCCCGCGTCACGACACGAGTCCTGATTCTCTGTATATTTAGGCTGCTGAGAGCAAAACTACAAACGTAGTTTACAGAGAAGTTTTGTAACAATTCACAATCGTTAATATTTTTTTATATCGTGGAATGTAGAAAAAATTGGTCAAGCGCGTGTCAGACTAGGATTTCATAACGAAACACATCGCATTAACAATTTAACAACGATTTCATCTGAGCCGTTATACTTAGCTTTCTTTTAAGGTTCAATCCAAAGACTACCATCATGTTTTTTTTTCGAACCAACCGTTTAAATTTGAGAGAACGTTAAATATCTTTTGTTGTTTGTTTGTCTGTATGTATGTCTGGGCTAATCTCTAAAAGGACTGCATGGATTTACTTAAAATTTTGCATAAATATTACTAAGAGGTCAGGTCAGCATAATTATAAGCTACATATTATCACGCTATCACCTACGGCGGCGGAGCTGAAGCCTTCACGCAGACAACGTCGCGGGCAGCAGCTAGTAATATATAATAATATTATATTATTACTTCATTACGTTTTGACGCCTTTTTAGCTCTTGATATTAGTCGTTATTTGCGTAACCACACACGCGGACGAAATCGCAAGCAAATCCTAGAAATTACTCTTCTCACTCTCGGCGGAGGGAGTGTCAGACTTCTGCCAAACCCATCAAAGTCGAAGTCAAAGTCAAAACGTTTATTTCCATTAGACCATGGAGGCACTTTAGAACGCCAATAACAATAAAAAAAATTTTTGATTCTAGTCACCCATTCCAAAAGGTAGTTTTATATGGAGAAGAACGGGCAAGAAACTCCATACGTACTCTTTTAAAAATATATGTGTTACAATATTTAGTATACATGATTACAATGTGTAAATTAAGTATGAATACAATGCCAAAGCTGTCAAAAATTAACGTTTGTTGCGGCGTACACGCCACAAGAAGATAGTCCACAAATACACGTCAATTTTAGTACAAGAAGATGGTCCACAAATACTTCAATTTAATATAAGGAGATAGTCCACAATTACACATCAATGTGTCAATGTGTCAAATTCTTTTCGTCTGTGGTTAATTTTTTCATTCCATTCTTTTCCTTTATTGTAAATGTAAGCACTCTTGCAATAAACCGATTTGTAACAAGTTTTTTTTGGACTTTAATTAGCCCCAATGTGTACACAAAATATACATATTGGTGGCCCATGAGGGGAACAAAAAATATCAAGAACGAAAGAAATCGAACAATTAAAATTTCCGGAGGAAGTCTCGTCGAACTGGACTTACTGGGCCGGCCGCATGGCGAGCGATCATCTTTGCGCAGTTGAAAAAAGAAGAAAGGGGCTCAAACCCAAGGTGCAGCCATGCCTGAATCGTCTACGAGTTCAGGCTGAAGCAGCAGTAGCGAAAGTATCACATCGCGCATCGGACTTCTAATATTTCAGATGAGTGCCCTTTCCTTTCATTTATATCTTTCCTAATCCTCCAAATCCCGCTAAATATGCCGTAAAATATTCCAATAAAGCCTGTTAAGGGTCGAATCCATTTGTGCAAATCATGTATTTTTTCATTTGGTAGCAACTTACCTACAAATAAATAAAAATTGTCTTTGTTCGACAACCATCATAATTTGTAACAAGTAGTCAGTTTAGTGTTAAAGCTAATTTTAAATATTAAAAATAGTGTAGGGGTATTTTCAGAAAATACAACCCTTGGTCCAGCACTAAGGTTATGGGCGTACTCTGTCGCTAGCCTTATTGCTCGTTTGATTGATGAATACTTACACATGAACGCCGACAATTTCAGATTGTTATCTACGCTGCACCGAACGCGCTGTCTCGCCGCCTGCAATCAGCTGTGCGAGCCAGCGAGCGTAACCGGCTTCCGGAGCGCCCAGGTGTCGTCGAATCGAGGAGCGTGAGACATTTGAATTAATCAATAATCATCTTTAGACTTGATACTTTGATACCTTTAGACGTACTCACTTACAATGCCTAACGAATCGGTAGATAATAAACTCCGGTTAAAGGAGTTGCTCACTAAGAGATCGTCTGCTAAGGGGCAGATAACTAAATTTAAAAATTATTTAAGTAGTTTATCGGAGCTCTTCGAGTTGGACACCATACAATTAACCGAGTTAACGTTAAAATTAGCTAAATTCGAGGCATTGTCGGTGAGGGTTGACGGCTTGCAAAATGAGATTGAGGTTTTAAATCCGGGAAACTTAGAAGCTGAAATTGATGAGCGCGATACTATCGAGCGCGACATAATTGTTAACATTGCCACTGCAAAAACATTAATGGATAGATTTTCCAAGGTGGAAGCTGAACACAGGCGTGCTTCTATTCTGGATACGTCCTGCTGTTCGGATCATCAAGTAGTTGGTATCAAATTACCTCAGATTCAAATAGCAAAATTTGACGGCGCTTATTTCCGCTGGTTAGAGTTCCGTGACACCTTTGAAAATTTAATCCACAAAAATGAACGTCTAACACCGATCCATAAGTTTCATTATCTCATGTCATACTTGGAAGGTGATGCTGCAAGAATTATTTCAAATCTTGAGGTGTCATCCGCAAATTATTCTGAAGCGTGGAATTTACTTTGTGGTCGCTACAATAATAAAAGAATGCTAATCAATCACCATTTAAATTCATTGTTAAGTATTAAGCAGCTTTCACGTGAGTCAGAGAAGTCATTGAGATTTTTAATTGATCATGTAAATAAAAATTTGCGTGCTTTGGCCAGCCTAGGACAACCCACAGACAAGTGGGATGGACTTCTGGTTTTTATATTGTCGGCAAAACTAAACGAAATAACGCTAGTAAGGTGGGAGGAATATAAGAATAATTTGAAGGAAGATGTTCCAACATTGGATCAGTTTTATAAATTCATCACTGACCGTGCTGACGTTTTGGAATCATTAAATTGTAATAAACATGATAATGCCGCTGCTAAATGTCACATAGCCGGAGCGCGCAGTAGTTCTATAACAACAAGTAGTAATAAACAGGGTCAAAGTGCTCATACAAAATCGTTCGCTACTTCAAACACTAAGCTTAAGAAATCCAAAAATAGCAATACAAATGTTTATTTATGTATTATTTGCAATGAAAATCATAGGATTTTCGATTGTCCCACTTTCAAAGCAAAGGGGACAGATGAAAGGATGGAGGATGTTAAAAGGTACAAATTATGTGTCAACTGCCTTAGGCAGGGACATCCCTTAGGCGCATGTCGAATGGGACCGTGTAGCGAGTGCAATAAAAGGCACCATAGCTTGTTGCACCGCCCCGTCACATGCTCTGATGTTAATAATCTTGTAGTGGTAGGGGAACCTAGTGAAAATGGCAACGAAACGATTGCTAGCTTTTCACGACGTAGTTCCGGTCAAGTACTGTTGTCAACAGCGGTAATAGAAGTCTCGAATCCATTTACCCAACAAAAGGAGAAGGTTCGAGCGCTGCTAGATTCTGGCAGTCAATCTTCCTTTATTTCCAAAAAATTAAAGGATAAACTTTCATTAAAAACATTACCAATTGATTCGCTAAAGGTCATTGGTATAGGAAATACCGTGTCATCACATATTTCTGAAAGTTGCAACATGAAAATTAGTTCTCTTGACAAGAAATATAGTGCAAATTGTTACGGGCTTGTTTTAAAGGAATTAACAGGTTTAATACCGCGGTATTCTTTCAGTACTAAAACATTAAATTTACCTAAAGATATTGTGATGGCCGATCCTAATTTTAATCAGCCAGCACCGATAGATGTCTTAATCGGAGTTGATCTCTTTTGGGACATCATTGACAACGAGCAACGTTCTCTTGGTCCGAATAATCCAAAATTAATAAATACACAGCTAGGTTGGATAGTATCCGGTCCTTTATATTCAAACTTGGTTAGTTGCAATACTTATTGCAATCAAGCAGTTATCTAGGTACCTCATCCAATCAAATTGATATTGAAAAATCAATTATCAAATTCTGGGAATTAGAGGAGGTTTCTGCGAAACGTGTAATGAGTGAAGATGGAAAGGCTTGCGAAAAGCATTTTGTCACTCACACTCGTAGAGAAATCACTGGTAGATTTTGCGTAAACCTACCTCTTAAGGACACTCCCGACTGTCTGGGAGATACTTATAAATTAGCAAAAAGGCGGTTGCTTTGCTTAGAAAAGCGTTTTAGAAATAACCCACAGTTAAAGTGCGAATATGCAGGTTTCATTAATGAGTACGCTGAATTAGGGCATCTCTCGTTAGCTAAAAATGAGCGGAGCACAATGTATCACTTATGTCACCATGCAGTACTAAAACAAGAGAGCGAATCAACAAAATTACGCGTTGTCTTCGATGGGTCCGCAGCCTCTACTTCAGGGTATGCGTTAAATGATATTTTGATGGTTGGTCCAACCATTCAAGACTCTCTTTTTGCTATATTAATACGGGCTAGACAATACAAGTTCCTGTTAACTGGGGACATTGAAAAAATGTACCGACAGGTCTTAGTAGCAGAAGAAGACCGCAGTCTGCAGCGTATTCTATGGCGAGAAGATGAGTCCCAACCTGTTGAAGTTTTCGAGTTAAATACGCTTACTTATGGCACCACTAGTGCCAGCTATCTCAGCACCCGTTGCTTATGGCAATTGGGTGAAGAACATAATGATGAGCTTATTAAAAATATCATTCAAAAAGACTTTTACGTCGATGATCTAATAACGGGGGCAGATACTGAGCCAGATTTACGTTATATTCAGAAGAAGGTTTCTGAAGCGTTGGAAAATGGTTGTTTCAACTTAAGAAAATATAAAAGTAACAATCCATCAATTTTCAATGATATCAACTGTAATAATGAAAATTTAACTATTAGTGAATCTTCGAGTACGCTCGGTCTCGGATGGACGCCATCCAGCGACACGCTATTTTTTCCAATCAAAACATTTTCCTTTGATAAAGATGCCATCATCTCAAAACGATTTGTTATGTCTAATTCATTTAAAATATTTGATCCGTTAGGAATCTTGAGTCCGGTTATAATTCAACCTAAAATCTTACTGCAAAAAATGTGGCAACAAAAATTAGACTGGGACGAACCGGTTCCCAAGGCGTTGAGAGACGATTGGCTGAAATTTACTGATAATTTAATATGGTTAACTAAATTTCAAATTCCCAGGTTAGTTCTATGTGACAAACCTGAGCTAATAGAATTGCACTCATTCAGCGATGCATCTCAATGTGCATATGGTGCATGTATTTACTTAAAGTCAGTAGGTTGTTGTGGTGACAGCACTGTTAAGCTATTATGTGCAAAGTCAAAGGTCTCGCCTATAAAACCAACCACTATACCGCGCCTTGAACTATGTGCCGCGTTACTAGCCGCTAGGCTGTGCAAGTCTGTTGTAGATTCACTCCGTCGCCGGCCGGGAAGGATAGTACACTGGTGTGATTCCAGTGTTGTTCTCAGTTGGATAAATAGCGACCCAACAAAATTAAAAATGTTTACAGCTAATCGTGTGTGCGAAATAGTTGAGATAACAAAGGCGTCTTCATGGCGTTACGTTCCTACCGCAATGAATCCAGCGGATTTAATTTCTAGGGGAGTGGATGCAAAGGCATTGCTGTCTAACGAGTTGTGGTGGTCAGGCCCCAGTTTCATACGCCAAAATGAATCTTGTTGGCCAATATTAAAGGAGCAAAGCTTAGATGACTTACCGGAACTAAAGACGCATACACACTCATCAATTACCATTAACGATAAGTTTATAAATTTTGATAACTATTCCTCATTTAGCAAACTTCAAAATGTGATTGCGTATTGTCTACGATTCATACATAATGTAAATAAACCTATTAGCAAACGAGTAGGCAAGCTAGCAGTGGATGAGTTGTTAGAATCATTTCATTCATTGTGCGTTATCGCTCAGCGTGAGTCATTCCCTATTGAATACGAATCCCTTAGCAAAGGTAAACAAATACCGGCTAGGAGTAAAATTTTATCGCTATCTCCGTTCTTTGATGAAAATAAGTTAATTCGCGTTGGTGGTCGCATAAATGCGTCCGCGTGTGATTTTGAGAAAAAACACCCAATACTTTTACACGCCGCGCATAAATTAACTAAATTATATTTTGTTATGCTGCACCTTGCTAACTTACATGCAGGTCCGCAGTTGTTGTTAGCAACCGTTAGGGAAACAGTCTGGCCTGTGAATGGCAGGCACCTCGCAAGACGAACAGTTAACAACTGCGTACGCTGTAGACGGCTAAGTGGCAAAACCTTGTGCCCAAAAATGGGTGACTTGCCTTCGCAGCGCGTAAATCCGGGTTTTCCATTCCTGTCTGTAGGGTTGGACTTCGCTGGACCTTTTTTCATACTTAATCGTAAAGGACGTGGAAGTCGCTTAATAAAGTGCTATTTGTGTATTTTTATTTGTTTACGTTACAAATGCATTCATTTGGAGGCAGTTAGTGACTTAACTAAGGATGCATTCGTAATGACGCTTAGGCGATTTATTGCACGCAGAGGAAAACCTAGTGAAATATTTAGCGACAATGGTCGTAATTTCGTCGCCGCCGCAAAGGACATAGGAGTTTTTCTTAAGCAAAATACGGAGCCTATATCTAGTTTTGCGAGCCAACAGGGTATCAAGTTTAGTTTTATACCGACGTACGCTCCTCACTTCGGCGGCATCTGGGAGGCCGGTGTCAAATCGGCCAAATATCACATCAAACGAGTGATAGGCAATAGCAATTTAACGTTTGAAGAAATTATAACTTTGTTTGCACAAGTGGAGGCGATTCTCAATAGCCGTCCCTTGTGTCCTTTGTCCTCCTGTCCTAATGACCTCCTCCCTCTATCCCCAGGGCACTTCATCATCGGTCGTCCGCTCACTGCGCTACCCACTCCAATGCTGGAAGACCGAGATCACGGAAACCAAAGAAACCGATACAAACGTCTGGAGGGCATAAGGCTTCACTTCTGGAAGAGGTGGCAAAGGGAATATTTGTCGGAGTTACAGCAGAGGACCAAGTGGCGCAGAGGCAATGCTCAGCTCAATGTCGGAGACATGGTTCTTTTAGCGGAAGACAACGCACCGCCACTACAATGGCGCCTTGGACGAGTTGTGCAGCTATTTCCTGGACCAGATGGAGTGGCACGAGTCGCCGAGATCCGAACTCCTCGAGGGTGTGTGCGACGCCCGTTCACTCGTCTATGCCCGCTGCCTACCGCTGAAGAGTTGAAGGGTTGAAAGCAGGCTTTCAACGGCCGGGAATATGTTGCGGCGTACACGCCACAAGAAGATAGTCCACAAATACACGTCAATTTTAGTACAAGAAGATGGTCCACAAATACTTCAATTTAATATAAGGAGATAGTCCACAATTACACATCAATGTGTCAATGTGTCAAATTCTTTTCGTCTGTGGTTAATTTTTTCATTCCATTCTTTTCCTTTATTGTAAATGTAAGCACTCTTGCAATAAACCGATTTGTAACAAGTTTTTTTTGGACTTTAATTAGCCCCAATGTGTACACAAAATATACAACGTTAAAATACATTAATACAAATGTCATGTGCCTTCTTAGCCTTTTGTGTGCGGGGTCGCGGTATCTCTTTCGAACAATTCGCAGCCCCGGCAGGCGAGCAAATCCTAATCTGCCATACAAGTCTGTTACCATAGGGTTTTTTTTTTTTGGTGAGTGGGAAATTATCCAATGACTGCTCCCGTCCTGGGTGCGGCGGGAGGGCGTGTCAGACTTTTACTGACTAAAACCCACTCATGTTCCTTCGGTTGCCCTTTATGTTCCGGGGTCACGGTAACTATTATAAACATTCCGCAACCCCGGCAGGCGTTGGCCCTGTTGGGCCCCTTCCTCTGCTGACACCTTCTCTTTGAGGCGCGCGTGGAACACTAACGCGCCGTCGACGCGGTCCTGGTCCTACCATAGGGTTGGACTAAAATATTAAGGTTAAAGAACAGTATTGCGTCTCAAGTTGCCATCATTAGACATACGACGCTAAAGATTCGTGTGTCAACTCTAATTACAACATAGAAAGTTGCAAGAAAATCAATATTACGAAATTATTTCCACAGTCGGGACCTCCATTAATTTGAAAAACGACAGAAATCAAACACCGATAAATGGAATGAATATTCATAGGAACGATTGATACATTTCGTTTAGAAATATGTGCTATTAATGGAAATGGAATAACACAACATGAAAACACTATGTTTTGGTAGTAGAACGGTCGTTCCGTCCCTAAAAATGATTAAAGAAAATTTAAAGGATCACTTTGTTGATTGTCAGTCAGGGTCCTTTTTTCTGGATCTCGTAGATATATTGATAGATAACGACTTGAAATGAATATTAAATATAGGTTTATAATTACTTACATTTGACTTTATATTTTCTGTTGATGTAGAATCGTTTTCAGGGACAATATTAAATTACATAGAAATAAGCACACCAAAAGTTAGTGATGACATCATTATCATATCTCCATCGTCAAAGTCTCCAAAAATTTGTATGCTAAAAATATAGTTCTTATACATTCGTACTTAATATTATAAATGCGAAAGTCTGTCTGAACCACTGAACCGATTTTAATGAAATTTGGTACAGATATATTATAGGACCCGAGAATAGACATAGGATAATCTTCATCCCGGAAGTCCCTCGGGAACGGGAACTATTAATCCACGCTTAGAAAGTTGCGGGCAAAAGCTAGTTTTAAATAAGTAAGATATTTTGTTAATAACTTAGATCTAAGTTAGCAATGGTGTTTTTAGGAGTCAATGAACCAAACGCACAACGATAAAACAAGGTACGGCATAAATTGTTTTATTTTGTTATCTTCGCAAGATGAGCTAGCCTTACAGTCACCTGAAGTAATAATGACATAGCATAGGTTATTTACAACCAGTAGTGTCAAATGTACTTTAGCAATTGTGGAGAAATGTGCCGTTGCTAAAGCATTCCTTTAGTGAAGGATGTTTAAGAATACGCATAAAGCCAAATTATCAATCTAATATTTATGATTTTAAATGAAAAAAATCCAGACGAAATCTTGTGGTCAAATATAATTATTATGAATAACTACTAGTTCACATTTATCAGAAACATAAAATAATAACAATAAGAACATAAAATAATAATAATAAGATTTTGGTTTGCTGGTAGAGAACTCATTTTTGGGTTAAGCTCGCCATTGTACATAAGTTTTTTTTGTTTTGTATTTTTTTTGCTTTGTCTTTATATTTTATGTTTATTGTGTGCAATAAAGAATATGAATATGAATATAATAACTTTTCCTCGTAAAAATAAACTTACATTTTATAATCATTTACTTTTTTTATTACAATCATCAACACCGACAAAAAGTTGATAAATATATTTATACAAAAGTAAGATTTTTCATTGGACATTTTCGTAATATTCTAGGTATCCCAAATTACCTTAAAATGTTCAAATAAACTGAAAAAGTGGCATTAGTACATGGCTCAATTTGAACCCGTTATCACCTACATAAAAAGTGCCTCCTTAACCACTGACTCCTTACAGACAGCCCTTATTTCAACTACCATTAAAACTTTCACCTTAAAGGTATGAATAAACTCATAATATTGAATGTTCATTGTTTAACAAAAGCTCCGGTTCCCAGACAGAGCAGTAATATTGATAAGCGATAGTATTGAGAACCAATGTTAACATTTCCGTATTTCTTATCAGCTGATCGCGGATGTGTGATTACCACCTGTCCGCTCCGTGGTAGTGTGCGGTGACCTTTTGAGCTTCGTGTGTCAAATGTGAGCTTCTGCTATTAATAATGGTATGACCTATAAGGAATTCCACTTTTTTAGATAGAATGCAGAACATTCTAACTCTAGACTTATTCTGACAAAAATGCAGTAAAAATTTTTCTTTTGATGTCTTACGCTCAATTTATTATAGTATGGTGATATATTCTGTGTTTATTTCTGTGCGGGATCCTAAACAGCTAAATACTTTCCCCGAATACTTAGAGCTTTATTGGTCAGCGCTTTTCTGGTGGTTACCACTATTGATTCTGGCTTCCAGGAGTTGCAGTAGTGAAATACTGTGGCAGGATTGTCTCAATTTTTTTTTTATTATTTTTTATGTATAAGCGAATGATGCAACTGCAACTCGTAAAAGCGAATGATATTCCTGTGGTTAAAACGCCTCCCATGCAAACTGAGCTATGCACACTTATTGTAGAGATGGTTTATTTGGGATATAAATCTGCTAGGTTTGGTGGTGAAATAAAGCTAGAAACATAGAATTTGAATAGTAGGTAGTTTCTTCTATAAAATGTGAAGCTTTAGTGGAACTAATTCCCTAAATTAGGGGATGAAAGTTTCTATGAAAATAGATGGACCAATCCACAGTAAACGGCTAGCATGTAATATAAAAGCAAATCTGGAAACCACATGATCAATACAGCCTTAAATAAATGCATCCTTATAATAATCCATCAAAATATTGCTGAGAAACACTTATTTGACTATTATCCAATTACCTATTTTCTTAGATATTAAGGCGGATGCGGTCGGAAAAATCATATTTATATTGTTACAAAGATGGTACAGGAACTTGATAAACCAGGAAAGATCCGTCCGAAACTAGTGTTATTGTGTTTAGAAATAATAGACTCGTGATACTTTAGTGGTTCAAGCCTCCGTCTGTCATGGCTGTGGGTTTGAATCTGACCATGGAACAACATGAGTTCAATTTGTAGGTATTCTCTAAAGACATCGGTGAAGGTAGAAAGAAAGAAAGAAGAATATTTATTTGGCACAAGTAAATACACACAGTGCAGAAAACCACATGCTACACAAAAGCTCAAGTCTTCTCTGCATGAGAAGAGGCTTGTGTGGTTACTACAAGCGATAACAGACCGCAAAGTTGTGACAGTTTGACGGGCATTCGAAGCCAGAAAGTCTGACTAGCCAAACCAAGGGGTGTCGTAACGCCCAGTAACTGGGTTGTGGAGGTCTGATAGGCAGTTGCTTCATGTATAACACTGGTATCCAGCTGAATCCTGGTTAGACTGGAAGTCAAGCCTAGGAATCAGGGAAAGGTTAGGGAGATGATGAATCGATAATTAATAAATTACCTTCCCTCAGTCTATTTACATAATATCAATCTAAAATAATGGATGACCTCCCCAGGTCAAAAATCAAAATAACTTCAAAACATTAAGTGCATCAATGTAAAACTTTCAGGCTGATAACTTGGTAGGCAGTATATATTATATGTGGTCGTCCCGAGCGAAGCTCAAACGGTTCCGCGCACGCGCCGCGAGAGGTGCGCTTTGTGCAGTGTGATCTTAGATCAATATGCAGTGTATGTGCTAGTCAACCGAGGAAATATGGTGAGTAGTGTGGATTTTCTTTTGTTTTTAAGATTTTGTGTCATGTGGAACATAGTGCGAAAGATTGGGATAAAATTTTCATATTGTTTTGTAGTTGTGGAGGTTTTTGTTTGTTGATAGAAGTTCGATGATGTGCTTTTGTGCAACATTTGTATTTTTAGTGAAGAAAAACAAAAATTTAATAAGTTGACTTAATTTGTAGAAGTAAATAATGAAGCTGAAATATCTAAGATTTTTTAGTCCTTAAAAAGAAAAACCATGTGAAAAATTTTTTGTAATGGCACAAATTATTTATATTACGTCCTTGTGAAATTCTGATATCCAAAACAAATATTTTATACTTTGCGTAAGATAGTCAAATATTTTTCAGTGCCATCCTTCAAACTTAATGCTATAAATAAATTTTCATAATAATAAAGTCCCATTATAATATTTCCAATGCCATAACATAAATCTATTAAGTTTGGCGAAATTTCTGTCAATAACTCAAATCGATGACCACACAATTGACACCTTCGCAATCGTTTTTCCCAAAAAAATATCAGATTACCATTTCAATCAATCTTCAAATTTCATAATCATAATAAAATATTCCTAATCAATGTCACGATCTCAAATAAAAATAGTGTTTGCAAAGCTTCATACTTAATTGATTTATTATTATATAAAACTTTTTGTACCTATTTACTTGATTGCATAGAATAATATTAGCTTTGTACTCAATTTAATGTAGTATTGTGATTTTGAAAGTAGGTTAGTACATAGTGTAATTACATAAGGTTGACCTGGCATTTGTTTTAGTCTAACGGTCAACTTCTAAAGTCTAGGAAAAAAGCTATCAGTTGTTAGACCGAAAATATTATCTTGTCTTGGTAGATATCTAGAAAAAAATGTAACAGTTCTCTATAGTAAAATATTAACTAATCTCATATAGGATGGCCGAAATAATAATACAAAATCTGTAAAGGTTAGAAGACCTGACATTTACATTGATTATTTCGACTGTGTTCGGATTCGAATTATTAACATCTCTAAATAAACATTATACTAAAAATATGCTCAATAGATTAAAGATGCTTCAAAATTAAAATGCAAGATTCCTCTCAAACAAACATAGTAACAATTATACATATATTTATTGGATTATCAGACTTACAATACAGCTATCATACTTTGACAATCGTTACGGGTGGTCAGAAGCCAAGAATTCTGACCAGTCTAACCAAGGGGTATCGTGTCGCCCAGTTACTGGGTTGTGAAGGTCTGTCACTCTACGTAAAACACTGATATCCAGCTGAATCCGGTTAGGCTGGACGCTGACCCCAACATAGTTGCCTAAAGGCTTGGGAGATGATGATGACATACAGGCTATCATACGGTAGCATAATCAAAACATATGTAATACAAACCGAGCAAATTAAATAAAAGCTCAAAAGGAGCCAAATAGTTCGCAAAATTATAGTTCGCAAATGATAATTGAATAACGGTAAGTAGTTATTAGGATGCAACGTTGTAACAAGTGAAATAGTGAAGCTGCGCATGCGTCGCGCCGGAGGACAAAGTTACGCAACGAAGGCCGCCGCGCAAAGGTCACACCTTCGAACGACAGATTTGACCGGTGGTAACTGGAATATAAGAATTACGCTTTCCAATTTATTTTATTATATTTCTTGGTAGATTTGAAAATGGAACGTTGGTGGTTGACTTATTATTTTTGCCTAAGGCATTAAGTCCGTTTGTGCATAAAGCGTAAATAAATAAATAAACGTTAATTCATTGGTGCGCTTTTGAGATGTTTTGATTTTGGGGTCAGGATATTTTTATACCTAATCTTTCTATATAATGAGAAATAAATAAAAATGAATCGCTAAATGTGATGCGATGCGCAAATCTCGAAAACACCAGGGTTTATTCAAAAGCTTTTATGAAGAAATAAACATACGGATAGTTTTCAAATTAGGGAAAATCTTAAAATAGTTATTTCTATTTTATTTTAACGTCAAACTAAGACAAAAAAAGTTAAAAGTGCAATTGTTTATTTCCATTAGACCATGAAGGCACTTTAGGATGCCAATTACATTTAAAAATAGTTGATTCTAGTCGCCCATTCCAAAAGGTTGTTTTATATGGAAAAGAAGACCATACAGTTAAGGTCTGTCAAGTTCTAATAGTTACCGCGGCCCCGGAACATAAAGGGCAACCAAAGGAACAAGGGTGGGTTTTATATAGTCAGTAAAAGTCTGACACTCCCTCCCGCACCCCCAGGGCCGGCAGGGCAGAGTCAGGGCGGGAGAAGTCATTTGATGATTTAACATCCTTAAAAAAAAGTTCTGTCAGACAAGCTAGTTATCAAATAAACATATACTTCTATTTACACCTTAGAGGAATTATGATTAAGTACTTCATTAGCGCAAAGTTTGTCTGAATTTATCAGACGATGCACAAATACAATATAATGACAGGTATTAATATCTACTATCGCTCAGAGAATTAACTATGAGTTCCGTCAGCCGTGACTTTGAAACGGCGGCATTTTGATACATACGTGCAATACAATACTAATAACTAAGTATTTATTTAAATGAATTTATTATTAAATAGCTGATCCCGACAAAACATGTCAATCCAATTTATATTGATTTCACATAAAAAATCGAACATAAATTTCACAGAAAATGAAATGTTAACTTTTCGGAATTTAAAATATTTGGGCGACATTTCCTGTACTTGATAAGAACTTTCCTCAATCAACAACGATAGTTACAAATATAAAACCAGTCGAATTAGTTTAGCCATTCCTAAGTTTTGTACTTAGCAATACCTACAACAATAAATTTTTACTTATATCGACAAATTATTGACTTAAAAATACGTCTACAAATATAAGATTTTCTAAAACAAACCATTGAATAATTAAACTTAGACAAAACAACTTCGAAAATGTTACTACAGCGATTCTTATTTCGATAGGTTGGATTTTTACTTACATCGACCAATTATTGACTTAAAAATACGTCTAAAAATATAAGAGTAATTAGATTTTCGAAAACAAACCATTGAATAATTAAACTTAGACAAAACAACTTCAATAATGTTACTTCAGCGATTCTTATTTCGATAGGTTGGATTTTCACTGACAACCACTGACTTATGCGGTGATCTTTACCCCCAAACGCAACATATTATAGTACTGTAAAGTTTACCGAATGTAACTTCAAATGTTACCGACGCATTTCGTATTGAGAGATGTGCTGAGATTTGCTTGTCCGATTAAAACCAGCTGTCAAAGGTAGTTTTCTAACAGCTAAATCATTATTATAAATCTACATAAACTTAATACTTTAAAGCTGAAATTTGTTAGTTAGGTTAAACGCGCTAATCTCGGGAAATATTGGTCCTAATAAAAAAATGTTTTAGAGTTGGATAATTCATTTTTTTATAAAGGGAAATCGCCGTGTATGTCAGAACTGTAGAACTTCCTTTTTTTAGCTAATATTTATTATTATGAGCCTGAACTTTCCCACTGCTCCCTACTCTCTTTTAATTTCTCTCTACATAGAGCTATTTGAGAACGATTAGCCCATTAGAGGCAGGATAAAGATTATTTGCAATGCGGGTGGCACCGCTGGGACAGTTAGTCTACTTCAACTCTTAATGAATGGCCTTTGTAGAGACAGTTAGTCTATATTAATATTATTAAGAGGTAAAATTTGTAAGTTTGTAGGTTTGTAAGGTAGGAGGTAATCTCTGGAACTACTGGTCCGATTTGTAAAATTCTTTCAGTGTTAGATAGCCCATTTATCGAGGAATGCTATAGGCTATATACCATCACGCTACGACCCACGGGAGCGGAGCAGTAACAAAAAATGCGGGTGAAGCCGCAGGGGACAGCTAGTCATAAATAAATGACAAAAGACTAAAATGACAAATGATTAAAATGACATGACATGGGATCATTTCTGAAGTGAATAACAATTTCTGGCCTATGAAATATTAAGTGTTTTATTAATGTCGTGTTGTTATTGTGATATATCTACGACAGTTAGTTATAACGCCTACGTAAAATGACAACATGGCCGAAGATTGGAAACACTACCTTTAAGATTTTGTCATCGGTCAGTCTAAAATAAAAATTAAAACTGTCAAATAAGAATTTATTTTTAGCAAAGTTCGATATTTAAAGTTTACGAGAGCATTACGCTGCAATATAAATGAAAATAGGTTATACAAATAACCATAATAAAAATAAACCGGCCAAGAGAGTGTCGGGCCACGCTCAATGTAGGGTTCCGTAGTTTCCCGTTGTCACAATAAGTGTTCCTACTTATAAGTTAAAAAAAAAGGCTATTTGTTACGTTGACATACTAAGTACGCAGAAATTATTACATTATATATGTACAACCTTTTTGTCTTTTTTGTACAAGAACTGTTCTTTCTATCAAGTTCAAAATAATTTTCCTAGAAAGTACTTATAAAGTTCTACTTTCCAGATTTTTTTATATTTTTTAAACCTATGGGTCAAAAGTTAGAGGGGGGGGGGGGGACTCTTTAATTTTTCCTTTTGGAGCGATTATTTCCGATATTATTGACATTATCAAAAACTGATTTTAGTAAACCCCTTTTCATTTTTAAATACCTATCCAACAATATATCACACGTCAGGGTTGAAATTTAAAAAAAAATCACTTCCCTCTTTACATATAGGGGGGCTACCCTAATAAAACATTTTTTGTTTTACCACATTGTCGGCGTGGTTGATATATATATTGGTACCAAATTTCAGCTTTCTAGTGCTAACGGTCACAGAGATTAAGCGAGGACGGACGGACAGACAGACAGACATGGCGAAACTATAAGGGTTCCTAGTTGACTACGGAACCCTAAAAAGGGTTATTCTTATACTTATCAGAAACGAGATTCCGCTAAGACGATAGTTTTATATTTAATTTGCCGAGGATTGTTATAAAAAAAAAGGTTCAAGTGCTAAATAAAAAAATAATAATATTGCCAAAACATTGCCCTCAAATAGTCACAATAAGATGACACAATTTCCTAATTGTTATTAAATTATACGTCCTTGCTTTGACCACTATTAGAAACCTACAACCGTTGCACCACATTAAATGACCATCTTTGTCATTTATGACACATCAGCTCCATATTTTCATGGTCATTTATACCACAGTGACATTGTAAACTTTATTCGTATTCTGCATATCTACGTAAACATGCATTTAAACAAGTTTCAAAATATTATCAGGTCGAATAAAACTATTGTTTGGACAAAGGAATTTTTAAATCGATCGAACATAAATATATAAATATTTTATATTTGTATTATTTAAATATAACCACGTGCCAAGGTTATGTTACGCAAACTATGATCGTCACTTTACAGAAAACGTCACCGTAGAATTCATTTACATAGATACACGAAACGCTTTTGTGATCTAAAATAAAATGTTTATTATTTTGGTAAACTTATATGCAATGTTTGCAATATTAAATCATTTGTTACTTTTTTTGAGGATAAACTCTGTGAACTAAACAAATTAAAAACAAAAACACTGTAATATCAATTGCGCCCATTGTCCAATCCGTACTTCCGTACTAATATTATAAATGCGAAAGTAATTCTGTCTGTCTGTCTTATCTTCACGCATTAACCACTGAACCGATTTGAATGAAATTTGGTACAGATATAGTTTGGGACCCGAGAAGAAATCCCCCGGGAACGGGAACTATTATTCCACGCGGACGAAGTCGCGGGCAAAAGCTAGTGTCAAATAAATTCTAGATCCCCTATAAACAATGAATATATTTACCCAATATTATTTATGAATAAAATTAATATACATGATTAATTAACTCTCTTTCACTTGCGCTTATGGTTACTGCATCCTCGATAAATGCGCTACACAAACAAACTAACATTTTTTAATCGGTCTAGGACTTTTAGAATTTATTCTTTACAAACCTAATACAAAATCTCACCTCTTTAAGACGTTACTAGTTGAAAATAAACATAAACTAAACGATAGTGTCTTAACCTTTTGTCGACCAACCGACAGCCGGCTGTCGGGCTGCTATTGTCTTTCTATTGTGTCTCAAATCACGTGTGTTCGAAAGATTAATTTGAGCAATGTGATATTTAATCACATTGCTATAGCAATTACATCTATCTATATCAAGCTCAATACAGTAATATGTCTGTATGTCTGTCTGTCGGTCTGCTACTTTGCATTCAGAACGCGACGCAAGTTTCAACAATTTGAAGAAGCCTTTTAATATTTGTAAATGTGAACAGATATCAACCGCAAACCAAGGTTGTGTGTTACGTAAATTTGTCATTGGTCACTCAGGAATGTATTAATTAAAACATATTTAAGTAATGATGCTATAAAATGTGATTTTAGAGTTCAGTACCAATAGAGTGAATATAGATCCTATTACTAAGACTCCGTGCCCGCCTGTTTAGTCAGTAAAAGTCTAACACGCCCTCCCGCCGCACCCAGGACGGGATCAGCCATTTGATGATTTCCCACTCCCCAAATAAAAAAAGTCGTTCTGTTCATCTGTCTGTGTGTGAATATTATCTGTCATCAGGCTGAATCTCGTAAACTCTGAAAACTGGACAGTGATGATGTATTTCTGATGCCGCTATAACAATAAATACTAAACACAGAATAAAAATTATATTTAAGAGATTGAACGTGACTTTTGCTTGTTAATATTGACACGGCACTCTGTGCGCAAGTCTGACTCGTACTTGACAAGTTTACTTGGTATGAACATCGGTAATTAACTCGTAATTATCAGATAGCAATTATAATTATCGATCTTTATTAGCTTGGGTTTGGCATAATTATACATTATAAAAGGCTTAGAAATATTGAATGGTTTGTTGAATTGTATTTATTATAAAGGAAATACCAGGTCATTATATATTAGTAACATAAACTCAGTTCAATAGATATAACACATAAAAATAACTAATCAAACTCAATAGGCTTACCATTCATAACATAAATAGGGTAAATGCTATTTAATATTATAAGTATAAATAAATCTTGCAATGTGAAGTAAGCTATTGAGTAATTTTATTGAATCATTAAACATAGAGACATAAAATTGGATAATAGCTTAGTATCATAACTTTTGCGTTAATATAATACATATAATAAAAGAACAGACCTTTTTTTTGGTGAGTGGGAAATCATCAAATGACGTCTCTCGTCCTGGGTGCGGCGGGAGGGCGTGTCAGACTTTTTCTGACTAAAACCCACTCATGTTCCTTCGGTTGCCCTTTATGTTCCAGGGTCACGGTAACTATTATAAACATTCCGCAACCCAAGAACAGGCCTATTGGTTCAAGTGAAGTCATAGATACTGAAGCTAAAAACATACATTTTGCTAAATAAAGCAGGCCGCACATCGGGCATACATTTGTATCTCGATAATTGTGGCCCACATTTGCTACGCGACACACGCACACTAAGGACACATTTGTAGCGAGCGTATATCATACATTTGTAACAGACGAACGTTTGTTTGTGGACCTTGTGGAAACTAAGAACCAATTTCCGTGCGTTCAAGCGCTTTTGCCATACCTATTATTGGAATCAATCGTAACAGCTCACATTTTAGGACCCATTAATTTTAGCTTGTTATGGAGGGAAGTAGAAAACATATTTTTTCTTACTCCTCCGCTGTACTTTTCTGAATAATTTCGTTGCGGGATGCAAGACAGTTGATTCGCTTCTCCGGGACTTGCCGTGCTTCATTGCTCGGCGCTTTTCTGGCGGAGTCCACTGTTGATTCTAGCTTTCAGGAGTTGCAGTGGTTGGGAATAGTGTTGTGGGATTGTCCCATACATTTGTAAAAACAGTAAGCAAAACGACAAAAAAAAACTAACTAGTCCGAGTTAGATTATCAAAAAATTCTGGAAACGTAAGTATTTTAGCTTTTTTCTCGTAAACGGAAAATGACGATGTTCCAGTGCGATGAAGTTACGCGTGACGTCCACCGAATTACAATTTTTACTGTGAGGTCACAAGCCCCGACTCTGAAACTTTTATGGTCTTTTTTATCTTTGTATTTTTTATTAATTTGATCAAGCGAAAATTTTTTTCCATTATTTTTGGAAGGTCTAACGTGCTAAGTAAACAGAATTCCATTTTTTTTTCAATGTAGCTGTCATCTATATTTTGGCGTGGTAAATGTTTGATATGTATTGCATGTGGCGCCGATGTGTGGCCTGGTTTGGTAGTTTATTATATGATAGACAGGCGAACTAAGAAACGATTTCAGGAAATTCAACCTTTAAAAGAATAAAACAGGGGACACAAGTTTGTATAAAACAACAAGTAGATAATGTGCAAGATGCCTATTGCTTCTAGAAGCAATAATTAACTAATTAATAAAACAAAACTGCGATTCAAAATAGGCTTCATACTTTACAATTGTATGCAATATTAACAAAATGGCTTACAAAACAAAGTGTGCAAGTGCATTCAGTGTGAAGTTCTAATGTCTTGTATTTGACCTCAGCTTACAAAACGTTATTATGATGTGTCAGGCGTAAAATTAAATAAAAAGTTTGCTGCTTATAGTGTGTTAACGTGTATGATGTATTAAAAGCTTATTGCATATAATATTTAAGTGATTACAAAATGCTTAAATAGTTATTAATGTCAAAAACTTTAAAGACTAGTTTAACGAAAAATAATCGACTTAAATTAATACAAGATGGAGAATCAACGGGCTTGTTGCTCTAGTGGTAAGTGACCCTGACTGCTAAGCCGGAGGTCGTGGGTTCGATTCCCACCCAGGACAAACTTTGTTTGATGAGCATGATTGTTTGTTCTGTGTCTGGGTGTAGTTTATCTATAATACGTATGTATTTAAAAATTATATAAGAAAGTATGTATATCAGTTGTCTGGTTGCCATAGCACAAGCTCTGCTTAGTTTGGGATCAGATGAACGTGTGTGAGTTGTTCCAAAATATTTATTTATTTAAATACGGAACAACTGATTCATTCAAACTTAAGTTCAAGTTTAAAGATCCCACAGTTCAAACATTCCATTTTTTTCTTTTGTAATTATGGGTATTATGGGGTGAGGAAAGTAATTTATTTGTAAATGTGTTACACTAAATGTTCGTGAACTTGATTAGCTTCCATTTCCTAATTAATTTTAATTTGTATTATGTTTATATACTCTTTTGACGGAAATGGTTTTGACATTATATACATTCTTCTGTTCAAACTTAACAATGTACAAATAATAATGTTGTAACAACATTATTTTAAAAGAGTAAGTATGTAGTTTCTTGCCCATTCTTCTTCATACGAATCAACTTTTTGGAATGGACAACTAGATTCATTTTTCTTTGTTTTTGACGTTCAAAAGTGCCTTTTAAATGGTCTATTAGAAATAAATGATTTGAGTTTGAGTTTTAGGTATTTTGTTTGAGGAAAGCAACATATTACTTAGCGATATTTATTAAACATACTTATAAACTCACATACACAAAGAACAAACTCTGAACAAATACCGGTAGATCATACAAATACTCGTCCCGTGATGAACTCAAAGCAGAAACAAGCAGGGCACCACTGCGTGAAGATAAGAAGTATTCATAATTCTCATACTCCTATTTCATAATTTAATATTCCTTATCTTATATCCTACAACTGTTCATTGTTAATGAAACAAAACAGTATTTTTTCAGCGGTAAATACATATTTTCATAAACAATAGACGTAGAGGAATGTTGCGTACGTATGTTATATCTTGTCTATAATGCTGGTGTTTGTGGTCCAAGTGATAACATTTTTGCTGTTTTGAATCATGCGTATGTGTAATATTGTTTTGTCTTAATATCTTCCGTATTTTATGTTATACATTTTATGAGACTTTGAAGATTAAAAGAGTCGTGAATGTTTCCTTGATAAATAATAAATAAATATATACTGGGCAACTCACACACGGTCATCTGATCCCAAGCTAAGCTCTGCTTAGAGCTTGTGTTATGGTAATCAGACAACTGATATACATACATAAATAATTTATAAATACATACATGTTATAGATATGATAAGATTGATGTTTCGTCACATTTTAAAATTCTAAAAGGTGTTATTATATCGTTGTCAAGTTTTACCGTGACCTAGGAAAATTTGAATTAGTATACATAGATTAATAAAGGTTAAAGTACAGATGCATAAATTAAAAAGAAATATAAGATAATGTGTTTTATATTATATAACATTTTCGTAACATGATGCATAATTATCCATATTGCACAAAAATTACGAACATATAATAAAAAAACCACATCTTATCCTAGATTTCGTAATGACATTACACTCTTAGCTGATTTTAAAATATTATTCGTGACCTCAGAGCAGCTACATGCATTAACACAAGACAAAATGATGCGATTATCGATATAAATCATGTTAGCACTACTAAAACGCCGACTAAAGGTCAAAATGTGTTCAAAAATTAATAAATACATAGTCGTACATGTATGCTGCGTGTTTACAACATAATTTATCATAAATTAATAGTATTTTGAGAACAAATATGAATTAGTTATCATTCCTTGTTGAAGGTTTGTTTTGATTACTCAATGTTGTTGGCGCCACAATAAATACTGGTGTATGTTTACTAACACCAGTATTTATTTATTTAAACTAAATCGTTAAAATTATGCTTGCTACTAGCGGAATTATTGTATTAAAATTTGGGGTACTCAATATCATGATTATACAGAAGGCATTTCCTAAGAATTTAAATAATAATATTATAAATAAACTTTTAAGATTTCGTTGCTATACAACTAAACACAATTTGTATCGTCACATTAATAGCAAAAATCTTCCTAATCAGAAAAAAATATATTTATTAACACCTCCACATCTTATTTATCGCTCAAAATAGCATATTACTAAACCCGCTGCCGCCTTTGTCTTAAGCCCCAGATTGCAATGCACGCCGCATGTATACGCAAAACACGTCCTACTGTAGAAGATGCAACACAAGATAGTTTTGTGTAGTACGCTTTGTTTAGCTACCTGACATCGTACGCTCGGGTTCACGAGTTATTTGAGTTATTTTGTATTTAAATGTTTAATTTTATGTAGTTGTTAGGTCAAAAAAGAGAGAATTATACTTTTTTTCCGTCTATTTTAATTATCCATATATCTATACATGAAATTGACTTGCAGTTAAAGTTGCAGAGAGAAGCCATAATTCATTTTTAGGGTTCCGTACCTCAAAAGGTAAAAACGGAACCCTTATAGGATCACTTTGTTGTCCGTCTGTCCGTTCGTCCGTCCGTCTGTCAAGACCTTTTTTCTCAGAAACGCGTCGAGATATCAAGCTGAAATTAATATCACTTACTCAGGTCTGCTATCTCTTAAAGCAGTGAAAAAATCAAGTTTCTAAATCAACGCAATAAAAAGATACGGCGATTTACATTGCATATTTAGACATTTGCAAGGGAATCAAAACCTATAGGGTACTTCCCATTGACCAAGAATCATGAAATTTGGCAAGAAGCAAGGTCATGTAGCACAAGTAAAGGGAAAACTCCGAAAACCGTAAATTTGTAGTTAGTTCACGTCAGGCGTCTGTCTGTCCGTCCGTCTGTCAAGAGCCTTTTTCTCAGGAACACGTCGAGATATCAAGCTGAAATTAATATCACATACTCAAGTCTGCTATGTCCCAAAGCAGTGAAAAAATCAAGTTTCCAAATCAACGCAATAAAAAGATACGGCGGTTTATACTGCATATTTAGACATTTTCAAGGGAATCAAAACTCAAAACCTATAGGCTACTTCCCATTGACCTAGAATCGTGAAATTTGGCAAGAAGCAAGGTCATGTAGCACAAGTAAAGGGAAAACTCCGAAAACCGTAGATTTGATGATATTTCACTAAAAAAACAAATTAACGGAACCCTCGTTGCGCGAGTCCAACTCGCACTTGACCGGTTTTTTTTTTTTAATATAAAGTTTTTTTTGTTTTAAATTTTTGACAACCAAGCGACTGTCGGCTATCGGGCTGCTATTGTCTTTCTATTGTGTCTTGAATCGCGTGTGTTTTGATTTTAATTTAACAATCAAATGTGATCTCAATCCGTACTTCCGTACTAATATTATAAAGGCGAAAGTAACTCTGTCTGTCTGTCTGTCTCTTCTTCACTTTTGGTACGAATATAGTCTGGGACCCAAGATAGGACATGGGATAGTTTTCATCCCGGAAATCCCCCGGGTACGGTAACTAAGATTACACGCGGACGAAGTCGCGGGCAAAAGCTAGTTGTAAATAAATATTCGTAGTTCTGTATCACAGGTTATGCTTTATGGTATATTGGCCTTTAACGAAGTGACGTGCAAAATTTATACTGTACTTAATTATGGTATATTATTTTTGGATAGGGATGAAGATTACCAAATAATAATTAAAAACTTGCAAAATTAATGTGACAGTGGTGTTTTCAAATGGTTACTTAAAAACGTGATTAATTTGATTTTTTCCACCTTATTTGATATTTCAAAATAATTATATTATTATTAAGGCTCATTATGGGACCTAGACCTTTTAATTTTAAACGCTATAAGTATGATAAACTTTATCCTAATTGGTTTCTTGCAATAGCATTGTTGTATATTTCTTAAAGTTGGTAAAAAAATATTCACTAATCATTTTTTGTTTTTTTTTAATAATTACTAAGCCTTACAACATCAAAATGTTGACCGCAACTAATGCATAATTAAATTATTTTTCCTTATTATTTAATCAATTATTGAAATAAGTTTTTTTTGGTTTACTTCATTTTAAATTAGATTTCAATAAAATAAAAATATGATTGAGAATTATATCTAACTAGCTACCCCATGGTTTTACCTAGTGTCTAGTGGATTTTTGCCTGACTATACAAAAAGATTTTTCCAAGTTTTAACAAAATTTATTCAGATTTTCTTTGGAAGAGTCACCCTCATTCTGAAAGTATGTGTCCTCATAAACCGTCCAATTAAAAATTATTAGGTTTATTTTATTATCAAAAAATAATTGTTTGAACATTGAGCTTATGCAGATCCACCCTATAATTTTCAATCTATCTCTGTATCAAAATTTAGAAAGAAAATCGTAAAAAATGTAACGCACTTTTGCAACTTTTTATATTACTAGTGGAATTTCTTATTTGAGAATGTATATTTTATGAACACCATTTTTTTTTGGTGAGTGGGAAATCATCCAATGACTGCTCCCGTCCTGGGTGCGGCGGGAGGGCGTGTCAGACTCTTACTGACTAAAACCCACTCATTTTCCTTCGATTGCCCTTTATGTTCCAGGGTCACGGTAACTATTATAAACATTCCGCAACCCCGGTTTATAAACACCATCGTCCTCGCCTGTACACAGTTTCACAACCAGTAGCTCAGCTGACGTGTTTATGAAACTGATTGACAGTGTTATGTACAAGTGGAAAGTTCGACTTATTGTATTAACTTTGTACCACAATATTGAAAATGAATCTTTTTGTATAATCATATATTGCTTTGTGTTAAATATGTTTAAATATAATATAACTAGCGACCCGCCCCAGCTTCGCACGGGTATTAAGCATGTATACATATAAACCTTCCTTAAGAATCACTCTATCTATTAAAAAAAAACCTCATCAAAATCCGTTGCGTAGTTTTAAAGATCTAAGCATACATAGGGACAGACGATAGCGAATAGAATATTTTACGTATTCTACTAAAAACATAATCACTGCGGTGATTTTTTCACTGCGATGATTCTTTTTGATGTCGTTCAAAAGTAGAGGATGGCGACTTTGTTTTAGACTCTGTAATGATTATATTTTATGTACTTCGCAAAGGTCGTTACCTTCAAAGTTAAAATTGACCATGAATTTTTAGAGTTCTTAAAAAGGTTGTATAATGGCTTTCTAGTTGACCGCAGAATTAAAGTATTTTGAGCATGCTAAATTGTGATTATAATTGTGATTATAAATAATTTTTATGACTTTCTGTCAGTAAGGCTGCTTGTTACTCTGCCTATTTTTAATCCTATGTGATTAAAATCTAGCTTATGTCTATCCCTAGGGTTCAAATTTACTCCGTACTCCGTTTCCCTCTGGTTAAGTGATAACGTAACAAACAGACAGATGTCTTCCACAGTTACAAAGTATAGACTTTGTAACTGTAAAAGGATATTAAGTTTTTTAAAATAAAGCTTCCATTCACCAAATTCAATGACATTACGTAATTAAAATAGGGATGGCGACAACTTAAAAAAAATGGCATTCTGTTTAGTCCGTCTGACAGATCGGCCAAAAATACGGGACACGTATATTTTGATTGATCAAATTAATAAAAAAATACAAAGATAAAGGGCAACAAAGTTCCGGAGTGGGGGCTTTTGACGTCATCGTACTGCAAAAAAATGTATCTGATCGTGACGTCATGCGCAACTTCAACGCACTGTATCGTCGTTATTCTTCGTTTACGAGAAAAAAGAAAAAATACGTGTCCAAATTTTTTTGATAATCTGTCTGACGGACTAATTACTTTTTTTTTGCCGTCTCGCCTATTCTACATAATTAAATTAAACTACATATCACATGTTTAACATCTTAATTAACTTAGATGATATTTCCTAATTAAAATAACACATGTTAGTATGTACTTTATACACAATAAATCATGTTTTTATCAGAAGCCTAGAATTTTGCTTATCTGACTACATCCTTTACAACATTATTTATTGCTAATGCAGTAAATAATAATATTTTACGTATTCTACTAAAAACATAATCACTGCGGTGGTTTTGAACAAGAAGTTCTTGAAACGAATTAAATAAATTATAAAACTTAATTAAAATGAATCTAAAAAAACCGTGACATTGAGAAATTATTTCTTTTTGATGTCGTTCAAAAGTATAGTATCACCAAACTAGAACAAAACTCCTAGCCTTAAGGACCGTTTGCATTATTATATTACTAGCTTTTGCCCGCGGCTTCGCTCGCGTTAGAAAGAGACAAAAAGTAGCCTATGTTACTCTCCATCCCTTCAACTATCTTCACTTAAAAAATCACGTCAATTCGTCGCTCCGTTTTGCCGTGAAAGAAAGACAAACATACAGACAGACAGACAGACACACTTTCCCATTTATAATATTAGTATGGATTAGTATGGATTATTATTTACAACCTGTACTTAGTAATTAACATTGATTATCGCAAAGACGAGATAGGCAAGTGACTGAAATTGGCTTTCTGATCTTTTATTCCAATGCTTATAAAATGACTAGCTTTCGCTCGCGGCTTCACCCGCGTGGATGTCGAAACTTTTACCTCCTTTTTGCCCATTTATCACCTTCAAAGTTGAATTTTTCTAAAATCTTTTCTTAGTGGATACTTATACTTTACCTTCCTGCCTTTAGGGTCAGTGATTTGGGCTGTATGTTGATATAACCAGGCGTCCGTCACTCGCTCAAGGCCACGCGTTTTATGCCTACCGCTTCGCGTATCGTCGACGATACAACGAACACCGGGCTGTCGCGCGCCCGCCTGAGTGCTCGCGCGTCACGGGTACAGCGCTGACTATCAAAATGCCGAAACCACGTAATTATTGCGTGATTATTGTGCAATTTCCCTGTTTCCCAATTCTCCTGTTTCCCTTTTGATTATTTATTAAAATTATTTACGCTGTTTTGGATATTTTCGACACTAAAATATAATAATCGGGAATTCAAGGAACGAAAAATATGCATCAGTGATTTTATTAAAAGAAAAAATATTTGATCAACAAATAAAAAAAATATTGTTTTTCTAAAACATTCGTTTTATTACCATTATCATCATACGTATAACCCTAGCAGATTTGCTGGACAACACGCACACACGTTAGTCGCGCGGCGGGCAAAAGAATCTCAACTCTCTTTGTGCGTACTTATGGTACATTTCTCCTTGCTGCAAACAGCTGGTATTATTATTATGATTTTGTAGGCTATTATAGCGTAGGTTTTTTCGTTTTTGTATTGGAGTGAAGTATCTGTTACGTAGTAACTATTTATTAATCTGTGATATAACCAACAATAGAATTCTCTGCCGGCGTCTGTTTCCAAAAGCATATAACCCGGATGTATTCAAGAGAAGAGTGCATAAGGATCTTTTGGGTGAGTTCGCTCCATCGTAGGCCCCGTCTATGCCCTCGGACTAGTCTGGGACCAAGAGCAAGCCCATAAGTTATTAAAAAAATATATAGTCAGTCATTATAGCATAGGTACGTAGATAATAATTAAACTATTCAAATATCTTTTTGTAATGTCTTTGATAAAATAACACCCTAACCAGTCTTTCCAATAGGTTAGGTGACCAATCTCTAACTACGCATTTAAGTAGCCCATTTATTATTTCTATATTTGGCGAGAAGTTTCGTCTCCGCTACATTGATTATCTACTTAATTGCGTTCATCAGTGTATGGCTACCTCTAATTATTTGTGATCCTACTTTTGCAATCTTATGAAAACCTGATAGGTCAGATTCGTATTTGGCAATGCGTAATTTTGCACATTTTGAATAGGTAGTATTGGTGAAATTATAGGGGTATCTGTTAGTATTTACAACTTTAGCTTAAAGGTCGTCTGAGCATCTTCTTATCCCTATACTTTTACTATTTCAATAGTCTTTTGATATTTTCTGTAATTGGATGTGACCATCTCTATCAAGATTTTCAACATGTGTAGGAAAATAAAAAAAACCGGCCAAGAGCGTGTCGGGCCACGCTCAAGGTAAGGTTCCGTAGTTTCCCGTCCGTCACAATAAGTGTTCCCACATATAAGTTTAAAAAAAGGCTTTTGTAACGTTGACATACTAAGTACGCAGAAATTATTTTGTACAACCTTTTTGTCTTTTTTTGTACAAAAACTGTTCTTTCTATCAAGTTCAAAATAATTTTCCTAGAAAGTCCTTATAAAGTTCTACTTTCCAGATTTTTTTCATATTTTTTAAACCTACGGGTCAAAAGTTAGGGGGGGGGGGACGCTTTGATTTTTCCTTTTGGAGCGATTATTTCCGAAATTATTGACGTTATCAAAAAATGATTTTAGTAAACCCCTATTCATTTTTCAATACCTATCTAACAATATATCACACGTCAGGGTTGAAATTAAAAAAAATATCTCTTCCCTCTTTACATATAGGGGGGCTTCTCTAATAAATAATTTTTTTCCAATTTTTATTTTACCACTTTGTCGGCGTGATTGATATACATATTGGTACCAAGTTTCAGCTTTCTAGTGCTAACGGTCACAGAGATTAAGCGAGGACGGACGGACAGACAGACAGACATGGCGAAACTATAAGGGTTCCTAGTAGACTACGGAACCCTAAAAATGACGTATTAATATTAGTTTTTATACTCGATTGCCAAGTGGACCGCTTTAAATATAATTGGGCAGAATTGGGTACTTCAATGTAAATAAACGTGACCATTGACTATGGGTCCTAATTGCGTTAAGTTAGTATACATAGAATAGAATGATGTATGTAGTTGGTACGTTAGGAAAAATATTAAAATAAAATAATTGCAGTAGTTTAGTAGAGGTGTAGGATTATAAGATAAATGAATAAAGATAGACTACATGCAAAAAGGGATACATGCAGAAACATAACAAAAAATTGTAGTAGTTCGATATTATGTTTTTACTCCCATAATAAACTTATAGTTTTACACACACAAAATAGGTATAGGTATCCAAAATAAAAATGTAGGTAATATCGCAAAGTTAAATATATCATGCTTACCGGTAATCAGGTAATTTATCATTATGTAACCTTATTATCGATATTTTTACCGAAAGTGACAGTGTGGTCAAGTCACTTTTTGAGTTATTTTTTCTTCGTAATTTTGATTACGTGAAAAAAACAAGAAGTGTGGAGATATTTCGACATAGGGACATAGTGACGTCCACTGAAAGGAATTTAAAAATAAACCAGATGGATCTGTTAAAAATCAGAAAACGCTACAAAATCATATTTTGTCTCTGTCTGGTGAAACTAATTAATTCATTTCAAATTAGAAGAAAATCATTCAATTTTATTTTATTCAAAATACAGTTTTTCTGCCCCAAAAGGGTAAAGGTAAGGTATAATTACTTATTACTTACTAATATTATAAATGCGAAAGTAACTCTGTCTGTCTGTCTTTCTGTCTGTCTGTCTGTCTGTCTGTCTCTTCTTCACGCCTAAACTACTGAACCGATTTGAATTAAATTTGGTACAGATATTGTCTGGGACCCGAGAAAGAACATAGGATAGTTTTCATCCCGGAAATCCCGCGGGAACGGGAACAATTCCACGCGGACGAAGTCGCGGGCAGAAGCTAGTATAAGCATAAAACTATAACATTGAATTATTTAGTGCTTTGTGTCGCTGTTATATTTGTATAGCTGATTAAATAAATGCTTATAAGTATTTAATTCATCTGTTTGTATAAGTACTATATAAGTTTAATTTGCTTATAAATGTACCCGCGTAACATAAGAAACTAGTATGGGGACAACATTTAAAATCTTTATAAAAAGGCTTATCAGTGTTAGTATATCCTTTTTATAGATATCCTTAACCTCTTAATACATTTTGTTCACAATTAAAAGTGTCATGATAAAATAAACACAAAAGAAAATTCAAAAAAATCTTCGCACAAATCCTATTGTTTTGACTGACCGTTATTATATGGTACAGTTATCATATATATTGTTGTGGCTGTTAAATAATAATTATTATGCAGAGTGAAATAATACTCAATTAATATTAAAGATCCTCTTAGGTGCATTTTGGATTTTTATTGACCAATTAGAAACATAATAACTATATTTTTTCGGAAAATGTATATCTTTTAAAAATATAAATTGCAAATTGCTTGATTGATTGTAAGATTAAGCTTTGAAGACTTTGTATTGCAATTAAATTGATAGAAAAAAAAAGCTTTTCACGATGAACACTAATTTTACGAAATCAAAATTTTATCCTGTTTGGTAAAAGGTCGTTAACCGCCACTTTTTATTTATTTTTAAATTCTTCGTACCTACCGACACGGACTTAGCTTTTTACAATAGGAATTCACGATCTTTAAATATTTAAAATAATAAATTTACACTGTAATTGGTTGGACCAGGACATCCTTCTTGATATTGTACTTTAATTGATAAAAACACTTATCGCAATTTTGCATGCCGCAAAATACTAACGCCTTTACTGCTTACAATATAGAGTCTATAATTGAATCGAAAATAATTAATAGAAGTGCGAATAAACGTGAATTTTCAATGTCAATTATTGAGCAAATATGTCAAAGGTGGCATGAAGTGTCGTCTTCACGGAAGTATAGGTTATGCACAAGCTAAAAGGGATTAAATGCTAATGTAGTTAACGTTTACATTTGCTTGTTTATATGATGTCACTGGCTTATGCAAAAAATAAGTTGGCGAGAAATTAATGATTTGAATATTGATTAAAAGAACCTTGAACTTTTATCGATTACTTCTAATTAGTTAGGGGTCATAAAATACCAGTAGCAGGCTAAAATGTGTCGTAAATTTTGAATTTAAGTACTGTTTTTTTCTAAGATGGCTTGGGAAGGCCCGATGATGTTGCTATGGTTTAATAATGTGGATGATCATTGGATTAATAAACCAGTTTTAGGATAGGTATGCTAAAACTTATCATATATCAAAAATAAATAATATTGCTTACAGATTAATACGTTAGAATAACTGTAAAAATACATTGTAGTTTTTCATTATTTTTTTTTTCATTTATATTATGAGGTATTAAATGTGTAAAATTAAATGTGTAAAATTTCTTAGCAGGTAACTAAGAGATTTTACACATAATTATAGCTTTTGCCGACTACCTAGTCTGTGAGGATATTTATATTCATCAGATTTTATGAGATAAAATTTTGGTAAAGGCATACAATATTTAATAATTATGTACATTATTTATTTATTTATTTTATTTATTTATTTTAACAGGTTCACCAACAATTGAATACACTTAAGATAATAAAGATTCTGCACATGTAAAATGATAAATAAAATAACAGTGTAACAATCACTTATAGGTAAACACCTCATATACATTTAGACATTACAGTACAAAATATATTATACATTGCTTCCTATTTTCTTATGAAAAAAATTACGTTATTAACTACCCAAAGTACTTCATAAATAAAATGGTCGATTAATAATGGTTTACACAACCATAATAAGACTTATTTGGTAGACTGGCCATAACGCTCCCACACCACGCTCAGGACAAGTGGTTAAAATGATGTAACCTATAAGCCCAGCCCAGTGGGCATAAGTTGCGTAATTTATTTGTTTATTATTTTTGTAATTACGTAAATCTAGTTTTTTTGCCTATGGCTATTTTGGATATTGATCTTGGTCCATATACTAGGTGTATTTTTAGTCTTGCTCAACCCGCTAGGAGATGATTCTATACATGAAAACAAACAACTTTTATTATGGGACCAACTCTGAAATCGCGAAAAAAATATCAGCTGTTTCTAAGAAAAGTTCAATGCCCTCCCGACCATAATGTATGAGACGGGTAATATATTTTTTTGAGATTACAGAGTTGGTTCCATAATAAAAGTGGTTTATTTTTATGAGAAGAATCATCTCCTAGCAGGTTGAGCAAGACTAAAAATACACCTAGTATATCGAAATTGGTGTAATAGTTAACGGCATAGGCGAAATAGAGAGACATAGTGTACCTATATAATATTTGTATGATCACAGGCGTAACTAGGTACAAACAAATAATTTAGGTTCTTAATTTTTCCAAAGCTTCCTCTGAAAATAATAACAATATTCTTAATAATCCTAACAAGCAGTTAATCCATTTTTTTTAAACCTTAATAAAATGTAAAATGATGTTTTTCGTTATATTTATTTACATATTTTCAAAACGATACAAAATGTAAAAAAAAACGTTTTTAGTATTTTATTTTAATGTTTAAAATAAACTATATTTATTTCATCAGCTAAGTATAATAAATTTAATTTAAAATATGCGCTTTAAGATCGTTGACCGTCCAGGTAGGTATAATTTCGACTATATCATAAATGTTTTATAGATAAACTTTTATGTCTTAAATTATAATTGCCATAATCATCCAAACTTCTATTCATAAATAAATTTTATTCATCACTTTTATGCTGACGCTAAATAAATATTTCCGTAAATAAAATATTGAATGTCTTTTAATTTTTGCAAAGTGTATACAATTGGTCATGCTTATGACCGTACATTCGTCGTAATCCTATTATAGCGTTTTAGGGTCATCTGAGGGTCATAATGGTCAAGTTTGCGAATCAATATGTTTATCGAAGGTAACATTTCTGGCGTGTTTACGCATAATTTGTGTTGCGGAATTTAGTCTTTGTGTGCTGTTTGAGTTGTATCGTACTTAAGGTTAATTAAATGTAAGTAGCTTAGCCTAATTTCATAGCACTTTACATTTAGAAAAGATTGGTTGTAAAATGAAAAATAAAATTTTTAGACAAGAACTCTCCTCCTTTAACCTTTCAACGACTGAGTGGCAGCCGGCTGTCGTGCTGCTATTGACTTTCTATTGTGTCTCGAATCACGTGAGCTCGAAGGTTCTAGGGCTGACTTACATTGATATAATAGCTGGCGCCAGCATCACTGGTCCTTGGCGCTGGATCAGCATTGTATCAATGTAAACATGTTTCAATCCAGTCCAGCATCCATTATCCAGCGGATTGTAACTTATTTATATTGATACAGTGCTGATTCAGAGGTCTGATCCTGTGTTTTTTTTTCTTGTTTATCATGCCTCAGATCAATTGAGCAACTAACGTTCTCCATTGTTCTGGGACAGAAACACGCCTTCGGCTAGCGCTGAAAACCAGCGCCGTGGACTCATGCCTGTGTACGGGCCCGGCATTATGCTGAGCGCTAGCCCTTTCGTGCAATAGGTTATAATATATTATTTAGTAAGTTCTTTTACTGTAAAACTTAGCACGAAAAAACTGTTTTTCTTTCTTTTTCTGTTGCTAGCGCCAGCTATTGTATCAATGTAATCAGCCTTTACGTGACACCCAATTTTCTTGTTTTAATCCGTTAAACACACGTGATTTGAGACAGAAGAAAGACAATAGCAGCGCGATAGCTGGCTGTCGCTTGGTCGTCGAAAGGTTAAACCATTTAATGACGCAACAAACATCTGATTCTAAAAGATAGCACTTTCATGACTCTTAATGTATATGAGTTTATGTTTTTAACGCGCCCGTGATACCTGAGGTGTTTTTTTTAAGAATTGGATATCATCAAATGACGTCTCTCGCCCTAACCGACTAAAACCCATCCTTGTTCCTTCGATTGTCTTTTATGTTCCGGGGTCGCGGTAACTATAAGAACTATTCTACAACCCATGGGCATTATAAATAAATAAAAAATAAAAAATAAATAATAAATCGTTTATTCATAATTTAGGTCACATTACAAAATAAATTACCATACAAATTATAAAACCGCACAATTGCACATTTACCTAAACTAGGTTAAAACCATTGGCCCTAGAGAGCACGTATAAATGAGGTGTTTATAGTGTAGAACCTTTTAACAAGATGAATAATTTTAATCGATTTTCTCTTAAGAGGTGAAAAAACTTTTGCGCGATAACTGAACGAAAATACATAGAGGTGTCAATGACATTTATTTTAAATTCAAATCAGTGTATATTCAAATCAGAGTAATATTTCATAATTTATCCGGTTTTAGGTTTAAATGACCGGACGCCGCAATAATTTACATTCCTACATATCATATAGTGGTGAAGATAGTGCAAAAATTTATTAACTTATGTCAAAAAGTAAGATAGAGGGCATAATCTTACTTATTTAATGTTTTTAAATCAAATGTGATATTTTATGTAAATTAATAAAATACCTTTCCTGCATCCGGGAAGATTCCGCAGTTTAATAAGTATTAAGATAAAAAAGAAATAACCGGTCAAGAGCGAGACGGAATTAGTCCCGTAGAGAAAAAAAATTAAGGCCACAGATGCAGAATAAGAAAATAATCGTATGTGCAAGTTCACAATTCGTTCATAGGAACGATATCTGTTCCTGGCAAGGGTAACATTTCAAGATAAATAAAGTTATTTCGCTGTGACAACTTTCTTTTTAATTACTTATTAATACTGTAATTTGTTATGACACGACAAAATCCACAAAAACTATTGCGTTCAAAATGATTCATCCAACTAACTGATTGACAAGCAAACTGCAATGATTATTCTTGTCAGTATATTTATTTAGACCATAGGTTCTCAACGTGGGCGATAACGCCCCCTTGTGGACGTTGAGACTTTCGGGGGGCAGTAGAAGGCCCAGAGAAAATTAGAGGGCATTGAGATGGCGTAGAGGGGGCATGGGTAGATAAAAATATAGTCTAAAAAGGCAATAAAATACACGCTAATCACGTACTAAAGTCAATCACGTCAAAAATAAGGTTGAGAAACCATGATTAGACGATATCGTGTCAGATTTTATAACGGCATAAACAGTTTTTATTCCACGTGTAACCTTTGTAACGTTTATTAAGTTATCTTGAAAAAAGTGCAAAATTTCCTCTGACCTCACGTCTCGACACTTACACAATAAAACCGATAAAATTCTTATAAAACCAGTTCCGATTTATTCATAAGTGACATCTTTGACCACCTGTGGCATTGGTTGAGGGTATTAATCGTAACCTTGGTGACTCTAGACTATGTAGGAGATGATTTAATTTTATTTATTTTATGATAAATAAAACCGCTGCAACCAATTAAATTAATTAAACAGACAAAAAAGAAACAAAAGGAAGTATTCTAAATATAACGAACTGAATGTATATGGTAATATAAAATGTGTAAGAATTACTTATAATATCAATGGTTACATAAATATGTTATATACCATAAATTCTGCTCTAAGTAAGAGTCATTGAACCTTTGAATTTTGTGTCGTCCTTGACCTCTTTGTAAATAAAATAAAAATTTATTTATTTATTTATTTATCACAATCACAACTACCATTACAGGCAATAACCCTAATGCGGCAGCGTAGTCTTTAGTTACATTCTGAATTTCTATTTACTAGTTATATGTTAGCATAACATAATACAAACAATGTTACCTTTGTGAATTCATTCAGATAGCAATTAAATAAATCTATCCTATCGGCAGTGTCATTCAGTGTATGCAAGGCTCGCGTCAGGGGGCTGAGCAGGTTAGTTCGCGCGCGTGGCACTGCTAACAACCAAAATGAAAAGATTATTACTTGAATAGTATTATTTTTTCAGGAGAAATATACAGCAAAAAATATATAGCAAACTAGCTATTTGCTACGTCTTTGCCCTTCAGTTTTCAAGCAAACTTTCATACCGCGTTTTATTGTTGAATTTACAAAAATGATTCTTAGTGCGTCATGAAGAGAAAGTACTGAGTTTTCATGAATTTTGCTTCAGTAGTTTCGACTGTACGTTGATTAACACTAACCATACTGTCACGTTAAATGTATAAAAATTAAATCTATTTGATTAATATCAATATTAAGAAGTATTTTGTATATTTGACCAACAAAAAAAACCAGGACCACAACGTGATCAAATTATGCTAAAACCAGTCAAAAACAAAGTGGTTTCATAATGCGATTCCAATGATTCAAAATACTTAAAATAAACATAAATACATAAATATGCAGCAACATAAGATCTCATATGCATAAGATCCGCTCTTGAAAATTAATAAGACTACAAAATATTAATAGATTCTGATGACATTGCGATGACATTGAAAGAGCGGATATATGCGTAGGAGCATCTTGGCTGCCCAGATATGGGTACCAGATGATTGGTGGGAACACCTAGTGTAGGCGATTTAGGTTTATGGTTTCATTCACGCTTCTTTCGTTGATTTGATTACTGGCTTGTAATTATGTGTTTTTATTTTCTTACACTCAATTTGTTTGTTTTCGTCTTCCGCGTTTTGCGCGCGTCTTTTGTTATAATCTTCTGTCCCATGGTTTTTTTATATAGCCTATACTATCTCTCATCCGTACTAATATTATAATTGCGAAAGTATCTCTGTCTGTCTTTCTGTCTGTCTGTCTGTCTCTTATTCATCCCTAAACTAATGAACCGATTCGAATGAAATTTGGTATAGATATAGTCTGGGACCCGAGAAAGGACATAGGATAATTTTTATCCCGAAAATACCCCGGAAACGGGAACTATTATTCCACGGGGACGAAGTCGCGGGGAAAAGTTAGTATGATATATGGCGATCACATGCTAGAAGAGTTTTAACAATTCTAATAGTTTTAAATATTAAAGCTTTTAAACTAACAAAGAATCTTTTCGGCCATATAAATATATCATAGATGTTATTTGCACATACTGTGTCCTGCTTTTTATGATGGGAACTATTTTTTTTTTTTTTTTGGTGAGTGGGAAATCATCCAATGACTGCTCCCGTCCTGGGTGCGGCGGGAGGGCGTGTCAGACTCTTACTGACTAAAACCCACTCATGTTCCTTCGATTGCCTTTTATGTTCCAGGGTCACGGTAACTGTTATAAACATAACATTACGCAACCCCGGCAGGCGTTGGCCCTGTTGGGCCCCTTCCTGTGCTGACTCCTTCTCTTTGAGGCGCGCGTGGAACAAAACGCGCCGTCTACGCGGTCCTGGTCCTAGCCGGGCGGCGAGCTACCCATCGCTCGCCATCCGCAGAACCGCGCCTACGGTGGCCGGTAGTCGTCTTGCGACTCTCGACGTCTTCGCCTGGGTCTTTGTCCGGGGCGAGAGGCTCGTCGTTGCCTCTCGCGCGCCGCCGCTTCCTTCACTAGCATAACTGTTTCGCAGAAGGAGGCGACGGCATCCCATTCCGTCTCGCCCCGCAGCATGGCCTGAACCAGCGCTGGGCGCGAGAGGTCACCGCCGCCGATCGCCTCTACGAGGACACGTCTATGGTCCGCCCATGCGGGGCACACCTCCACCGTGTGCTCGACCGTGTCCTCCAGGCGACCGTTGCTGCAGTGGTGACACCCAGGCGTTGCTTCCGCCTGAATCCGACACAGGAACCTCCCGAACTGACCATGTCCGGTGAGGACCTGTGTCAGGCGAAACGTGAGAGCGCCGTGGCGCCTCTCCAGCCACTCCTCAAAGAGGGGTCTTACCGCCGCTATCACGGCGTGCCCAGCACTAGGTTGGGACAGTCGTTGTCTCCACTCCGCCCTGAGATCTCGCCGGAGCTCCGTAAGCCGTGCCGCGATAACCCGCGGCAGCGGGACTTCGCCCCGGCGTTGCACTTCCACGCGCCACTCGTACGTGTGTGCAAGGACTGTTGCCTCCAGATCCCACGGCAGATTGCCGGCAAGGAGGCATGCCGCCTCGCAGGAGATCGTGCGGTACCCCCGCACCATGCGAATCGCCATGACCCTCTGGGACGCCCTCAGAAGCCGGGCCGGAGCCGTGGCTAGGTTGGGCGCCCACATCGGAGCCCCGTAGAGGGCCATGGACCGCACGATCCCCGCGTAGAGCCTCCGGCAGGAGGCGTTTGGGCCACCGAGATTGGGCAGGAGCCGTTTGAGGGCAGCTCCAGCCCTCGCCAGTTTGGGGCCCAAACGTCGGAAATGCTCCGTGAAGTTCCATCGGTTGTCGAGGACAAGTCCCAGGTACTTTATCGTCGACTCGACACCGATGTGAACCCCTCCTACCGTTATCTGAGACCCCATGATGGGAACTATGGGAAGTCAATGTGATTATTTTGTGTGGTTAATTTCCTTGTAGGATGTATTGATGGATGCTTAACTAATGATTTATTCCTTTTGCACTCGCGATCGCCAAAATGACAAATTAAATCTAAATATAAGTGACAAAATTTTTTTGATCGATGGTTGGTTCTAAAGACCTTGGACAGATGTAAAGGCCATTTCAATCTTCATGTTGCACAAATAACAAATGCTAACTAATCAACAAATTCCCAGATTATCTACCGGTATTTAATCGGCGTCTGCGCTTGACACCAATAAAGAAAGTAGCATCAACCAATTAATAACCAGCAATTAACGAATACTTTTTTCCCAACTTCGCATGTTTGCCAATTGAATAGACAATAAGTTTTTTACACACAATGATAATGGTAGGAATAATGTACCTACCTTTAACAATTCGACTTACATTTGAACTCAATGCCAAATGCAAATAAAAATTCAATTGTGATTTTGATGCATTAAATACGACCAATTGTTTTTTAAGAGATGGTATCTTTTTGAAGTTAATGGTGGAATAAATATGGTATTGTAGTTAATGAAGCTTGTATTGGTGGAGAAGGTTATGAAGCACTAGAGGAAATTAAAAAGAATTCAGCAATCAATTTGCTTTTAAATATGTTTAATATAGTTTGCTAGCATACGTACAATATACAAATAAATATGGCTAACTTAAAACTAACTCAAAAAAAAAAACTAATTAATATCTAAAACTAAAAATTAAAATATAAATAAGAAAGGGGTTATCCGTCGGCGACGTAAAACTCGTCATCACTGTTTGCTAGCGAAATTCGGTTAGTTAGACAAGGTATGGGTTAAAAAGAATAAACTACTATAATAATATTGTCTTTGATAAGGTAACAGACGGGCATTATTACTTAGCTTTATAATATTAGTTATTTACTGGATTACATTCATTAACTTTGCCCCCCAAAAATGAAAAAATCTAAGATTTTAAGATTATCATGTTAGTATTATGTATGTGAAAGCTTGTAAGTATAAATGGATGTTCTTATGTCACGTAAAAGTTATTGAACGGAATTATTGTAACTATAAATACCACATAGACTACGCTTTAACCTCCGGAAGCGGAGTAGTAACCCAAATCCGAACATGACGCAACAGCCAATAATTGATTAAAAATCCTGTGAATAATTGAAAACTTGATAAGTTACCACAAGGAACAAACCGGTGTACCTTGAGAGCTCAGACCATATTAAGAGACAAAAATGCTAAATGCTATTATGATAAATAAATTGCAGACTGCGATCATCCAAAAATTATACCATTTATGGATGAAAATTTTAATAATAGCAGTTTAAATATGTTTTTTTAGATTAACATCGATGATAAACTTGTTTACGTTCAGGAAACTCGCACAGCATTCTTTATTTTAGTATAAGGTTAGAACAAGCTATTTATTATAAAACCTATGTCTTCTTATTATACAGTTCTGACCCGACGATTTTGGAATAACTGCTTTAAAATATGTTAAGTTGGAATTAATATGATGCAAAACTGAGATATTATGTATCAAATTAATCAAAATGTAGCGGATTCAAAAATTTGTTAATAGACAAGACAAAAGAAATAGAAGATGGATTTGAGGAAGATGAATTCAAAACAAAGTGGATTACTACACAGATGATTTGCATCACCCTGTGTTGACAGGTAGAGCATCTCTAAGACATTAAGTTATCCTTCGTACCTTTGTGATTATTAAAGTCTAAATAATAAACATTGACTGAGGATTAAAACATAATTTACACCTCCCGCCCCACCATTCATATTGTCACGTCCACCTTATCAAATCCCAAATGTGAAGAGCTTACACAAACTGCAACAATACAATTGACAGGCGACCTCAAAACGTTATCATTCATCAATCGTTATCTGACGTCAAGTGCGAGCCGTTGCTCAATGGTCAAAAAGGCCAGACTATAATATTCCTTGTTTGTGGTTTTTCTTACAACATTAACTATTGATTTAAAGATGCCTACAAAACTAATCGCGTGGGTTTCTGTGAAGTTAACATTAAGGTGGCTATTGACGGTCGGCGATACGACACTCACGATCAAATTTTTTGACATACGTCAGTTCAACTGAAGCGCCAAAAAGATCGTCAATGGCCACCTTTAGGATCCGGGAGATTAAGGAAAATCCAAAACACAAGATATTTGTTATTTTACACAACTTGTGGACGTTAATAGGAAAAGGGCAATGGACTTTCTAAATATGCGCATAAATTTGTTGGACCTAAGGATTGTTAGTTAAAACAGTTGGACGAGAGGCTCATTAAGACTAATGTTTTTAACCTCTGAAACCGTTCGACAACCTGATAAACTGTTTGTAGTAGATATTGAGAAAGTCGAAGATGAAAAAAAAGACATAGAAATAGATGAAATAAATAAAATACAAGAAATAATAATGGAAAGAAGGCTTCATTTATACACAGATAGAAAGATGAAAACAGAAAAATACAGTGGAATACAGCCACGAAGTGACCATTGTCTCACACACACATCATAGCTACACAAGAGATAAGCTTTTTTCCCAATACAAAAATGGAAATGAAGAAACTTCTTGGTTTCACCACCTGACCCGGATCTTCATGAACCATCCGGACAAATACCGGAGCAAGGACAAATTCTCAAACACATATAACTAAAATGCCAAGGCCCCAAAAACAACCAATTCAATTTGATTTACGACCGAAATTAGTGATATCCAGGAATCATATTTCATTGTTGGCTGCAATGTATTCAAATGTGATGTATATGGTCTGATATATATTAATAAAACTGATCGTAACGCGTTCTTTTGATTGGTTGATTTATGAACCTTATGATAGATTCTTTAGCAAAATGTTAGCGTCGGTTACTGTGAGTGTAACCTCTTGAAGCTTAGAATTATTAAATGTTATTGCTTTAATGCTTTGAGGTGTTTCATCATTATGCGTTTTATGGTTAATGGATAAATAGTGATACGTTCATATAAACTTAGAATGTAAAGTCGTTTAATAACTTATATTATTAATTTCTTTTACTTCATCAACTATTCGTATTTACTATAAATTACTATTAACCATCAATCTAGTGTGACTTCTCTAGTACTTCTTTCTTTAATGATTATTATTACACTTTTACATTTAAACAATAATAATGTAAACACACTATCCAAACAAATAAGCAAGTTCTATGATACTACGCTTATTACCGAAGAAATATTTATAAGAATTCAATGGCACATCACGCTGGTAAGGCTAGGATAAAGAGCGTGTCAAATAATGAGACAAACATACAAACAACGCTCGAAAAACACCCTCCTTTCGGCAATCGGGTAAAAATAAAGAGCTTCCAGAACACAAACCACAATTTAAAATAACTGTCATGTTAAAAATAATTACAGTACATGAGGCCCTCATTACTTCACGACAAGAGCTACAGTGCTTCTTACGTAAGCGACCCCAACTGGACAGTCCAAGTATGGGATGATGACACCAAAAGACAATAAAATTGGTTTCGATTGGATTTTACTTGAGATGTGTGAATGATTTTAGTGCTTTGAAGGGACGAAATAGGGCCAAGGTGTAATGGTTCGTTTTAATTTGATATTGTAGGTTCATTTCTATGGATATTGAGAATGTTACGATTGTCGGTGAAGGTTTTGCTGGAAATGGGAAAAAAATAAAAATAAAACAATTTTATTGTTAAATGCATGTTATGTTAATTATTTTAGTAGTAGGTATGGCAATATGGGGTAAGGTACTGGGAAAGTGAATTACCTTTAACTGTCAAATGTCACTTAAGTATGATTCGCATAAAAAAATCAACTTTGACTAAGCGTTAGTAAAATAAATTAAATCTATCACTAAATCTGAATTAGCTAAGGTAAACGTAACATTAGCGCGCAAGGTCATATCTATTCTTAGCTGAATCGCATTACTATTTTATTAATATCTAAAATCTATTTTATAAGAGCTTAATAAACTATAATAAATTAAGCTCTTATAAAATAGATTTTATTTAAAAGTGATAAGAAATGTTTATTTTAATCAGGGAAATATTTGAATCTGTTTTTCTGAAACTTAACATATTTTAGTTAAACTATTCACAGTTCTTAAAACTTGAATTATTAAGAAGTCAGTCAGAAAATCAAGTCTTGTGCCTTAAACAGTATTCATTTGATTCATAAGAGTCTATTAACACTAATGTATCGGTTCTCATTGCCATGTTAACGAATAAACTCATCTAACATTAGGTTCTATTCCTCGAACCATTAAGTCCTAAATAACTTAAATGTCCTAACGCCACATTATAAAGCAGTTAACATAAAAACCAAATGGTCGTTTAACTTAAACCTTGGGAGTACACATAATCTTTCACCAACTTCTACATAATCTGGTTAAAGGTTAGTTAAGTTAACACGTTTATATGATTTATATGACACTCTTTAATAGGATGTTTTTTTCATGAAATCATAGTTGCCAGAAAAGTGCCCTTATTATTCTGTTGATGGTACTAGATACCTAAACACTTTTTTTGAAGCTTTGTAATATTAACGTTATTGAGCTGCTGACTACGCATTATTCCTGATTTTGACTGTTGGTTATTTCTGTCCCTTTTGCACAACTGTTAAATGACAAAGCGAATGAAAGAAATGAGAATATTTTTTTTTTTTTAGAAAACCATTTACATACTAAGGTGTTGTTGAGCTCTGGTACCCAAATTAAGATTTAACTTGTGTTATGAGTACCAGGTCCCTCGCACTTATATTACTATCCTATAATAGTTTCTGAGTGGATCGTGTACGTGAGTGTGGTGGTGTAGGAAAACAAGAGTAAAATGAAATAATATAAAAGAAAAAAATAAAAAAGTGATAAAGACTAAATATAGATGGGCCGAAGTACGTGCTTAGTGACATTTATTGATCTCAGCTCTTTCTCTCTCGCTCTGTACCTATATATACAGGAAAATCAAATTTATATCTAATCGTTTATAATAAAGTGAAGTAAATGAACATGAAATTAAAGAGACTGCTAAAAAATGTAATCATTCTATTTAAATGTGAATAAATAAATTTAGATTTTTTTTTTAATCGAGCAAATTTGCGTTTTCATTAGACTTTTATTTTTAAAATTCAAATAAAAGTCTAATGAAAAACAAAAACGTAAATAAAACGTAAATTTGCTCGATTATACGTAAAATACTGTGCATGAAAATTTTGTAAATGAATAATGTCATATCTTTTCAATTATTCTGCCGTCGTTATTAGAAAAGGCACAACTAACATTTTACAAATGTTGAGAAAATTGAGATTTAAATATTTTTTGAATTTTGTTAAAAAAACACGTTTAAAATGTGTTTTTCGAAATTGTGTAAATGTAAAAAATTGCGTTTTTTTAGTATGTATACAAAGATAGCAATATTATATTTTTAATTTTAATGGTTATATATAATAATTAGCATATTTCTTTTTAACTTAACATAAAAAATAACATGAAAAGAGCAATATTATGTTTAAAAGGCACATATAACCAAATATGCCTTTTCAATGTAAAATTTTGAGTAAAAATTTAAAATTTTACGATAAAAAGGCATATTTACTCAATTGCGCCTTTTCATTGTAAATTATTAAAATAAATACATAGGTAAATGTGTGCAGTTGTAAGAAAATAAAACATTTAATTCAAAAAGTTTACACAAACTCAAAAGTACCTACTATCTAACTATCACAATTATATCAATAATTAAGGACTCAACAAAACAAAAACAGAATTGTTTACTAAAAATGACACTTAAAAATTAGGTATAAATGAGATCCCACCAAAAACAGTACATCTAAAAATAAGCTAACTCTCTACGCACTTCTACTATCGTAAAAAGTTTTGAGATCGCATAGAAGCCAAGTCCTGTTCAACTTATTTTGTAATAATAAATCAATATTTTGTGATTATATCAATAGTTCTGTTTTCTACATTATTATAATAATGACTTGGCCATGAGCATAATGAGATAGAAATACAAAACAGCATATTTGGAGGGGTTGAAAGTTAAACATAAAGTTCACAGAATAAAATTCTTCTAGTCTATTCAATTATTATTAAATTACTGACAGTCAGTCTCATTCAAGACCAGTGAACTGCACATGCATTGTTCGGTATGTTTATTCTATGGTGATCTTACTTTCCAATCAGTTACAAAATGATGTCCTTAGATTCGACTGTATTTGCAACTTGTGCTCATGGCCAAGTCATTATTATAATAATGTAAAAACAAAACTATTGATATAATCACAAAATATTGATTTATTATTACAAAATAAGTTGAACAGGACTTGGCTTCTATGCGATCTCAAACCTTTTTACGATAGTAGAAATGCGTAGAGAGTTGACTTATTTTTACATGTATTGTTTTTGGTGGGATTTTATTTTTCTCTAAGAAACTCAGTAGGCGACCATTAATCAGTCTTTCCATAACCTTAGAAATAGCTGAAAGGACAGAGATCGGTCTATAATTGTTCGCACAGTCCCTGTTCCCGCTCTTATAGATCGGGTGGATCAGGGCCTTTTTGAAAGGTTCAGGGAAAATTCCATTTGCTATGCTGCCGTCGTTATTAGAAAAGGCACAACTAACATTTTACAAATGTTGAGAAAATTGAGATGTACAACAGGCACAACTGACGGCATTCCCTGCATACCTTAACCCCCTCACTTCATCTTCGTTCAGAAATGTTTAGTAGTAAAGGCACAAACGCCAATGGGCCTTTTTTATATAACATTTATAAGCGTAGGGTTAAATAGAAAGGGCATAACTGCCAGTTGTGACTTTTCTTTCTACATTAATTGCTAAAGTGTTCGTATAAAAAATAAGCACAATTGCCACATAAGCCTTTTATATTTGACATACGTCAGTTATGCCCTTTCCATTAAATATATCAATAATAATAAGGTGAAATAAAAGTCATATCTCACAATATGCCTTTTTATTGTAATAAAACTTAAAAAATGATGCAGTTGTGCCCTTTAAGCTTATGCTATCTCTGTTTATTTTGTAGCTAAAAATCCACAAAAAATCAGGCAGATAGGCCTTTTTTTCCTGATTCCGAATATATATATAACTCATTTTGGCAAAAAGTGTTAGTTGTGCCCTTTTTCGGTAACACGGCAGTATTACGCATGTATCCGAAAGATTCTTAATTGAAGAATTCGCATTATTAATGCAAGAAGAGGTCTTCTTGCTTAATAACGCAAGCATCACTATTATATAATATTATAATAAAATTTGATGCAGCTCCTAGTTGCAAAGATAAGTGGGTTAATATAACCAGTTAGGTCATGTTTACGTGTTTGAAATTGGATTTAAATAGTCTTGCCATGAGACAAGACTCTAATGTGGGAACCTACTCAGTCTTACTATCATAACGACGAACAACTGCCAATCAGTTACTGCCCTGTTATGCCTGCCCTTTTATTTTCTAATAAACATGAAAAAAATAACAAAAAAAAAATACTGCACATTAAAAAGGATGTCATATGAAATCAAAGTAATTATGTCTGTCTTCATAATTACTATGAAACGAGTAATGATTTTGTCAATTTATAGTATTATTCAAGTCAATTACCAACTGAAATCAATACTGGCTATAAAGTTACAGATGTTATCTCAAGAAGTATTAATATTTCAAGTTTCCATTTAAAACAACTGTTGACAGAATTCTTTATAGGTGTCAACAGTAGTGTAATTTGTATTATTCATAATTAAATACTGGTCGATAAATATAACTATGGCACTTTACTATAAAGCGCCTTTATGGGAAAGTCTTTTTAAAACTTATTAAACTTGTGAATTTTCACTTATATATTTATAAATTTTCATTATACACGAAGTTCTAAATTTTCTAATTCATCTTGAATCTAGTCTAGTACTTTAGCAATAAAGTTAAAATTCTGTTAAACAAATTTGAAAGATTGTAGTTGCTCAATATGCTATCTTCTGTACTTTTTAAGCCAAATGAACCAACGAAATAGAACTAAATACTCAGGTCAGTAACAACACCAACAGAGTTGCTTAAGCCTGACATGAACAAGACATAAATCAAAAAGATTAGCTATTCATCATAAATGAAGGTAAAATGGTCAGTGTAATAGATTTAATAAACAATTACGAACAACACCTTAGAAACTTAATAGATTGCTAAAAGATTACATCCCTAGAGCCATGAATGGTATTAACATAGCTGATAATAATGATTCCGGTAAAGAAAAGGTGAAGGTCGGTGAGCATCCAAACAAAATGTATGTAATTAGCGTGAAACCCTTGGGTGTTATGATGACAGATTGTTAGATATTAGCAAATTGAGATGTGTTATTTGATAAGACAATGACAAAACGCAGTGAAAGACAAAGCGCTAAACAATTAAAGCATTTAGGCTCTATTGACATGTCAAGGAGTCGTGCGTTAGTCAAAAGATGAAGCCAGCTTGACTCGTTTCAAAACATAGGTAGGTTACTCTGGAGTAGAACAATTGTATTGTTGGAGAAGCAGTTAAAATATAACAAAGGTGGACCTGTAACTGTGAACTTCATTGATAACAATAAATGTCACGTCACAATGTTCACGTTGCCAACAATTATCCTAACGCTTCTAAACATTTTAATTCAACGTATCCTTCCTTTCACCAATTTCAAAACTAACTTTACACAATTATATCCATTGCATTTCCAAAATTCTACAATTTCAAATGATTTAATCGTCTTCAAAACGCAAATCAACGTTTTAAGCTCCCTACAATTTATTATTGACAACATCAATTTTATTGGCATTAAGAAATAAGGAGCAAACAATGGATTCTTTATCATCTGTTGGTAAGTTGAACTATGATATAAGAGGCACTTGACACCAATCTGTCTGCTTGTTACTTCAGCGAACTTAAGCACTTGAACGGTTTACAATTCAAGAGCTTTAGCTGTATAATTTAGGCTTTGCATTGACTTTTGTGAGTGATTTAATTTCGTTTTCATCCCACTCGTGATCATCATCATTGACGGGTTTGTGCTGACTGTGTTGTTGATATTCTATTTTAGTATGTGGATTGAGATTAATATCATATCAATCACATTCAATACAGTCTTTATCAACTTAATCAACTATCAGCAATTAAACATTACCACGCTCTATTGCATTTAAACTGCACAATCTTGATGAACTATAGCTGTACCTTCATCAAATAGTTATCATAAATATGACATCTAAATTACGGTAATCAACTGCTTGATCTGTCTTCAAACGGAAATCAAATTAATGATGATTGAATTTGATAATGATGAAGAAATTAATATATCATTTGAATTAAGAAACGCCTTTACCTTGCACAATCTAACTTTGCATCATGTTATTACGCTATAGTTTACTTTAAACTTGCCTTGGTATTGACTATTGGTTCTGTTGACTTTGAATTAATTATTTTATAAGCTTTGCGGCGAATGTTATAAGTGGCGTGACCTATAAGTGTCATTATAACAAATATTTGGTTTTTGTTCTGATGTGTGAAATATCACACAAATGATTTCATAGATTTGATTATAGGTACATTGTGGTTATTTTCGTGTTGTGAGTGTGACTAAGGTCATTCCTTTTATGCACTGCCAGTCTATATTGGAATATTAACTGTATTCTTTAATTTATCTCTTCACAGACTGGCTATCGAAGATCAGCTATCCAAAAAAACGTGGTCCCTTAGGCACTTAATGTTATAAATACTTTTCAGACGATTTTTGATGCCCTAAGAGCTTTCTTTGATATTAGTTGTACATATCAATATTATTAACACAATTTGGATATATTTAATGCATGATTGATTCTAGACGATTAAGTTCACATAATTCAGTCCTAACCAACAAGATTAAGACAGATGTCCCAATCCACAGTACAAAGGGAGTGACAAAGTTGCAAAGAAGCTCATTTTTCCGAATCACTTGGCTAACATGTTGCGAGCTGTTTCAAATCGATTAGTTACGCCTAGAACATGTTCTTTTATCTTAATAGGACGAGTCAATCCCCAAACAAATGCTGAAACTGGCACAGTTACTGTTGTAACCCAAGATGTGGTTCAAGTTGAAATCGACAATGGTTTGGAATTTTAGAGACTAGACGTTTTGTGGATTTTGTTAAACCTTCAAACATACGTGATAGAAAGACAATAGCAACGCGACAGCCGGCTGTCGCTTGGTCGTTGAAAGGTTTAAGTGATTGATTGGATCAAGTAAAGATAATTTTGCGAAGGAGTGAAAGAGTTACAGGGACCAGTAAAGTTAAGCAAAACATTAAGTAAATATTGTGACATAATTTGGGGAAGCCTACGTTGTTTACAGTGTATTGCGATTTTACAATGATGGACATAATATAGTGCAAAATTCCTCATGTTTATTGAAAACAATTCAAAATCCCGTATCGGCAATTTATCATGAAGATTTAAATCATCTGGAGAATAGAAAAAACTTATTGACATATCTATACAAAGGCCTCGAGAGTGTCGCTTTAAAAATTCCTAGAACAGCAGTTCTTTACCTGACAGTTATCACTGCCTCCAGAGTCAAAGACTTTTCTATTAAGAAATTGTTAAGAACACATTCTAACAGATGAAGATCTAGTAACACCGTCATAGTCCGCATTTCATTCACTACCAGTAGCACATCGTGTTTGCAGTCTGTCGCAACCTGGGGTCGCCGCTAACTATTATATATCTTAAGTAAATAATTACTTAGTTATACGATGTCGTGCGACCTTCGTGCCATTTGTTAATTTTTGTGTGTCGTCCGCTAATGTGTATGACCTAGGGATCGCTGGCCGGCATTTTTCGAATCCACTCTTGGAAGTGTTGCCTTCGGAATGTTTACAGAATTCGTTTACATTTTTTCTTCTAAATGTTTGTGTAGTTGAGGTTATGTTTATATTTTGATGAATGTCTACATTCTTGTACAATTTTATGAGTATAAATATGTTTTGTTTGCCAATGTTGACCCCTTGGGAAATACAATAACTAACATTAATAGACATTACTGACCACAATTAGTGTCTGGGTTATCATAACCACAAAACATAATGAAAAGTTTAATAACATATTTAAAAACTAAACTAAATTTAAGTTAAGTGCATCTACCTCTGTCTTTTTCTTTTTAAAAGACAGAAGGTACATGTTAAATTGTCGTATTTTAGTGGCCTGCATATTTTAAATCGCGTCTAAATTATCTAAGGAGTGCCTTAATTTGACAGGACTAAACTTGTATTTCATCTTATATCCTATGTCCTTTTTTTTAATTAAATAGAAAGTAAAGATGCACTGAACTAAAATTTAGTTTTTGAACAAAGAAATCGGCACTATTGACCCGCTGAAGATTAGACCAGTTTTGGTCGGCGTGAACTATCGGTACAGTGATTAGAGTGATCTATGAGCTTGAACAATCAAAATCTAAAACAAAAAACGTGCAGTTGATTTTAGTTGTAACCTACTTACTAACAGTTGTAAAGACACCTCGTGTGTAACTGTTAAGTTTTCGTCAATGAACAAAGAAAATTAGTCATGTAGAACACGTTTCTAAGAAATAATGGAAAATTATGGCTGCTCTAGTGTTTAATCTTTGTGGCTGTTACGAGTAATGACCATGTTTGGTAATCGGAGGCCTTTTCGGAAATGTCTTTCTCCTTTTCATTTCGTTTAGAAAAGTAAATGTTTTTTTAAACAGTTCTTTAGATAATTTGAAGTCATTTATTTTTACAAAATACTTGCTTTCTCCTTCGGTGTTATCATTGTTATGTTAGGTCTTTGGTTACCGCTCCGTGCAATGTTAAATCACCTATGAGTATATCCTCCATTGCAAAATTTCTCTACCAAATTATGGTTTGCTGGAAGAAAACTCATTTATGGGTTAAGCTCGCCTTTGTACATGATTATTTTATTTGCTACCATTATGTATTTTATTTTTCTTGTTCGTGCGCAATAAAGAATATGAATATGAACACCTATGTGTTATTCTGATATTAAGCTATACTATAAATCCTTGTCAGTAGTTTTTGTATGGAAAAGTAATAAACAATCATCTATCGTCATAAACTTTCGTAATTATAATTTATTATGACTTAAAACTGTTACAATTTCTTTATAATGCTTTACTACTTTATATGACAAGAAGTTTTGTTTTTTTTTTACTTAGTGTGATGAGAAAGCAAATAATCGACCTTTCGGTTCTTGTAGACTCAGTTTCGATAAATCCATCATAAATAGAGATCAGAACTGATTGAGTGAAGGTCATTGAGCCAAAGATATTTATAGTAATATGTATTACATCAATCTACCTACTCCAATCTATTATCAACAAAATTGCCAAAGTTATCATTACCGTATATCTAAATTCTTCCTTCATCAATACAAAATCAACACACTTATCTTAAACATCGTTTGCATTGATTACCATACAATTAATTGAACAATGTAAGATTGTGCCAAAACTTTGTTTGTGCCGAAACTTGTAATTAATTGCCCACTAACGCCGACGCGTGCGCAATTTATAGAATTAATTAATATGATGGAATCATTCAATGGAACTGCAATGCAATAAACATTTTGGGCAACATTAAATTATTAATAATTAAATTATATTTATAATTAAGTTATATTTTACTAACTTATATTTGATTATATACTAGGTGTATTTTTGGCCCATGAAAACAAACAACTTTTATTATGGAAGCAACTCTGAAATCTCGGAAAAAATAGCGGCTGTTTCATACATTATGGTCGGGGGAGAGCATTGAACTTTTGTTAGAACTGCTGATATTTTTGTTGCTATTTCAGCGTTGGTTCCATAATAAAAGTTGTTTGTTTTCGTGAGTATAATCATCTCCTAGCAGGTTGAGCAAGACAAAAAATCCAAACGAAATCTTAGAACTGTTAAAACAAATGTTAAATTACGCAGAATTTGCAAGGGTTTTCATTGATCAGAAACTAGAAACCATCATATTTTCTCGACAGAAAAAAAAGCAAGCTGTAGTAAAGTTTTATACTCAATTTGGTCATGGTTATTGCTACAAAGTTGATAATTACATATGTTTATGCAAAAGTAAGACTTTTGTTAATTCTTTGTTATGTCTCTTAATTTTGTCTTAATTACGAAAAAACACTTGATGATTAAGAATAGACATCTTTCGTCTCACGTTGCGGCAGCTGCAAGCATATTTCTATCTCATTCATCATTGCTCTAAGGGAATGGGATATATTTATGTAACTTAGATGTTATCGGAAGATATGGTTATGACCATGACTCTACAAACTAAACAATAACAAACACTAAGCCAATCAACTAATTGAAACAATATTGAAGCTTTAAAAATAAGTAAGTAAGTACAGGCAATTTTGTGCGCAATCTAATCAGTGTAAAAAACTTGAAAATTTTAGTTAAGTTAGTATTGTTCATCACGCTTTAATCATCACTGAAATAATTAGAAAATAGACGTAAAAAAATATTTCTTGTAGTCCTTAAGAAAAAAATCACAAGGCATGTACATCACAGTAACACGTTGACCTTCGTCCGACCAAAAAAAAACTGTAACTGAAAATTTGACATATTTTTCCGAAGTTAGTAAGACTAGACGGACAAGGACTGTCGGGGTCAGCAACACAATAAAACATCTTAAAAAATTGTAAAGCTGAACAAATGAACGGCAATAAAACTTTATTAAATTATTTAAAATTAATTCGCAATTCTGCAATTGCATAATGATTAAAAGTGAATAAAACTGAAGGATATCTTAGTGGTCATTACGCATTATAAGCAATCAGCCAACAAAAACAGTTGAAGACGACTGTATGCACTTCTAATTAAATCATTGTTAGTGACAAAATACTCCATCAATGTCATCCTGTGGTCCAAGTTACAAGGTTAGAGCGATTAAATGTTTTGAATCGAGATGATTATTCGACTTTATTAAACTTTGTAGCTTGTGTTTGTATTATTTAATTTACGAATAAATCAATGTCGCTTGTCAGTGTAATTGTAAGTGTTGAATATTTTTCTATTTGATGAAATTGTGAATATAATTTTGTCTCCTAAATGATTTATTAAAATTAATATTACTAGATTTGAGATGTATTGACAGACAGATTTTACAAATGGTTTAATTTAATTAGACGCAATTGTCACTAAGAGGTTATTCGATAATAATTTGTAATGATAACCTTTCCAAAAATACAAGATGAAAAACTAAAAGAAAAATCGAATAATACATTTTTAGAATTATAATAATTAGTAAATAAGCATATTAATATTAATCATTTCCTTTCAAATTAATCGAAATACATAAAACTCACTTAAAAGTCGATTACTCTTGAGAAGCATACTTTTATACCTTTTACTACAACGTTTAAAAACATAATAAATGCAACAAGAAGCCTACTTAATTTCCCAACACTGAATAATCCCATAATAAATCGATTAATTTAACACAGAAGTGGGCAATAAATCCATAAAATTTTACCGCTGACGAAAGCTTTTGCCTTGGGCCAAACGACATACAAGTAGAATTCTACCAGTGCGGACCAGAATGCCTTGGGCTTCTTCTACAAAATATGTTTCACCGATGCAAAAGCGAACAGTCGTAAATACCATTTGTATGGAGATTGTTTCATACATTGTATTATTGGAAAACATTTTTTTAACAGATCCGACAGACCTCTTTTCTTGGCTTAAAATCTTGAATTCGATTTGGTAAAGTTAATAAAAAAATCCATCTGGCTAACTGTCAACCGATTGACAGTTGCCTACAAGTTATTTGTAACGTTAGAAACGTTTTATGGTTGTTAGCTTTTCTTAAATGTTCAATTTACTTTTGCATTGTTTATTTTAATATATTTTTCTTTTATAAAATCCTTCGAATAAGAACAAATACAATAGAACATATTTAGCATAATCAGTCTAGCCGTTCATACATGTGCTGACCAAGTGAAATGGGGATTCATTTTTAAATTAATATCGGTGAAATTGATTCAGTTCAAGTTATGAACTTGGGTATATTTAGGCGCCTATGAAATTTGTTATAGCTATGTTGCCCAAGGCACAATATTGATATGTAGTTAAAATAAAAAGTTTTTATAATAATATTGTGAGGAACTTTTTTTTTTATTGGGACAATCCCACCACACTATTCCCACACCTGAAAGCCCGAATCAACAGTGGAGTCCGCCAGAATAGCGCCGAGCAATGAAGCTCGACGAGTCCTGAAAAACGATACAACTGTCTTGGATCCCGCAACGAAATTAATCAGAAAAGAACAGCGGAGGAGTAAGAAAAATATTTTTTTTCCACTTCCCTCCATATCAAGCAGGAGACAGAACAGAACTAGGCCGATAGGCACAAAGGGGCAATTACAACTGTGAGAAGCCCAGATTGCCTAACACCACGGAATATGATCTGTTAAAAATTAATGGGTCCTAAATTGTGAGCTGTTACGATTGATTCCAATAGTAGGTATGGCAAAAACGCTTAAACGCATGGAAATTGGTTCTGGTTTCCACAAGGTCCGTATAATAAACAACACCGGATGAAACCTGTAAACTATCCAACATAACATTGCGCACATTGTGAGGATCTTATTAATCTTTCTTCGGCAACTTAAATAAGCATTTGTAGGTACTACATCATATTTGGAAAAATGGAATTGGAGGATTGGCGGAACACCAGCAACACCATGAATGACCCAAGATTAGTGCGCTACGAGATAAAGATAATGATGTTAAGAGAAAATAACATTCAGATTCATTTACTTAAGTAATAGACACTTTTGAATATAGGGTTCTAAAGAATAAATGTTTAAAGGAACCGGAGACGATTCATTAGAGTAATTTAAACGAATCAATCCATTGGTGGTAAAATTTGTAAAAGTTTCCTTCATTGTTTTTAGAAGCAAAAACACTAGGAAGTGATAAAACATTTCCATCAGGCGCATGCTGTAAAATATAACATTTTATTATCTACTCATTATGGTTTTATTGAATTAAAAAATTAGGTCCTTGGTTAAAAAGTCACGACCTTGACCTGTTTTCACTCTATGACTCTATGGTCATAAGAAGTAAGAAAGTAAAGCCTATAATATGATATTTTTTTTTACAACGATTTTTTTTTGGGAGTGGGAAATTATGAATTGACTGCTCCTGTCCTGGGTGCGGCGGGAGGGCGTGTCAGACTTTTACCCACTCATGTTTCTTCGTTTGCCCTTTATGTTCCGGGGTCACGGTAACTATTATAAACATTCCGCAACTTTTACAACGATATGAAGTTTTTTTATTATTACCGACCTCTTTTATTGCACATTGTTTCAAGATTCAACTTGAATAATGTACCCAAAAATATTACAGGTAGTCTTCTGATACCTATAGAGAGTGTTCATAGAGTTTCTTGCTTGTTCTTCTCCATAGAAACCTACTGTTTTAGAACCAGGAAATGGTGCCGATTCTTTTATTCACTCACTAACCTAAATTTTAGTTAAATGTATCTTTCTCTTTCCAGTTCAATTAGAAAAGGACAGAAGATAAAATGTTAGTTAATTATCAGCGGCGATACCCACAATAGAAATCCGTACATTAAATTAAGAAAATATGTGGCTAACTTAAACTAAACAAGCTGTATCCAAATCAGTACCAAGATGTTTTCTGATTGTGTACGCCGCAGAGCTTTAATATCTTAAGATAATTAAAGTTTCTAAAGTTAACTAATCTAAAGTTAAAATCACAATTTAATATTTTTGTGACATTAGGCAGCGGGAGCTTAATAAGTTTGTTAAGCAGTAGATTATTTACATTAAAGCAAGTCACTTTTGACTCAAGAGCAAGATTAATATAATAAGTTAAATCTATGTTTAAAAAAGGCAAGTCCTTTATGTAAATACGGGGAACTCCCATTCTTTCTTCATATACGGGTAATCTTATACCGTTTCCAGTCCAGTTGTAATACAATAGTGACTTGGAGGGGAACGTAGGGCACTGTCAGTCAGGAGCAATATGTTGATCCGGAGGTTTGCAAAGTGTTCAAAGAACGTAAAGGCTACTTTGTTTAGAGCATATTGCCAATCCTTTTATACCTGCAGCCTATGGATCGACTATACGCAGAGGGCTTACAGTGCCTTACGAGTTCAATATAATAACGCATACAGGGTACTGTTGAGGCTGCCACGACACTGCAGCGCATCGGGGATGTTCACTGAGGCACGTAAAGATGACTTTTATGCTATCATACGCAAGCGTGTCGCCTCCCTGATGTGGCGGGTGTGGGGCAGCGACAACAGTCTCGTGTTGACTGTGGCAAATAGGGCTGATGGCCTCTTTTGGAAACACTGGACAAAGACGCAAGTGTTGCCTACAAACCGTGCCCAGAAGTAGTACCTGTATATTGACATGAATGATAAATTTTATTTTGATACTTATATTATGTACTATTAATACTAACACTAGTTTTTGTAAGTTGTTTATGTATTTACTAACAAAATGTGGATTGAAATTATCTGTAATTAAATGAATTGAATTGAAAAAAAATGTAATAAATATTTTGACTTTGACTATCAACATTTTTTTTTCGATATTTTCAAAATGTTGTCTACTAATTTGACTCTAAATATGTAACTCTAAATTTTTTGTTTATTCCAGAGGCTGTCACTGCACCTGGCAGTGGTGCTGCTTGCAGTGTACCGCACCTGCACGGCTGAGCGACAAGCACGAGCCATCCAGTACGGTTCAAGTCAGAACTATGCAGTGATTGGTGCCCCCATCTCCGCAAATCTCGACGAGGATGGGTACTTTTACCCAACACCGAAAATACCTTTCCCTCCACCACCACCAGTAACTGGATATGAGTATAACACTCCGCGAATACCATTTGAGTATCCTACGAGGCCGCCACCACCGCCACCGCCGCCACCACCACGCACGCCACCACCACCACCGCCACCGCCAAGGACGCCGCCGCCTCCGCCGCCACCACCAAGGACGCCGCCGCCTCCACCGCCACCACCAAGAACGCCACCACCACCCCCGCCACCGCCACGTACTCCTCCACCACCGCCCCCACCACCACGTACTCCACCCCCTCCACCACCACCACCAAGAACGCCACCACCTCCCCCTCCGCCACCGCGTACTCCGCCACCTCCACCACCACCACCACCAGTAACCTACGTAACATCAGGTTATAGTTATCCCACGCCATCAGTGCCGTTTACTTACCCCACGCAAACTCCAAGAACAGTTCCAACACCACCACCTCCGCCTCGTACTCCTCCACCACCACCGAGAACGCCACCACCACCGCCGCCACCACCAAGAACGCCTCCACCACCACCGCCACCACCAAGAACGCCACCACCACCTCCTCCTCCTCCACCGCGGACTCCTCCACCTCCTCCCCCACCACCACGTACTCCACCGCCTCCGCCGCCACCACCAGTAACCTACGTGACATCAGGCTATAGTTATCCTACTCCATCAGTGCCGTTTACTTACCCTACGCAAACTCCCAGAACAGTTCCAACACCACCACCTCCGCCTCGTACTCCTCCACCGCCACCAAGAACGCCACCACCACCGCCGCCACCACCAAGAACGCCGCCACCACCGCCACCACCAAGAACGCCACCACCACCACCGCCACCACCAAGAACGCCGCCACCACCGCCGCCACCACCAAGAACGCCACCACCACCACCTCCACCACCAAGGACGCCTCCCCCACCACCGCCACCACCACGTACTCCACCACCTACGGGCTACAGTTATCCAACCCCATCAGTCCCGTTTACTTATCCAACTCCACCTCCTACCAGACCGACTTATATAACAGTCCCAACACTACCTCCAACTAGACCGCCTCCAACTAGACCACCTCCGACTATACCGCCTCCGACTAGACCACCTCCGACTATACCGCCTCCGACTAGACCACCTCCAACTAGACCGCCACCAGTAACCTACCAAACAGGATATAGTTACCCTACTCCATCGATCCCGTTTACTTATCCAACTCCACCTCCTACTAGACCGACTTACAGAACGGTACCAACACCACCTCCAACTAGACCACCAACTAGGACTCCACCACCCACGCGTCCAACCCCACCAGTAACCTTCAGAACAACTTACACTTACCCTACTCCATCAGTGACATTTACATATCCAACTCCTCCTCCTACTAGGCCGACTTACAGAACAGTTCCAACACCACCTCCAACTAGACCACCAACTAGAACTCCACCACCTACGCGTCCAACTCCACCAGTAACCTACAGAACAGGTTACAGTTACCCTACTCCACCCGTGACATTTACTTATCCAACACCAACACCCACAAGACCGACACCACCTCCGACTAGACCACCTTCTACATATTTGCCACCGCCCACAACAAGACCAACACCTCCACCAACAACTAGACCACCTCCAACGTACTTGCCGCCTACGACAACTCGGCGTACACCCCCACCCACCACTAGACCACCTCCAACATACTTGCCGCCAGTCACAACTAGAACTCCTCCAACATACTTGCCGCCTCCTACAACTCGGTCTACACCGCGTCCACCCCCACCCACCACTAATCCCCCTCCAACATACTTGCCGCCTCCGACAACTCGGTCAACACCGCGACCACCTCCACCTACAACTAGATCACCTCCAACATACTTGCCGCCAGTCACAACTAGAACTCCTCCACCATACTTGCCACCACGTACGCCTGCCACATATTTGCCGCCCCCAAGACCTACGACGAGGTATACGCCACCTCCAACTCCTCCTCCAACAAGACCTACAACTAGGTATACGCCACCACCAACACTACCTACAACGAGGTATACCCCTCCTCCAACTCGACCACCTACAAGACCTACCACTAGGTATACACCACCTCCAACTCCTCCACCAACATTCAGAACAACAGGCTATGAGTACCCTACACCTAAAATAACGTTCACCTACCCAACAACTCCTCGACCAGTATATACTCCTCCTCCAACGAGATCGACAGTGTATATACCCCCATCGACAACTAGAATACCATTCACGACTCGACCGCCGTTTATCGAAGACAAGGGCTATTTCTACGACAAACCATTGATACCATTCGTGTTCTGATTTATTGAATTAGAACCCTGAAGCACCACAGTTAATATAATAATTATAGATACATTCTAAGAAATAAATATGTATCTGGTACTATTCCAACTCGGGTTACTGGTAATTGCATTTTTCTAACAGAAAAAATCCCATTTAAAAACTGAAATAGGAATTGTACCCATCCGAAAAAAAATGTATTATAATTTTATTGGTATTGTTTCATAATTTGTTTAAAAATAAACGTATTAGAAATGTATATTAATGTTGCTGTATATAACATGTATGTATGGGTATGAAAAGCAAGCTCTAATTTCTTTTTGAGAAATAAAGATCTTAAACCATAATTTACATAAAATGCCTATATTTGTATATAGTACATGTAAAAAAATACTTGAAATTATGGCCAATCCTTCAATGATAAAAATCTAATAAAATGGTGTATTCAGGTGTAAGTAAGTTGCCATAAAAATTGTGATACCAAACGAGTACAGCGTACTCACAGTCGCAATAATAATTATAATTTTATTGTAATTGCTTGTTAATAATGATTGTTTATATATTAGTAGTAAATAGTTATATATTGTTATATGTAACGGTAATACTCAAAAATGAAACGCGGAATCACTGCCTTTAACTAATTCTACGTTTAAGATTGTAAAATATTTTTAAAATAAAATGTTAGAAATATTGTCAGGGTTTCTTTTCACAAATCATCATAAGAAAGAAAAAAGCTTTTGTCAGTATTAATAACCACCTCAGAAATTAAAACCACTAAAATGACCTTAATTGAACAATTGGCTGTGTTGAAGTTTTAGACCACAATATATTATAATGAATGAGAGGAAAAATACATTACATTGCAAACTATCCAAGGCTTTCGATTATGTTTTCTATGAAATTTTAGTCAGGAGCTTCACTACTACGAAATCCAGGGTTCCTTTTTGGACCTTCTTACTTCATACCTGAATCATTGAATTGGAAATAGTTGACAAGAACTATAAGATTATCTGGATATGTCGTAAAAATGGAGTCCCTCAGGGTTCATATCTTGGTCTGATCTTGTTTTATATATCTGCATTATTAATGTTTGAATTTACATATAGAAACAAAGAGCTTAACCCTTTTTTTACAATATAATTTAAATTAAGGATGATGCCTGGAATTGAGTTTCTGCAAATGCAATCAATACTTTCAGATTGTTGAAAAGAAAAGGAAATTCATTATGCCAGATTTATGACACAGGCGCTGGACTTATTTATTTTTTATGGTGAAATAAATAATAATATTAATCTTAGTTTGTGTAAGTATACTTAATTACTAAGGGGAGTGCATTTCGTACGATTTATATTTTGTTCGTGTGCGATTTCTTGGGTAAATATTTGGAACGTAAATCCAAATATGTTTTTTCGAAAGATAATGAAAAAAAAAAGACAAAAATAAGGGAAAGTAAAAAAAGATGGAACCTGCCATCATTAGTAAAAATTGTAGTACAAAAATTACCGTAGAAAGTACAAGATCATCTAAATAAGCATTAAGATTCAACAATACAAAACCTATTTTTTCTGAAGATTTTTTCCCTAATAAATCAGCGCGGATCATTGAAGCGCGAAGTTTGTCGACGTACTAATAATTTATTATCGGTGTTAATGAATGCGCTTCGACTTAAGAATTTCACAGTGTTCCTAAGTGAAAATACTAAAAGAAACTAACGACAGTTTGATGTATCACAAATGTTATAAAATGATCGATCAAAGTATAATAAGTGCATCAATCATAGTTTGAAATAAAAATGCATAGCTACTGTCGAAATTATTCAGTTGTATGAATACATTTCTTGTACTAAGATTATGTAGTTTTCTCATTGTCTTGATGATTTAGCAACTGAGTTATATCAGGGCTATAATAATATAGGTACTCATACGTAATAATCTTTTTTGAGATTACCTACCAAATTCACGGTCTGGAGAGCAAACTGCTAATAGTAAGCATTCACAACTGAAAGAAGCCCAGTTGCTTAGCACCACGTTTAAAATTATTATTACTAAGGTTAATTATCGGGTTCTTAAAGTTGCGCATAATGAAACTAAGAAAAAAAACAGACGGTCAAAGAAAACTAATGTTTAAAAATACAAATAGAGGTGGGTAGGAGTAGGCAATACGTGAAGGATGAACTATAAAACTAAATAATTTGGAATGACTGGAAATAGGACTATTGGGGAATTAGAAAAAGGTAGAGACTGTTGATACTATGGATCCAGCAGAAAAGAATTGGGTGGTTACGAAGAAATTAATAGAAAGTTGAGGAAACTACACATATAGTGACAATTCATAAGTATCTGTAAATGGTCTAAGTGAAATAAATACCTTGAATTTTGAATTTATAAAATCCACAAAGCAACAAAAATAACTATAGCAAAAAAAACTATAAATGGTAAAGCTTAAATAATAAAATGTACAACTGTAAACATGATACGGATGTAACAACAACATTTTACTCTTTTCCTATTGCTCTGAGGGCAAGGCATTATTACAGAAGGCAAGTACACGTAACAGTGCCGAATCTCTTGTTCCCAAGCTAAAATAAATTCATCAAATTTTATCAAATTTTCAATATTAGGTTTAGTCCTGTCAAATTAAAATACTTCTTAGATAACTTAGACGCGTTTAAATACTTGGTTTTTTAAAATACGTCAATTTACCTCAGGCACTCCAGTGCCTCCAGTCCTGTCAAATTATCCATAATTTGACAGGACTAAACTAATATGTATCTTCTGTCCTTTTCTTAGTAAAATGGAAAGAGAAAAATGCACTTAACTTAGTTAAGTTTGTGAACAAAATAATCAGCACCATTACCTAACAATAAGGCGTTCAACCGGCGAACAGTTAGCAGACGACTACAGAAGGCAAGTAAAGGTAACATTTATTTAAATTTAATACGATAGGATATTAACAGCAGTTGACTTAGTACAATGACAAGTCATGCCTTTCCTTCAAAAGAAACCTAATTACAACAACAAAAAAGTCTACGATTTGTTAATTATAATGGCGTTCACTGCACGTAATGCTTACGCAGTTTCTTCAGAATTACAAAGCAACTATGTATCACGGACAGTCATAACAAATCAACACACATCATTAGTTATTATGGTCATAATTTTCACGTTATCTACATCTTTATGCATTGGAAAGTTTATTTTTGTATCATGGTATTAGTGGATTATCTAATTACTGTCTTTGTTTGGTTTGAAAGCTCCTTCATCTAGAAACGTTATTACATTACAATCTAATAATAATACAAAAGAATGGAATGGGCAATATAATATACCAACACTAACACTAAATACGCAACTCAGCATAGGTAAAATAGGTTGTTGTATAATATGGCTTAGATCATGGGATTAAATTAAAAAAAATGAAGAAATCAATCTGAACTAATCTGACCCTATCGATCAAGCCGGCTAGTAAAGTATTTATTCCAACCAACACATATGATATGGACACCATAACAGCAACATACAATGTATATTTCGGTTGAAGTTTCACATTTGAGATTGAACTGTTCAATAACTTTAGCTACCAAATGCTGCACACGTTTTTGTCATGATCTTGAAAACCGTGGTTTTCAAGATCATGACTGACTTAAGTTCCAGTATCCCTTAGATAGGCCAGAGGGCGTCCACAGTGCGTCGCCATCCCGTTCGGTCTTGAGCTTCGTGTTTCATTTTGCTCCAGGTATTCCCTATATTCTTCGTCTCTGTGATGATCGTCCGTCACCAGAGGGCCTAGCCAAGTGGCATTGTAGAATAGAAAACGAAAACGAATAGATTGTCAAATGTATGGAACTGACATAAGCTTTCGCTAAACAATTTGACATCTCCATACATTTGATAATCGTTTCCGTTTCGCTATCTATTCTACAATGCCACTTGTCTAGGGGGGCAGGTCTGCTTAGGGCGATAACGACAAATATATCAGACGCAGGAACAGCGATAGATGGGTCTCTATTCCGAGAGAAGAATGTAAGTAACTTGACAATTTTTAGACGAAAAAAAATAAAAAGACCCAAAATTGTTTCAGTACCACCTTGGTAAAAAGAAGATTTTGTCTTATTTTCTGGTGAACACACCGTCATTGTTTCCAGAGAGCAATAGCCTGTCTAAGTGTCTAACTAAACTACTAAGCAATTTGTGTAATAAGACAGATGTGGTTGAACAAAAAGTTACGACGACTGTGGAAGGCCGCTGAGTGATATATAAGTGCTTCTTGTGATATTTTTTAAGACATATGTTTGTACATACATGATTTGCAAATAGATGTGTTGAATTTGACAAGTGGTTTACTGTAAAACCTTCAAAATTCACTGGCAATAAATATGTAATTTGTTTCATCATCTCCCTAGTCTTTTTTCAAGGGTAGCATGATCCTTGGTTACTTACTGGTAAAATTTTCGGCTTCTGATTCTTTGTGACGACTATCTAAGATCTATGAATGATGGCTGAGACCAAAGGTTTAACGTGATGGACTGCAAACAAATTATGTATAATATAAAACAAAGTCGGGTTTGTTACAACACTTATAACTCGAGATCGGCTAGACCAATTTTCATGGTTTTTGGTTCGTTGGATTTGTCCCCGCCCCAAATAGCAGAATACATCTTAAAAATAATGAAAACCCGACGAGAACATAATTATAAAAGATGAATCATTTTCCCCTATAGTTAATTCTAAATTCAATTAAAGATTGAAAACTTAAGAGACCAATAGTACTAGGAGCGCAGTAATGTGAAGTGATAATGTGAGAAAATTTAAAATACTGAAATACTTAGTACTTAAATCAATCAAAAGTACTAGGCGCGCAGTTGTGTGAAGTGGTTAATAGAAAATGTGAGCGCAATTTTAAGAAAATATATGTTTATGAACTTAAATAATATCCATCTATACTAATATTATAAATGGGAAAGTGTGTCTGTCTGTCTGTTTGTCTTTCTTTCACGGCAAAACGGAGCGACGAATTGACGTGTTTTTTTAAGTGGAGATAGTTGAAGGGATGGAGAGTAACATAGGCTACTTTTTGTCTCTTTTTAACGCGAGCGAAGCCGCGGGCAAAAGCTAGTTATGTATAAAAGTGAAACACCATTGACTGATTCATCATGAAATCTCAGAAACTATAACACTTAAAAACTAGATTTTTTTTTAGGTAGGTTCCATTATAGAGTGTAGAATTACGGATTTTACAAAACTTTATTTTCTGGAGTCCCAAAATTTGATGTAAAACGCCACAATAACGCATGGCAGTAACATGAGTGCAAGTACTTTTAAATAAACACTTTAAAAATTAACAAACTATCACTTATATACCTGCTAATCCCACAAGAGAAAAGTGTATAACGCTAAAAGAAACCTCGATAATAACATATATTGCCGCAGTAATTAAAATTGATAGCAATAAATGCAGCGCTTCGCTCAAGCGCGGTAAGTGGAGCTCTCTCAGACCGTCATTATTATACGTTACTAAGCATGTTTGACTTAGCTGTTTTTACGTCTCTTTCTAGCCAACGTAATTTGATGGTTGTGGAAATGAGAGAGAAATATTGCTTGGCTGAAGTACTTACTAAGTCACTTTATTTTATCTCTGTTTCGGTATCTAATAGCTGTTAAATGATTGTAATCTAACATAGTATTCAGAACGATCACACATAAGGTGTTGCAAGTACAAATACTTGAATTTATTGCAACGACGTTTTATTATAGGTAATTAGGTATGTAGTTTTTCACTGAAACCATTGGATAACGGAAATTACAGTTCATTCAAATCTGCAATTGAATTTAATACCTACAAAAGTATTAATTTGAAGTAATAAAATAAGACAATTTCGAGCCTAATTATTAGTTTTTTTTTCGGTATTCCTTAAAAATATCCATTACTATATAAGCCTCGAGAAGCACGTACAGCCGTTGGTCTCAATTGTCATTCGTAGATCTTTGACAGCTCTTATGAGTAGTCAGAAACCTGAAAGTCTGACTGGTCTAGCCAAGAGGTATCGTGTCACCCAGTTTCTGGGTTGTGGAGATCTGACAGGAAGTCGCTTCACATAAAACACTGGTATCCAGTTCTATACGGTTTCTAGAAGCCGACCCAAACATAATTGGAAAACGATAGGGAGATAATGATGACAGATTCACAGAAAATTGCTGCACAACTAGAAAATTTTGTCATATAGGTACCTATGTCGTGTTGAAATGCGCTACCTTGCAAACCCTAATAATTATTATACATATTAAAAAAAAATGTTTTTATTATCAAATTACTTTTTTTAATATGTAAAAAGATATCCATACTAATATTATAAATGAGAAAGTGTGTCTGTCTGTCTGTCTGTATGTTTGTCTTTCTTTCACGGCAAAACGAAGCAACGAATTGACAAGATAAGTGGAGATAGTTGAAGGGATGGAGAGTAACATAGGCTACTTTTTGTCTCTTTCTAACGCGAGCGAAGCTGCGGGCAAAAGCTAGTCCTTAATATTATTAATTTGAAATTGTACCGTTTGACAGCTACCCGAGAAATTAGAAATGGAGTAACTGAAAGCTTCAACCACTTAGCTTTATTATTTAAGGTTTCTAACATTTCAAACAGCTTTCCTCACATAATTGTCATAAAAATGTTAGCAATTGTCCAGTGGAAGTCCGGTCAAGTGACGCAACAAACATTTCACAGTACACGACACTCTCTACTCTATTATACAAATGAGCCGAGCAATTTATGAGATTAGTACACATAAAATAAACAAAAATTGCTTGTTTAATAACCTTATAATGTAGCGGGGAACATAGATGTGAATATATTACATGTAATTGTGATTTTCACTGGTGTTACGAATATTCGGTCGTGTGGGAGCGGTGGCCGGCACGCTTCGGTGCTTTGCGTCCGCGCATCGTGTGGGCTAGTGATGGGAGAGATGGATGTCGATGTTTTGATATTTGATTTTCTTGAAAATTAATGCCGATTTTCATTTCTGAATACATACACGATACAATGTTTGGTCTCAAATGGAGCAGGTAGGTATTAGATAGCTATTTAAAGTGATAGAAAATATCAAAAAGTTGTAGGTTTCTAGTAACTTATCCTGATGAATTAATAAGCAAAGCTATCTTTTATGTCAAAGCGATAGCTGGTGGATTGTGACTCTCTAAATTGTGGACATTAGGAGTTCACAATGAAATTACTTTTTAGGTGTTAACGAAGTCGAAAGTCAAACGCTGAACGACCGTACTTAACAGTCATCAAATGTTGAATGTTAAAAGTACTTGCTTATTTATTTTGTCAAAACATTTCATATTGCAAGTTATAGAATCAGAAGTTGTTTTAGGGAAAGTTTCAGAACAGTTAATTGTTTGGCGATACTCGCCAAGCAATACCGCCAGAATTTGAATCAAATGTTGCTCGCTTAAAGTGAGCACCGAGAAAGCACCGCCCTTTCGTTAATATTTCATGCTGAAAGCTAATGATTAGTTCCAATAACAAACCAAGAATCATTCACAAACAGATAACGAACGTCATACAATGTCAACTTCAAACAAAGAACATCAACTATCGACAACCCCCCAACCCTACAATCTCAAAGGAAAACATTACCGTAGCACTAAGAATCCGTCACATTTTCTAAGACAGCGAACGGCGCGCGCGCAAACCAGCCAGTGATGTGTCGGTACCATGTCCAGTGAGGGCTCAGTGACGTCCACCGGATCCCAGATCCGACAGTTCGGGTTATACAGGACTATTGATGCGAGAACCGAAGATTTTTTGCGGTCGTCGAGGAAGCGGCAGATAAAGCAAGGATGTGCTTGCGCCGCTATATCCACGGCGATTACAGTTACTGTTGTTGTTGTGAGTGTTTTGTTGTTATTTTTTGTGTTTTTATGTCTGGTTTTTTGTGTTGGGTGTGTTGTTGGTAGTGTGATTATTTTGTTGTGTGGTGTAAAATCTGTTCGCAATTTTATCTCGATAAATATTTTTTCTTCTTTTTTTATTAGCGTTCGCTGTTTTTTGAAATCTTGTAGTATGTGTTATAGTGTGTGTATTACGCGCCAAAATGGTGTGTTTTGAATGCAATTTCTTGATTGCAATTTAATCTTAGCGATATTAATGTCAATATAATTTAGTTAATAAATTGGGTCTAGATTGGATAGTTCGAAAGTTGCTAAAAATATTTATAAATGATTCTTATCCTCATTCTGAAAATTTTAAATGTTTTTTTAGAATCCTTAACAGAATATTTGTTAGAATACTTAACAATTTCCCATGACTTTTTTCTTTATACTTTTGTTAAAGGTTTCTTTTTATATTTTGAGTAAATTAACATTTATGGTCAATTTGTTGGGTTTCTTCGAAGATTGTTATTAATTATTAAACCTATAGAGCTTATCAAATACTCAATTAAAATGTAGTTTTCAATAAAATACTGGATTTCAGATATGTAGCAAAAAATAATGGCTTGGTTCTATATTCTACTAATGCTAATTAATAATGATATTAGGGTCGTAAACTTAATTTTCTGACAAAGAATTTGCTAATTAGATACTTTTATATATCTCAAGCAGCAACGGCAAAAACGTAAAACAGTTCATTATTAGGACCTTCATCTAAATAATATCAAAGTGAAATACTACTTACTGACTTTGACTTTGTATGAAAGAATAGATTTGATATTTAAAATGTATTCTCTATAACGGTGTGTATTAATCTTGTATCTTTAAAAAACAACCCCCATTTAAGGTTAAAGTGGGGAATGGTTTAGTTTGTAATAATCCTTCGAACACACGTGATTTGAGACCCAATAGAAAGACAATAGCAGCCCGACAGACGGCTGTCGGTTGGTCGTTGAAAGGTTAAAGTCCAATGTTAACTCAACGCTTACAAAGTCGCGGACAGGATAGTGTTTTATATATTATCTTACTCGTATATTTAAAAAATAACGATGCAATGACAGCCTGTCTTCCAACTTAGCGTGATTTTGTGTACCTAATGACAACAAATAATAAATAAATCTAAGTTATATTGACATTGTTTAATGCGCTTTCGTGTTACATAAATTAAAAACTGCAAATAGTAATTTCATCATTGTCAATTTATGAGTCTATAAATTGCTAAATAGAAAACTTGTTAAATCACAGTTAATTTGATTGAGGAAGCATTATTGACTGCATCGGCAATAAAAAAACCATTTTGTGATTTTATGGTCCCGACCGAATATACATAATCCAATTTAAATGGAAATTCTATTTCAATTGGTTACCTATCTTAATAATTACTAGAAAAGCTAATTACTTCAATGACTGAACACAACTACTTTATGGTTTGGCTCAACACTAGAAAATTCAATATTTTATGAAAGTTGGACGAAACGACAGGCCAAAACAAATATACAAGTCTCACTGCCAAAGTCCAATGGGATAATAACATGCTATGACACGACCACTGATCAAGTACAGGTCCTAACATAAAGGAAACATAAGATTAACATCAAATCTTCAGACTGTAAACTCAATAACACTGCCAAACTTAGTATTACAATCTTAGACGTAATATACGGTAGATTTTGGTGTCAGTTTTACCACAATCAAGGATTTTTTTTTGTACTTAAGTAACGTCTCCAAAGCCTGGACATTAGTACTGAAAATTATTTTGTCTCTGCTATTTTTTGAACCTAAAGAAATTAGCTCACCCTTATCTGAGCACTGATTGTAACTGACCTTTTAATACAGTAAGTGATGGTTGCTTATAGTGATAGTCATCACTATCAAGTAAACCGAACCATCGTTCTTTCGTCATTCTACTCTGGGTTGCCTGGTAGAGAATGGTACCGATTCCCTTGGTCACAAACTAGACTAATTTTAAGTTAAATGCATCTTTCTCTTTCCATTTCTTAAAGAAAAGGACAGAAGATACAATTTAGTTTAATCCTGTCAAATTAGACAGTGCCGGAAGAAAATTGACGTATATTTAGACGCCATGTTTTTAAAACGCGTCTAAATTATCTATGGAGTGTCTAAATTTGACAGGATTTAACCAATATTTTATCTTCTGTCCTTTTCTTAATTAAGTGGAAAGAGAAAGATGCACTTAACTTAAACTTACATTAGTTTGTGAACAACAGAATCGGCACCAATGCCTAAGTCGGCCCATGTACAATTGGCATGACGTTTAAATAAAATTAAATAAATTCGTGATTTGAGTAAAAAAAAACTTACTACTATCACTCCTATGATAAGTGCCTTAGGACTTTACTTCTTTCTTCTCTAGAAGTAGAGTTTGCCAACACAATACCAACGTAGCAAATCAAATCAGTAATGTAGATATTATGTTTGTAAACAGACACATTGTGAGAACTATAAAAACATTATTTGCTGATCGGTCTATTGTCATTTGTTATTTTCCGACATAATACCGTCATTTCAGAGATAGTTTTAACTGTCGCTCTAACTAAAATTCATACTAATATACTAATATTATAAATGGGAAAGTGTGTCTGTCTGTCTGTCTGTTTGTCTTTCTTTCACGGCAAAACGGAGCAACGGATTGACGTGATTTTTTAAGTGGAGATAGTTGAAGGGATGGAGAGTAACATAGGCTACTTTTTGTCTCTTTCTAACGCGAGCGAAGCCGCGGGCAGAAGCTAGTGAATAATAAAGAGTCGTCTATTTTTGAAAAGATTAATGTCAATTGAAAAAATAGTTTCAAAATAGCGGTAAATAAAAGGTTTCACAGATTTATATGAAAATATAACTTTCCTAGATCTTAACCAACAAATAAATATCTTGAAACAAATAACATACGATTCAGATAATCGTAATTTAATTAAAATAATCCCAAGTTAGGAAGTACTATGGTAGTCTTATAACTAATACACACACATAGACAGTTTACAAAAACACAGAACAAAACAATCATGCTCGTCACCCAAAAATCTGTCCTAATTGGAAATCGGACCAACAAGCTTCGGTTTACTACTACACTACTCAAAAGGCCAGTCAAAAACATACAAAAATTGTACTGTCAACTTACCTAAATCAGAGATATTCATGGCAGATTTAGATTAAAATGCGAATGTTCATAAAACAGCAAGTTTTACCTCTAGCGATTACTATAAGTCACCGTTATAAAATGCTCTGATTTCAACGTTAATGCATCCTCTAGTAATTGCTAATTAGTATTTTTTCTCCACATTCTAATAAACGTCCCGTACGTGACGTCATCGTACACTATTCCAAACACGTTGTCATTTGTGTACATAATTGTACGCATTGCTTTTTCCTCTACTTTTTATTTAGTAAACACTTATTATACATTGATTAGTTATACACTTCCTTTAATTAACACGCACCGTTTTTTGCGATACCATACATTGTTGGAATGATAGCAAGTTTTGTTCTTTTGTTCATCTTACCAATTTTATATTGGAACGGACCTTGTATCTTATTGTTTTTTGATAAATGATTTCCGGCGATGATTACCCTCTTTACCAGATAAATGTAGGTTTAGCACGCACTTTAGCTTAGTTTCAATTTTACTATCGTAGTTAGACAGTTGTACAGTCACGTGTATAAACATGTATACACCACGCTAACATTAAAATCAATTTTCTCTTAGAATAACAATAATAATATTTAGTTTTAGGACACATTTTATAGTAGTCTATGATATAATTACTATAAAATCAGTTTTAACTGAAAGTTATGGCTCATTTAAGAGAAAACTGATTAAAATCTTTGCGTAGTGTATACATGTTTATGCTCGTGACTGTACGACGGTTACACTAATACTTAATGCTTACCCGAAGCATTTGCTAAACAACTTTTATTTATCTGATGATAATCTTTATTTCTGCCACGAAACTTGTTTTGTGCATGCTTTTATAGTGTCATTCTAATGCAATAACTGCAGAAATTGTTAACAAACTCTAGTCATCTGTTGTTGTGTTACAAACAAGTTCATTGTACTGTTCGTCAAGAACTCTCAAAATTGTCCACTTTTACATATTCTCAGTTTCTGATATGAATGAGGTTAGATTTTTATATAACCATATCGCATCGCAATTTTCATGACGCCTTTTTGCAAAATATTTACTAACTAGCTTTTGCCCGCGGCTTCGCTCGCGTTAGAAAGAGACAAAAAGTAGCCTATGTTACTCTCCATCCCTTAAACTATCTCCACTTAAAAAATCACGTCAATTCGTCGCTCCGTTTTGTCGTGAAAGAAAGACAAACAGACAGACACACTTTCCCATTTATAATATTAGTATGGATACACAGTTGCGTACTTAACAATTATTTAAAAGTTATTAAGTGGACAAATTACGTTTCCTTATAAGCGCTGACTTTAATGAACGTACGTGTCATCGATACGGTTTCGTCACAAATCAAATAGTTCTATTTACGAATATTGGTTTCACTTTTTTTTATGACACCAATTCGTCGTTGTTAATTGTTCTTCCTTTTTGTTTAGTCATTTTACTTTCCCTAGTTTTTGTTTACTTCATCATTTCCCTACCCTTGACAGGCCTGTTGGTCTAGTGTTCAGTAACCCTGACTGCTAAGCCAGAGATCGTGGGTTCGATTCCCAACCAGGACACATGGTGGCATTTATGTATAATATGTATGTATTTAAAAATGATTACCATAACACAAGCTCTGCTTAGCTTGGGATCAGATGGCCGTGTGTAAGATGTCTATTGCCATTACCAGGATATTTATTTTATTTATTTATTTTATCTTTTTTCAACTATGTTAAGATCAAACATCTATCCAAATTCATATATACCAGTTTTATATTGTTATTGGGTTATATAATAACTAGAGTGATTCCTCTTAGACTGACTGTCAAACTTTCTGACTTCTGACTACGTGTTACAATTATCGAAGATCTACGAATGATAATCCCAGTCGTCATTAGCTGACTTTACGAGTACCCGAGATAGCTATTTTTTGCCAACCTACATGTTCTCTCTTACGATTTTCATATAAATCTATATAGGGTGACTGGTAATTAGTGTACGATATATAAACAAATCAGGCAATCACAAATCAGATGTACTGAACATTAGGCGAACTAATTTTTTATCTTACAATTTTTTTCGCGATTTCAGGTTTATTCCTTTATTAAAATTGTTTGTTATCATGAGCACAATCACGTGTTTAAGTATCGTACACTAATTACCAGTCACCCTATATACATGAAATAGTAAACTGACTGACTAGGTGATATATCACAGTAGCAACGCCTAATAACCAAACCGCTGGTCCTAGAGACCAACAGAGAGTAACTTTGAGGGTGTGCTCTTTGTGAAAAATAATCACAAAGAAAGGGCTTTTGGAAATTCTACCCGTAAAGGGTTAAAATAGGGCTAAACCGCTGGCAAAACGTTGTAAATATGTATTTAGAGCTATTGTATTATAAAGTGAAATAAATATCTTATATTTTCTTTTATGTCAAGCTTCAACATAATTCTAATAAAATTACTGAACATATCGACGGTAAAAAGGCAAAAGGGGTCAAGCGCCACATTTTGCGATCTTAACTTTTTTATTGACCCCAACTCCACTATTTTTTCTCTTTCGAATGGTCATAGTATCGTTTTTCTAGCAAGAAAAAAAGTCACTTGCACCAAAGAATTATTTGTACTGAATTGCCAAATCGATACTTACCAAAAGTGCTCAAGCGACACCGACTTTACCTTGCTTGGTTGAAGGACCATTTTGTATATTACGTTTTTGTATCGCCTTGTCATTTGGCATAATTTTAAAAACAATATTAGAAATAAATATGTCGTTTGTATCCATATTCCTTTTAGTTGTTTAGTACTAATTTTTCACTTAACACTATAGATAAGAAAATGAAATACTAAAACGTCGCTTACACCAATAGAAAAGATTGTCAACTAAACATAATTGGCGCTTGGCCCCTTTCTTAAATAATTTTATTTTCATTACGTTGCATTTGATTCACTCTGTCACTCAGAACGCGCGCCAGCGCCGTTGCAAGTGGGTGTAAGTTTTGTGTGCGTGAAAGCAAGTTCACGCGTGTTTGAAACGCGATCGCAGTTTTTAACACAGATTAACATTTTATCGTCGTATTTATGTCGACGGGTAAAAGAACCTGAACAATATGACCTGAACAATATGATCTGTGGTGCTTGACCTCAAGCACCACAGATCATATTGTTCAGGAGAATAAAAAGAAAGTTTAAAAAATATATATCTTTTTATTGCTTTATTGAATCACATTACAATCTTCAGAAAAGATTACTAAAATACAATGTTCTTTAATAATTTTACATCAAAATAAGCCTGAGATCAATAGTTTCAAAGATAGATGTCGTTTGACCCCAGGTTTTTACCATGTTTATCGCATTTGCGAGGGCTCAAGTAACAATATTTAATGTTGGAATATTTTTTTTTTTTGGTGAGTGGGAAATCATCCAATGACTGCTCCCGTCCTGGGTGCGGCGGGAGGGCGTGTCAGACTCTTACTGACTAAAACCCACTCATGTTCCTTCGATTGCCCTTTATGTTCCAGGGTCACGGTAACATTATAAACATTCCGCAACCCCGGCAGGCGTTGGCCCTGTTGGGCCCCTTCCTGTGCTGACTCCTTCTCTTTGAGGCGCGCGTGGAACACTAACGCGCCGTCGACGCGGTCCTGGTCCTAGCCGGGCGGCGAGCTACCCATCGCTCGCCTTCAGCAGAACCGCGCCGACGGTGGCCGGTAGTCGTCTTGCGACTCTCGACGTCTTCGCCTGGGTCTTAGTCCGGGGCGAGAGGCTCGTCGTTGCCTCTCGCGCGCCGCCGCTTCCTTCACTAGCATAACTGCTTCGCAGAAGGAGGCGACGGCATCCCATTCCGTCTCGCCCCGAAGCATGGCCTGAACCAGCGCCGGGCGCGAGAGGTCACCGGCGCCGATCGCCTCTACGAGGACACGTGCCGATGCTCCGCCCATGCGCGGCACACCTCCACTGTGTGCTCGACCGTGTCCTCCAGGCGACCGTTACTGCAGTGGTGACACCCAGGCGTCGCTTCCGCCCGAATCCGACACAGGAACCTCCCGAACTGACCATGTCCGGTGAGGACCTGTGTCAAGCGAAACGTGAGAGCGCCGTGGCGCCTCTCCAGCCACTCCTCAGAGAGGGGTCTTACCGCCGCTATTACGGCGTGCCCAGCACTTGGTAGCTGATTGCGACAGTCGTTGTCTCCACTCCGCCATGAGATCTCGCCGGAGCTCCGTTAGCCGTGCCGCGATAACCCGCGGCAGCGGGACTTCACCCCGGCGTTGCACTTCCACGCGCCACTGGTACGTGTGTGCAAGGACTGTTGCCTCCAGATCCCACGGCGGGACGCCGGCAAGGAGGCATGCCGCCTCACAGGAGACCGTGCGGTGTCCCCGCACCATGCGAATGGCCATGACCCTCTGGGACGCCCTCAGAAGCCGGGCCGGAGCCGCGGCTAGAATGTGCGCCCACACCGGAGCCCCGTAGAGGACCATGGACCGCACGATCCCCGTGTAGAGCCTCCGGCAGGAGGCGTTTGGGCCACCGAGATTGGGCAGGAGCCGCTTGAGGGCAGCTCCGGCCTTCGCCAGTTTGAATGTTGGAATATTTAGATTTTGGCCTAAGCTTCATGTTAATAATGTAATATTTTATTTTATTTGGCACAACAGATCATAGAACTAATTCAGATTTTGGCTTAAGCTACCATAATCTTAATAAGTATTATTTTATATTTGTATATAAAATAATACTTATTAAGATAATCTATATATATATCTTTTAATTTGCTTATGAAATGTGGGTGTGTGTTACGCCTCTGCCTACCCTTTCAGGAAAAAAGTCTTGATGCTATGTGTGTATGTTAATTAGCTTGACCTGCACATTCTATTTTGACTTTCACTAACTCGATAGATCTAATTTCGCTGTGCTGAGTTTATGCTTTTTCGGGCTAATCTCAGAAACTACTGTCTTGATTTTCATACGGTTTAACGAATAGAAAGAGGGATTTTCTAGAGGCGTTCTAAACTGTAATTTATATTCAGATACTATTTCCAAAGTCGGTCATAAAACATTTGCGTTAAAAAAATAGTTGGCACTACAGAAGCTTGCTTTTAAATGGTACTTTTTAAATTATACTGGTTATAGGGTCAATGTTCTACAATTTTGTTTGTTACGCTATGATAATGGATTTATTTGGCTTGCAGGATAAAGAACAAAATTACGAAGCGAGTCAGAATGATTAATTACTCAAATAATGTGATAACATGCTGTTGTATGTACGAACAGTTAGGTAACTGCTGTTTTTTGGATCTCAGTTTTGTTCCTTGTATTGTTTTAGTTTAATACATAATTCATAGTTCTATTACCTACCTGCTGTGCCAAATATAAAATAATACTTATTAAGATTATGGTAGCTTAAGCCGAAATCGGAATTAGTTCTATGATCTGTTGTGCCAAATAAAATAAAATATTACTTTATTAACATGAAGCTTAGGCCAAAATCTAAATATTCCAACATTAAATATTGTTACTTGACCCCTCGCAAATGCGATAAACACGGTAAAAACCTGGGGTCAAACGACATCTATCTTTGAAACTATTGATCTCAGGCTTATTTTGATGTAAAATTATTAAAGAACATTGTATTTTAGTAATCTTTTCTGAAGATTGTGATGTGATTCAATAAAGCAATAAAAAGATATATATTTTTTAAACTTTCTTTTTATTCTCCTGAACAATATGATCTGTGGTGCTTGACCCCTTTTGCCTTTTAACCGTCGATATTAAGTTACTTAATTATTTTATTTGTGTGAGTGTCTGAGAAATGACTAATAAACAATATTTTTTGTACTAATTTCACGCATGATAGACTTAAATATGCCGACTGTACTTTTACGATCACATTCGTCGCTATTTCACTTTCCACCAGTCGTGTAATGTATTTAATTGATTAAATGTTCTCTTTTGAAATTAATTCATTTGGAGTAGTTCTTGTTTCTAAAGATGCTTTTGTAATTATCTCCGACATACCCATAACTAATACCTAATAAACGTGGTCTTGATTTCGCACAAACATCCTGTTTTGATACTAATGTAGTAGGCAATCCCATTTTTTATTTATTTATAAGAACCTTTTTTAATCTTCAACGAATGATTGAATTTGATTTTATTTAAATATGTTCATTAATACATAAATATAAAATGTAAGGCCGCCTATTGTACTCTTGCATATATTTGTTTGTATTGTCCTTTACCGTTTGCCTTATTAGTGTACAATAAAGAATATTCTATCTATCTATCTATTAATATTTTAAACTTTATTGCAAATAGTTTACTGTATTTATGATCACAACTAAGTAAAACAACAAAAACAATTATTTTTAATTCTTTCTCCGAAACCATAGAAACCAACTACATAGAATTCCACAGTTTGCGTGGCGAGCACAAATATACCATCCTACATATGGAAATAACATAAAATGTAAATCTGTTATAGCTGAACAATGTCCGTAGTTAACATATTGAGTGTAATGTGCATACTTTCTGCTTTCTTCATCGGCACAGACGCACCGAGCCGGCCGTGACGTCAGATTACTGAGATTGTGGATTTAGTGAAAGGTTGTTTATGAACGTAAATGATCCATTACAAGGAGATTATGGAGTTAGTAAAGAGGTTATCTATATTTTATCTGTACTAATATTTAAAATGCGAAAGTAACTCTGTCTGTATGTCTCTTCTTCACGAATAAACCACTGAACCGATTTAAATAATATTTGGTATAGATATAGCCCGACTACGACTCGAGAAAGGACATAGGATAGTTTTCATCTAGGAAATCCTCCGGGAACGGGAACTATTAATCCACGCGGACGAAGTCGCGGGCAAAAGCTAGTAATATTATAAATGGGAAAGTGTGTGTGTCAGCAGATTAGCTGTGGAATACAGACAAACCGTCTTTCACAGCAAATCTTCTGAACCGATTTAGATGAAATGTGGAACAGGGATAGTTCATAGCCTGTGAAAGGTCACAGGATAGTTTTTATCCCAAAAAACCGAGGGAACAGCTGCCAGTCATCTGTAAATCGTCGTGAATTTAACAATTATTCCTCTATTGCGTTGCGTAGTCAGTTTCAATTGGCTACTTTTACATGACTACGCGGTGCAAGGGAGGCTTTTATGTGTTTATCAGCCTATGTATGTTTGTGCCTCTATGACGGTCTATAAGCAAAATTCTATCGTCTAACTATTCTTATTTCGTTTAAAGGCTAGCTAAACCGATTTTGACTATTCTGACAATGGCAATAATAGGTACAATGCAAATGTAGACATAAAAACACAATCTGTTGATTAAAATTTTGTAGATATTGTTTACCACGGTAAGCTCACGTCAATCAATTTGTCTTATATTCTAGCGAATAAAGACACGACAGTAACCTAAATTCAATATGGCGACCATAAGAAGTTTATTCATTAAGTTGGTCATCTATGCTAGGCGTAGTTCCGTTCCAATTCAAATATATCTATTTAAATTTATATTTCATAATGCTAACATAAAAGTAAAATAGAAATATCATTAAAAATTAAAACCCGAATTTAACAAAAAGTGCTCTACAAAACAAAATTCAAACAGGAATTAAGGCACAAAATAGTCAAGGTAAAGCAGTGATTGCATGCCTGTATACCATGAAATGATTGTTTATTTGGAGCCCATTTTGTACCTGTCTTGATTTCTGTCTGAAATATTTTCTTGTATCGAACTTTTTAGAGCACTTTTTTAAGGTGTAATACTGCCTCCAACTGCATGACTTATGAAAAGCCATATTGGTACTTTTCCAATTACAAACTTACGCAGATTTAGGTGTCTTAACCGCTGGACCATCACAACATAATCATCTCCCTAGCCTTTTCCCAACTATGTTGGGGTCGGCTTCCAGCCTAACCAGATTCAACTGGATACTGGCGTTTTACGTGTAGCGACTGCCTATCAGACCTCCACAACCCAGTAAATGGGCGACACGACCAGTAACGACTGTCAAAGTTCTACGCATGACAAAAGGGACCAGCTGCAGCAGAACAGCTTTACGTGCTTTCCGAGGCACGGAACGTCAGTGATGTCCAAGATAAATTTTGGAAAGTACATATGAAGTGAAAAAGTCACATTGGTACTTGCCCGGATTCGAACCCACAACCTTTTACACGAGAGGCGCCTTATTCACTGGGCCATCACGACAATAAATATGTATGATAAAAAAATTAAGACAACAAGCCAAAAACATACATACAAATGAAATTTAGGCAATAATGACACAATTTTATATAGAGCGTAAAAAAATTACGCTGCCATGCAATATCATATAACAAAACGTAATGTGTTGTAGTTCCCACCGTTAATATAGTGTTTTGTAGATTCTAAATCACGGTTATTGCCATAAAGATACGGATTGATGACTAATAAACAATAATGTGGTTATTATTATGAGATAAATCTTTTTTTTACGGCTTTGGTTGGCTTCTGTTTGTTAATTTGAAAGAAAAAAGGTTTTCAAAGTATTTTTTTGCATATGTGTGTAATTATGTGTAATATTGCGTTGGTAGTAATTCATGATTAATGTTTAATGTTACAATGTATGGTAACAATGATGTTTTATTTATGTAAAGTATTGTTTTTATTTTTAGTTATTACTGTTTATAATTCAATTGCAAATTCAGATGCAATGCAATGCAAACTCATGTATGTTTATTGTCCAGTTTATGCTTGCTTCGTATCCATACTAATCCATACTAATATTATAAATGCGAAAGTTACTCTGTCTGTCTGTCTCTTCTTCACGCCTAAACCACTGTACCGATTTGAATGAACTTTGGTATATATATAGTCCAGGGCCCGAGAAAGGACATAAGATAGTTTTTATCCCAAAAATCCCCCGGAAACGGGAACTATTCTACGCGGACGAAATCGCGAGCAAAAGCTAGTTTACTATATGTGCGTGTATTTCAAGCTACCCAGAATTGTCCTTTTCTCAATCATACTTGAAACTAATACTATAGCAATAAACTTGTAAATCTGACAGTTTGTAGTAGTTCAATGTACTGGCGTCTGTATTCCAAAGTTTTCATAGAAGTTTTTAATCACTAGTAGATTCAGGACCAACTGACTTCAAAATAAATAGATCGTTCAGTTTCTGACTTTTTAGCACTGGTTTGGTCCTATTTAAGTTTTATATTCATGTTGATAACAAAGTCGATTGGCATTAATAAAAACTAAGTAAAATTAGGTAGTTTCCACCATTAACCAATAAATGTTAGACACAATTCCTATAAAACCTCTATTAATTTCAGCCTAATAAATTCGGTTCATTTTCAATTTGCTATAAAATTTGATTTTTAGTTGTTTTGAAATCAATAAATAGATAGTCAACTGAGCTGTTATTTTAGTGACGTCATAAATCGCCATTGCCATACAAAATCTATAGGAGAATGGCGTTTTGACAGCTCATAAAAAGTACGTCAATTGATAATGGTGGAAACTACCGTATTCTGTAGCTAACATTTTTTTCATTCTGTTAATGAGAATCAAAATTTAATAAAATAATATGGATAGTCTCTAGTGACCGTTTTTGTATTTAGGGTATAGGAACTTATACTAACACTAGCTTTCGCCAGCGGCTTCGCTCGCGTTAGAAAGAGACAAAAAGTAGCCTATGTTATTCTCCATCCCTTCAACTATCTCCACTTAAAAAATCACGTCAATTCGTGGCTCCGTTTTGCCGTGAAAGAAAGACAAACATACAGACAGACAGACACACTTTCCCAATTATAATATTAGTATGGATTAACTTAGTCTAAATAATCTGTCATTATTATCTTGATTATTAATTGATCTTGACTAAATGTATTTTTCTGTAAATACTTACTGTGTCACTAATATTTGTTTGAAGTGATTATTTTAAAATTGGTAAGTTAACATTATCTAGCTATTATAATTGTTATTAATCATTCTGGTCTATGTTTCCGTTTGTTCTGGTTAAAAACCTACCATCCATAATCATTTTTTTCCTAACTACTTTTGGCTTTGATATTTTTCCTTTTATATTTGTAATATTCCATATCATCAACTAATTTAACTTTGTCTTTTTTTTTTTCAGAGCGTTATTTTGGTCTATGAATATAGCATCAACTCGGATGCAAACATAACTAGAAAAAACTCCATTAATCCCCACTGGATTGGCGTTATGAACGATAGCGATATTACATCAATCGGTTCAAAGTTCCATAAGAAAATAAACTTCGATAGAACAACACTCAAACTTTTGCCAATATTATTGAAGGCATTGAACAAAAACCGATATATAGAGAAAATTCTAGATGAATACTCAGGTTCTAGTGCACCAAATCTAGGAAAAGACACGACTGAAGCTACTTTTACTAGAAATATTTTCTCTAATTCAAAGAATTGGTTAAAATTACCAAACACTAGGCACTTTACACTTGATTATAAAACAACACCTTTGACGTATTGGAAAAATCCAACTAAACGCTTGGAATATCTCACTAAAATTAGAAAGATAAGAGACTACCAAAGAATGTTGAACTATTTTGACAAAATGGTCAACGAAAGAGTTGGCCAGAAAAGAGAATTTGATTACACTGAAAACCCATTGGCAGTTGTAACTGCACCCATGAGAATAAATAACAAAGTAACAAAGTTTTATGGTTTTGAGGACTTTATTAAAAAGAGGGATTCCAAAACCAACGAAGGTATGACATCTTGTATCTGTCCCAAGAAATTGGGGCTATTGTTAAGTAAATTGATAGCAAGTCTGCAAGATGTAGTTCCACTAATATTAAAAAATAATTTCGGCTTACTAGCGGCTTGTGGAAATAAAACAAAGCTTAATGAAAATCAAAACCCATTAACAACTATTCAAAAAGTGCCTCGAACAAAACAACGAACAAATTTTTCTTCTTCGTTTACGATGAGTTTATTTGGAAAACCGGTTTTGAAAGAAAAACCTCACCTAACTATGAATTCTCAAAAAGATATACCAACGACCGGAGAATGTTGTCCAAAAGCTACCAATTTTGATGAAATATCAAGCACATCGAATAGTATTGTAACCAAAACAGCCCATAGCCCCGAAACCATTACAACTACTGCTACTGAAAGTTTTGTTACTGAACAATCATCAGGTACAACAAATGATGAATTTCGAGTTAAATCTATTAAAAACAGTATCGTACTACCATTGAAACAAAACTTAAAGACGTCTAACCATCAAACATATGAAACTACCTCAGACTATGATCAACTTGCTAAACCTACTGAATCACCATATTTTATTCTAACAACTGAAAGTTCAGAAGTGAAGCGCCGAACTACAGAGACTATTGAAACAGTAAAATTTCCTGCAAAATCCTACAGTGAAGAGTGGTTGAAAGGGTACCCCGGCCATAAGAATGTACCTTTGTACAATGATGAAAACTATGATGAAGATAATAACAATAAACATAGTAAAACTGACACCGAATTTGAAAACATTGATGTTCATACAGTAGAGTCTTTAAAAGGCAAAGCGATGAATTCTCGTGAGGAAGAACCTTTCGGTTATAAACAAAGGGACTTAGACTTAAGTTCGATGCGAAAAATGGCAGACATGATATACATTCCTCAAGAAAAGAATATCAAAGTGTGGAAATATACTATAGAACCTGAACTACCAGTGCCATCACATAGGAAATACAAAAACCCAATATTGCAAGCTAAATTCAAAGTAACAAAAGCAGGTGAAGATCCTACAACAACTCCCATTTCTTCTAGTACACAAAAAAATACTGTGAAAGTAGAAAATTCGACTGTTAACGTGAAAACTAATTCTCGGAAACCAACACCGATTCCTCATTCTCTTGGTAATGACCAACCTATCGATACTGGAGGCGATGATGAACTTCAAGAAGAATACGGTATTCGACCTACAGAAAGTGCGTCTTATAAATACACAAAATCTACAAAAGAAAAGAAGCCGAACCGACAATGGGATGTATTGAAAAATGAGGAGAAGACAGCAACAATTAGGAACTTCCTGTCAATGCTGCCTTCTATGAGACCGATATATTTAGAAATTCAACGAAACAATGAATGGAGACAAGACGAACACGGAGATTATGATATTTATAACTTTAACCACAATCTATTAGATCTGCCAAATTAATTACGATGATTGCTATACAGGGTGTATAAAGACCAGTGACATATCTGCTACCCTCGCATACTGACCACCAACAACAACATTCCGCAAAAAATATTGCTGGGAAACGACTTGTTTTCGGTACTATAAATCACTTTTTATGGTAGAGTGCGCACGCACGCACAATACTACGCTAGGCTACGGACACAAAGTTAGTGGTCGCGGTGGTGCAGGGAGCGTAGCGTTTTGATGCTTAGATAAAAACTAAAAACTAGGGAAAGAACTTAAAAAAAGTTGGGGAATAAACTTAAAAAAACTTGAAATATCTTCCCCCTATTTAACTGGCCTCTATGACAGCGGAATAGGGTACGAGCGATGCACGGCAATTTAACGGTGCTCACGCATGTGCTTTGACGTATTATTATGCCTTTTCCTAAAAAAAACCCCACTAAATTCTTATGATACAACAATCTATTATCGAACAATTTTTCCGCTGGCTTCGAGATCACGAGACCATTTAGTACCATATGAATCTACGCATTGAATATCTACGCTCCCTTTGTCGCTGCTACCGCCAAACTGCGCCTTTTGGCTGTGTATCCGTATCTTAATGTCTCTTTACAACCAGTAAAAAATAGTAATGGTAAATTTTCTCTTTTACGAACGAAAAGAAAACAATATTGTGGGGAAAAATACACTCGAGAAACTATTTATAGGAGGATTTCTAGACAAGTTTTTAATAAATGTCTTAGGGGGGATTTTTAGGGTGTAGTTATGAAATAGTCCGGAGTATTGTTTTATTTTGGTACTGTTATTTGATGGCATAGATGACTCAGTTGTTGAGCGCTTGACTGTCCCACTTTTAATCCCCACGTGGGACAAATATTTGTATGGTAGGTACAGATATAATTATGTTCCTGGATGTTTTTTTAAATGAGTTTATATATTATAATGGCATCCACGATACAGGAAAAAAATACTATTGTGGGGCAAAGTATTTATAAAAAATAATAAAAAATATATATTGTTATTTCGCACTGTGCTGTTTTAATAAAGAAAATAACATACCACAAATGATAACTTTTTGTACCCAAATGAAATATTCAAAATAAATAAAGTATTGAACAACTTTAATATCAGAACTAAAGCAATTTTCCATAATTGAAATACGAGATGAATTTTTGGATCTGCAAAACCTTTCAGTGGCAATTTATGTTAGTATTTCTTGATGCGAACTAACAATATAAAAAATAGAAAGGTAGTTACATAAAAAATAACTATTATTGATTATGGACCAGGTATCGCATATTTATATGATTATTAACGAGTTTTATAACAACCTCCTAATATATATATTTGAAGTTTCAAAAATATATCTTGTATATAGTCTAGGTACTATTTGGGTATTAAAAAACCAACCAATAGCAAGACAGGATCTCACAGCGAGAATTTCGTACAATCTTGTAAGTATACA